>JANZLH020000427.1:3094439-3121228 GCA_026770325.2 Erythroxylum fimbriatum
CCTTTTAGGACTCCTCAAGATTTGCCTACATAAGATCATTCAATGAGATTATGTAGTGCCATGAATATGGACTTACCAAGCCAAAGTTTATGTGTATATGTGATTACATGTATTTACAAGATTTAACAATGCTTGAGACATGAGAAATTGTGTTTATAGATTGATGAAGTTATGAAAATGCATGTTTTATGGTTGTTGTGTGAAATTGCTAAAGGTATGAATGAATTCTGCTTATTTCCATAAATATAAGTATGTTACCCACGGGCGTAAGCTCACCCCCTCCCATCTCCAGGTGAAGAGCAGGGTCCTGAAGATTGAACTTAAGGCATTACTCCAAGATCATGTTCATTTTGTATTTCAAATGAATTTTTGTAAATCAATGCTTTAGATGCATTTTGGGCAAATATTGTATTTTGAAGTATTATTGTAAATGGGCTTGAAATGCCCACTAAAGCATTGTAAGCTACTTGTTTTTGATGTAAATGAAATGCATGAATTATGATTTATCATGGTGTCCCAAATCCATTTATTATCATGTTTAAGCATAGTTTCCAAAGTTGCATGAAATTGCTTTGAAATTCATGTGGCTAGGAGGATGATGTAAGTACAAATGAGATTATAGCATGTTGAGAGTAGAGTGGATGGTGTGAGGTTGAGATTGGAAAGTCATGTATGTTAGAAGTGAAGATGTTGTTTAGGCTTGTGTTGTTGCAATTATGTATGTTAGGAGTGAAGATGTTGTTTAGGCTTGTGTTGTTAATGATTGCACAAGTGCTTGGGATGTAAAAGATTGATAGGTAATTGGAGTTGAGAATTTGATGAGTTGGAAATAGGTGTTTGAATAATTATGGAGTGTTTTGGCATGGAATGGATGGGTTTGAGAAGATTAGAAGTGTTCATGGTGGTTGGGATAGGTTAGGAGAGTATAGAGGCATTGAGATGAGTTAGTTATAAGCATAAGTCGACTTGTTGTTTCCATAAGTCGACTTGTGAAGCTTTCGGAAACTCCTCCGCTCTCAGATAACTCGACTTGTCTGTCAGATAACTCGAGTTGTCTGTCTGTATAACTCGACTTGTCTGTCAGATAACTCGAGTTGTCTGTCTGTATAACTCGAGTTGTCTGTCTGTATAACTCGAGTTGTCTGTCTGTATAACTCGAGTTGTCTGTCAGATAACTCGACTTGTCTGTCAGGATAACTCGACTTATATTTGGGAAAGTTATTTTTGGGTTTATCAAGAGCAGTTTAGGATTTAAGTCATGATCAGTGTACGCTTACCACTAATGTGAGTCATCAAAGAGTGTCAAATTTAAGGTCTCAGCATGGCAAGTGTCTCGGGAATGGGCTCCAGCTGGGCTCACCTCCCGGGATAGTCGGGCTCCGGGAGCGAGGTCCGACATGTTATATGCAACATTTAAGACAATTAGACTATAGCTAAATCGCAAGGTTTTATAAGCAGCGTTTAAGACTCATAGACACTAGCTAAATCGTTAGACGCCATACACAGCGTTTAAGATTCTTAGACGCTGTGTCTAAATCACAAGACATTGTACGCAGTGTTTAAGATTCTCAGATGGTAGCTTGAATCTCAAGATGTTATACGCAGTGTTTAAACATAAGGTTATAAAAGTATAGTATGTACGCGAGCATAGGACTTTTTTTTTTGACTTAGTCTTTTCTTCAAAACTATCTTCTACAAACTTTTTCCTTCATGGATTTTTAAGTCACTGAAACCTTCACTACAGTTATATCTTGCTTCCATCTACCTTTTTCTACTCCAACTTTGTTATCTCTTTCTTTCGCCTCAAGAAAAACCTAACCTAAACTACCTTCAAGATGATGTTCGTGGGTGCATGAGAACTAGGGTTTCTTGGAGTTGTTGAAGATTTTGGAGTTTTACCAAGTGAGTATCTTGTTAATCCTTTAGAGTTGTTATTTTATGAAACAAAAATGGTGATTCATTGTCCTGTCATGAATAAAAGAAAAATAGACATTTTTCATGTTCACTGTGAATAAAAGATGGAAATGTGGATTTGTGGATCTTCGGTCATGAACACGCATTGTACAAATTTTATTGCATGCATGTGCATTTTTAAACACATATAATTGTGCAAATTGTGATATGTGTATATTGCTTGTTATAGAGGAGCAACTGGAATGTCAACCTCTAGACGTTGCCGGAACTTCCAAGCATTAGCTTCGGTAGCGAGTTGTGAATAACCTAGACGGTCTCACTCAATTAATTGTTTGATCTTATTGGGTTTGAATTATTAAATGAATGTGATTTGATTGTGTTGATTCCAAACAATGAAGGTCTGATGATTGTGATATGTGAATGAGTTATTGAAGTGCTATTTGTATGTGAATGTGATGAACTATATGTTTTATGACAAGATTGATTATGACAGATGCATTTCGTACTTGAATGCATGATCAGATAATGAAAGTTATGACCGGAGTAGCCACCGAAAAAGAGCTTAAAGCTCAGATTGTGGAAAAAAAGCTTAATGCTCAGATTTATGAAAAAAAGCTTAAAGCTCAGAAAGCGTATAAGAGCCAAAGGCTCATTATGTAAAATTAGCCCGGTATCCCCAACGGATACGAAACAATTATTAAAGAGCTCAGTATCCACAATGGATATGGGATAGTTTAGGCACTCGATCACAATAACATAATAATTGGAAAAGAGTCACATGAGCATTTGATATGTATTTTGTTAAGTATGTGTGATTGATTGAAATGCAAAATTGCCTATACTTAAGTGAGAATATGATATGTGATCAATTATGCAAAAGCATGAATATATGTTATGTGTAATGATGTGTTGCATGAATTAGGTGACCATCGATGACAGTTATCTCATTGACTACACAAAACTCACCAAAATTGCAATGTTGACTTTTCAGGACCGAGAGATAACTTTAACTACTGAGAGACTCTACAAGTAGTGTAGACTTGTGATTTGGGAAGAGAAGTCATGGATCAAAGGTCAGTCAGTTGGGTTTTGGATAGATTAGATAGATTTTGTGTGTTTCCTCTTTCATGTAGCACTTTTGTATTAGGCTTTGATGATGTACATGTAAGAAATGTTAAAAGGCACATTGTAGACTTTCAGTTTTTATGAAATGAAATAAGGAAATTTTAGGTTTTAAAATATTACAACTTTCTTAATGATGTTCATAAGAGAATAAGATATATGATTCCATATAAAGTGAATGTTGTGATTGATTGTAGCACGCCATTATCATACGTTAATGTACTAGAATGTCCTCAAGGCATCCCGGTATGTACCCTAGGATAAGGGGGCGCTAAAATTAAATTATACCAACCAAAAGAATATTCTTCCTACATAAGATATTAATGACAATTTTAATAATTCTTATAGACAAAACAATAAATAAAGAAATCATTTACAAATTATAAATGCTCAGATTACAAAAATAGAGCATAACTCCAACATACGTGTTGCTTATTAGTGAATAACAACTTGGTAGGAAAATAATCATTTACTTTGTGTCCAATTTCTGTTCATCGTTCACCTATTAGCTATTCTAAAAGATGAGTCTCTTCCTCGTGCAAAATAGTAACACAAACATAAGAATTCTATAGTTTAGTTTGTTCACCAAATCAATGGTTATGTAAGAAAATAGTTGCTTATAACTAGGGCATTGAACTCAATCTCCTCATTTATGGAGATTATTATGGTTGGGTCTTTGAAAAGATCCTATTTTCCAATGAAAGAATATGATTGCTCGAATCATGCTTCAAATATAAATCAATCAATCTCTCAATGTTATTAGAACTTATGCAACAACATTTAAAAACCAACTCAAAACAAGCTAATTTGGAACAAAAACTACAAACTATATAAGTAGAAAACAAAAGAAGGAAACAAACTAGTTCTATGATGAAAGCATATGTTTACATCATCAATTATGTGCAGTTCCCCATCTGATTCTACAAAAACATGTCTGAATTTGGTACATACCACACTCGATAGGTAAGCATAAAGAAAGGGAGAGAAAACTAAAAGAGAAGAAATATGACAAATAGAGGGGACGAGAAAGAGGGAGACTTCTAATATTACCAGTGAAGCAAAAACTTCGACCATTAAACTTTATGGTCTTCAATGCTAGGAGGCTTAAACTTTATGGTCTTCATCAATGGCATAGCTTTACACATGGAAATAAATGGATCATAATTAAGCATAATCAAAGTGAAACCAACATAGACTGAGGCCTAAAAGTCAACTTTCCAAGTCTACAAAAGATCCCTACATTTTTCAACATTGCTTAGGTTTCCAAAAGTCTAGGTTTGGTGCTTCTTTAGTTTCTTCTTTTGAGTCCTTAGGAAAGTGAGAGCTTCTCACTTCTTAACACCTGCTATTGCCATCAAAATTAATATTTTTCATGCCAATACCTACTTCACGAGAACCATGATTGAACAATTGGTATTTAGGCAATAGACATAAAATAGGCATTTTAGGAGAGCAAAAATGATAAGTGATTCTTGAAATTGAATAGGAAAATGATAAGATGTTATTTAAAGAAAAGTCTAGTGTGGTTTACTAATACATCACACTAAAAAGGTTCTATGTACTTTCACAGATTATAGAGCAAGCTTTAGTTCATTTCATCTAGCATTAGTCAATAGGAAGCCAATAACAATTCATAAATAATAAGAACAAGTGTTCACAAAAATTAGGCTAAAATACTACCAGGTGAAAGCATGTAATTTCTACACCATCACTCGGTATGCCATCTATATCCGGACTATCATCTGCAATATTATAGAGCAAACTTCAATTCAATATGACGTATAAGGAGAAGAACCTAAGCATGAATTCCACATAAATTAAAAGCTTGAGTGTTCTTTAACTTCAAAATCAATCAAAATACACAATTTGTTTTATTACTAAAAGGAAAAAGAAACACGAATTGTTTTGAATGGTCGGATTCAGACACAAGGAACTAGATCCGTCGTCTATTTACATTACCTAAAGAGTAAGAGAATAAGATATCATGAGTAAAATCCCCCAAAAACTAAATGTCAAATAGGAGACTACAAATGGAAATGATAAACCATTTCTTCATGTCATTTGTGGAAAAGAAACAGAGGAATAACACATAAAGAAAATGTCTTGGGGAAAAAGAAAAAGACACAATCAAAAGCACAAAGGAAATGTAAATAATGATCGATTAATCAATGGGGTTAGAGAAAATTGAATAAGCAAAACCTTCAAGACAATGCAATATTCACAATAATTAAGTACCCAAAACAAACCACGTTCAACATATAGACTATACATAATGCTCTACACAAATAAACAGGATTAACGGTTGCATCCATTACCAATTTCTAGCAAGTCCACAAAGAGATAAAAAAAATATTCCCAGATAAGTCTATGACTCTTCAAAATAAAAGGTGATGTAAGTACATGTACCATAAAAGGTTATGCAGGGAACCGTTCCCCAACTTAGCCACAAAAAACCAAAAGGACACTCTAGAAATGCCCGATCAAGTTATCTACTTTGGAAATTCTATTATATGAAATAGTTTGAAAAAGTTTTTAAAAAAAAAGGGAATTGCCTGTTCAGAAATCAAATATATAAAGTTACCACTTATCAGTTAATATCAGTACGGCTACTTGACAATAATTGCCCTACAGAAATACATAAATTGTATGGGGTCATAACTATAGTTGTTTTTCACTTAGTGTAATCATTTTTAGCTCTATTTTAAAAATCAAAAGGTCTTTAAAATATATGTAAAAATGATTGCAGCTGGGTCATTGGAATTTTCCTATAGCATACAATCAATGTGCTTTATAAAAGAAAAAAGTAACGGTCACCTTTAGAGAATTTCTCTATAAGAGACACAAGTCCGCTCATAATCCGTGTCTTTCTAAGTAGAACCCTTGAGTAATTTGATTTTTTTAAGATTTAATTGAACACAACATCAGGACACAAAAATGGTGAAGGCATTCATGCTTGTGTGCTTGTGATTGTGGGAAAAAGCCAAAGTAAAATATGGCCTTGATGGGTTAATAAAGAGGCAAATATTACAGTAAATCTAGCAATGTAATTTCAAGCCTTTTGAATCAACTTTAAGAAATTTGTTCCTATGATCTCATCCACTTTTTAAGTGAAATGGGATTCACACAATGATGTTTATTGGTGGGTGTATGAAACCTTTCACCTTTAATTCATTTCTTTTTTTTTTGGTAAATCAGAAAAATTAATAAATCAAACAAAGGATTTACAAGAAAGTTATATGCAAGTGTCACATAGGACACAAAAAGCGCGCTCCTAACAGCAAAACCTACCTAAACCCAGCAGGAAACAAGAGACTTCCTGCGAAAAAGAAACTAACAAAATCAACAGACAAGACACAAGCAGAAACACCACCAATTATGAAGAAAAGGAACTCCAAGGCAATCTGCACAAAGACCACAAGGGCATCCGATGATCTTAGGAAGTGAGAATGTCCAAATCCCTCTACTGCCTTCAACAGTATGTGAGTAGACAACTATGAGCCATCAAAGTGAGCACAAATAGATCGGGACCCAACCTGCACAGAAAGAGACACCTACAAATAGCCAACTAATGAAAAAACAAAAGAAACACAAATACCTCCTCTCAATGAAAAAGGCTGAGAAGCTCCCTAATGTGGGAGATTACCCCGAGATACACCCGCTCCGCCTCCTTGGCTTCATTCTTGAAGGTTCTTGAATTACGTTCCTGCTAGATAAGGTAAACAGTAGTAGACAGAATGGGGGGAAGCCATTTGAGCATGATTATCTAAAATTTTTCCATCAATCACTTCCTAGTTACGAAGCCTCCAAATTGCCCAGATACATGCTCCAAATTTAATACCCCAGTCACCCGACCCATTGCTCGAAGATTTTATAATAAAAGATTTAAGCCAGTCCCTAAAATCAAGAGAAAAAAAGTTGGGAAAATTACTTGACCCAATCATAAACTCCCAAATTACATGGACTTTGGGGCAGGATCACATAACATGTTCGATCGTCTCCGGTTCTCAATTGCATCGCGGACAAATGTCAAAACTGGTTAACTTTATACGGTGCCTCAACACTTAAGTATGTAATCTTCCATGCCACATAAGCCACACCACGATCCTAAGCTTCCCCGATCCTCAAATCCTCCAAATCCAACTCCAATTAACCTCCGATTGTGCAATGTTTAACATTCCCGATTCATTTAACAGCCACTAAAAGCTGCTTTTTACAGAATAAACCCCATCAACAGCTCCTATCTACACAACACGATCTTGCTTGAGACCCAACTACGGCCTGTAAATGTTGGGTAAAGAATTACGAATTTCGTTTGGGACAACCGTCTAGAGCGGATCCAAACACCAATTACCATGCAAATCTAACAAATCTGATACCATGTTTCCATAGTTAAGTAAACTATAATCAACTCAAATATAAGAATAAATGTCATATTTTATATATGCTTCAAATATAAAATTTCAAAAAAGAACGTCATATCTTGTTACTTTACAACATAAAATCACAGATATATGACTCAATTATAGGATATTTTAATTGTATATTCTACTTACGTGAAGTAAAAAGAACAAGTTTTAGGATGAATCCTTATAATGAAGAACTAATGAAGTGCCTAAATCATTTAGGGTTAACAAATTTTAAATATGAAGGCATTCAAATCAAGTGGAACAATAAATAAAGTAGTAGCCAGTTCTTGAGAAAAAATCTTGACAAATCTTTGATTAACTATAATTAGATGGCTTACTAATAACAAAGCACATTTCTCAAATCCTCTATGTTTGAAACACACTCCAATTAACGTGTTTTTAACACTATTCATAGGCAACAGGAAAATCCTTTAGATTCTATGCTTACCTCACATAAGTTTCTACATTTGACGAGGCAATAAAAAAAAGGCTTGGTAATAAGAGTTGAAGGATGTAAGGCTTTTAAAGGCACACAAAAATTAAAGGCTATAAAGGAATAACTTAAATCTTTTAACATAACTAGATATATTGACACAACAACAATAACAACAATGAGAGTCCCACTGAGAGTGGGGTCTGTAAAAGTTTAGTAGTATACAACCTTACTTCTACAATGTACAGAGGTTGGTTCTGATATAACTAGATATAGTGACACATTATATAATAAAACTAAGGCTCTATCGAATCTGGAGGATCTGAACTTTGAACTAGACAATGAAAGACTGATGGTAGGAATGCTATAATCAAGCATATAAACGAAATATAAGCCAGCAACTTATTTATAAGACAAAAATCAATAATCTAATGGTTAAGTGAAGGACATAATAATACTCAATATTTCATAATATTGTGCAAACAAGGAGCAATGTTAACATAATCACCTCTATATAAAACTCTAAGGACTATATCTTAAATAATAAGAAGGAATCGAAGGAACATGCAATCAGTTTCTTCAAAACAACCTTTGGAAAAGTTGAAAAGTTAACTCATTCATTCCTCAGTTTATCATGAATGAGCAGGAGATAGTTTTCAAAAGAATAGTCACAAATTCACACATAAAGGATGCCTTATTTAGCTTAGACCTAAACAAAGCTTCAAGCCTTAATGTAATGAATTCATTATTCTTCCAAAAAAATATGGGATCTGATAGGCCTTACAATCACAATAGCAATACAAGAGTTCTTCCCAAAAGCAAACTACAAAAAGATTTCAATAAAAGCTTCATATGCCTTATATTTAAGATACATAATCCCTTAAACTTAGTAGATTATAGACTTATATTATAGTTTATAAAATTATTTCCAAGCTATTAACTTTAAGACTATAACCAATTCTGAAAAGTTTGCTACACCTAAATCAAGGAGCATCTAGGCAAGGTAGGAACATTAAGGACAACATACTTATTGCTCAAGAAATATTTAGAGGCTATATAAAGAAAGAGATTAAGAGTTAAACTTTAAAAATAGACTTCTAAAAGATTCTTTATTATGTTAATTAGAGCTTTATCTTAATACTCATGAAAACTTTTGGCTTTCTAGCATAATAAATTTAGTGGATTTGAGAATGCATTTTTCATAGCATCATATTGGATCATCAATAGAGAACCTACTCAAATGTTCTAAGACAATCTTTTATCACCTTACATCTTCACCCTTTGTAGAAAAATACTCACTCGCATCATAAAAAGGAACATAGATCAAGAAAAAATATTCAAGTATCCTTGCAATTGAGTTAAACTAAAAAAATTCAATTTATCTTTTATTGATGACTTGCTACTTATTGTGGAGGTAATATAGAATCTATCAAATTCATTTATAATCTCTGTAACAATTTAAAACTCTCTTAAGGCCTACCACTAATACATCAAAATTTAGCCTTTTATTTCATTAGGATTCCATGACAATTCATATCAAATCACCAAAATATCAGGCTTTATATTAGAACAACCTCCATTCAAACACTTTGTCATTCCAATCACCACGACAAATTAGCATTCAAGGATCATAAGCCTCTATTTGACTCTATCCAATCATGAACAATATTTGGATAATATATAGAGTTATGGGTTAATAATAGAAAAAAATGTTATTGATGGCAAAAAAAAACTTTATTAGTTCCATTACTTGTTGCCCAAGAATAAGTCCTCTTCTTGTTTTGTATCATGCTCCTAGTAGACTCCCTCTGATGAAATTCGAGTCACCAATTGAGTGCAATAGGGGAAGTTTATAAAATTTTAGCTTTCTTATATAATTGGACAAAGGATAAGCAAAAGTGAGTGACTAGGCTAGCTTCTTTATTTGACCATATACTACAATGCCAGCTTTGTCGATGTCTAAAGTTGTAGTTTTTTCTAAGATCTCAAGAAATTAGAAGTGAATCAGTTGTGATTTTCAATACATAGTTTGAAAAATAAAATGCATACTTAAAGTACAACATTAAAAGAAGTTCTTTTTATCATTGATATTTAAGACCTTTAGTGTATTGGGTCTTTTATAACTGTAAATTAGAATCCTTTCATGGAAAAAGTTTTGATCATTTATAGAAAATTACTTAAATTTTAGAAAATGTTAACATTAGTTAAAAATTTTAGAAGATTGCACTAAGCCCTCTATAAGTAGGAGAGGAAAAAAAATACATTTTATCAATTTATTTCAAGTAAGAGGAAAAATCTACTTAGACTGAAGAAATTTAAGAAATTATTTATATGTCTCAAATTTAAGTGTATGTTTCTCAAAATTATAAGGGAGATTCTTATTTAATTTCATTTTATTTAGATGAAAGTATCTTTTAAGGAATCATTATAATCCTACTTTGATATAACAAAAGTTTATTGAAGCTACAATCTTGTGTTTTTTTTTTCATTTGGCTTGAGGGATTTTTTATGTAAAAAGTTTGATGCTCTCCTTCTACTTCTTTACTTACTTCCATATTATTTTTAGTGCTTACTTTAATCACATAAAGAGAAAAACATATAACTTTCATATTATATATTATATTCTCCCAAAAATTGTATCAGAGCTTTAGTTTAGAGGATTATTTTTCTTGTATGATTTGATATGGATGATTTGGTCAGCCATGGAGATGATATCTTCAAGTTGAAAATATAAATTAGTCCTATTGGAAGCCAATGATGGAGGGCTATTTATATTGTAAAGATTTACATGAGCTAACTGTTAATACTAAAAAGCCATAGGGAAAGAATGATAGTGAATGGACACTATTGAATAGAAAAGTAGTGGCTATGATCTAGAAATACATAGAAAACAGTTTGTTCTAACATATGTCGATTTACGTAAATGCCTATGAATTATGGTCAAAATTTGAATTTTATGATTCAAAATAAGAAGCTATGTAATAAGGTGCATCTCATAAGTTCATTTGCAAAGTTTGAATATAAAGATGGCCAAAATATGATCAAACACTTGAATAGTTTCCAAGGACTTACCAACAAGCTATCAAAGGTAAAAATGTCTGTTGATGATGAGTTATAAGTGTTACTTCTTTTCAATTCATTATATAAGAGTTGGAATAAACTTATTGTCACTCTCAGTAACTCTTTTCACAGTAGAAAACTTAGATGTAAGTAATAGTCTTCTAAATGAAAAAGCTAGAAGAAAAGAGCATGAATCCGTAATGCATTCAGGGAAAATATCATTGAAAATCAACGAAGAAGTGAGAACCTAGAAAGAAACAAAGCTTGAAGAAAATCTATAGGAAGTTCAAAGCCTTGTTCCAAGCTTGTTTCCTATAACTATAATAAACAATGACAACAAAAATCTAAATGTCAAATCTTTAAGAGAGACTAATGGGACAAAAAATTCAAGCCAGATTAGATTGAACAAAAACAAAAAAAAGAAGATAGAAATACTAATTTATAGCTACAAAAGAAGATATTTTCTTCATTGGTATTCACAATTGTCTTAATCTAACCTATAATGATGATTTATAGATTGTTGATTCTAATACCTTCGTTCATGTCCCTCCATATACAGGTTCCTTCTCATCCAAAAAACATGGAGATTTTGGTATTGTCAAAATGGAGAATGAAGATAAATTTCACATTATTGGTATGTGTGATGCCATCTTATTAATAAAAATAAGTTATATGCTTATGCTAAAGGACATGAGGCATGCTCTAGACATGCACCTCAATCTGATCTAAATAGAAAAACTCATCGATGATGGTTTTGAGAGTCATCATAGAAATGAAAAATGTAGCCTCACTAAAGGTAATTTGATTGTGGCTTAAGGAAGAAAAGAAGGATCCTTATACATGAGGTGAGGAAAATATTTTAAAAGGGAGATAAATTTTGTTGTTGATTATAATGACTTGAAGTTATAACATAAAATACTTGGACGTATAAGTAAAAAGGGATTATAGATCTTTGCTTAAAAGTAACATCTTCCTAATATTAAAGGTAAAATCTTAATACTTACACTAATATTTTCAACTAAAAATAACATACAATTTCATTTTGTAAACTTGTACATCCTACTAGGAGAAACACGTATTCGTGATTTGGTTCATACTAATTTTTATTTAATAACTAATAGATCATTTGGTGGTGCATTATACTTTGTTACTTTGATTGATTTCTTCTTAAGAAAAGTATTGGTATTCTTATTCAAATCCAAAAACTAGGTAATTGAAGTATTCAAGGACTTTGTATTAGGGTGAAACAAAAGACTAGTTAGAAATTAAAATGTATAAGAGCTAATCATAGTAGAGAGTATTGGGGTGAGGTTGTGAAGATTTTATTGATATTATTAATCTTTCATAATCAATCTATTTAGATATAGATATCTTAATGGAATTTTGGTCTAGAAAGAAGGATTCTTATAGTCATTTTAAAAAAATTGTTAAGCATTTATTCATATTCTTAAAGATGAACAAGCCAATTTGATACAAAGGCTAAAGATTGTTAGAAGTAGAGATGATGTGCTTTTTTAGGACTAGAATATTAAAGATATAAAGAAGCCAGAGAAGTTTAAACCCAAAATTATCAAATCATTCTAATCTTAGTCTGCTTCTTTTTATATGAAATGATTTAAAGGAAGTCTTGATTCATAATAATGATAGTGTGAGTATTGATAATATTTAATCTCTATTACCAATGAATAGCGATCAAGAGGTAAGTAAGTCAAAATAAGCAGATCAAAGAAAATATTAATCTTATTGAACTCGTAAAATCTTAATTAAGACGATCTATTAAGGAGTAAAGATGATATGTCGATTAAAGAAGAGTCTGTATGATCTAAAGCAAGCTCGAAGATAATGGTTTAACAATTTTAATTCATTTATAGCCAATCATGATTTCAAGAAAACTCTCATTAACCCTGTGTCATTATGAAGAAATATGTTAGAAGGTAATTTCATTGTATTCATACTTTATGTAGATGACATGATTATAAGATATAATCATAAGAAGATTTTTGCTTTGAGCAAGTCCTTTGCCATAAAAAATTTGGGACGAGCAAGACAAATTCTCTAAATTCTCACTTGAGGTAGGCCAAAAAAGTTATTATGAGTATCTCAAGAAAAATATATTTAAAAAGTACTGGAGATGTTTAATATGCACTAAGTCAAACTTGTGTATATGCATTACTACATTCTATAACTAGAAATGGAGGAAATGAACAATATTTCTTACTCATCCGCAACAGATAGTCTTATATATTTCATGATATGCTGATACTGTCTGCAGCGTTATTGGTGTTGTCCGTATATTCCTATCTAACATAAGAAAAGAACATTAGGTAGTAGTCAAATGGATTCTTTGATATCTCCAAGGAACAACTATGATATATTTGTATTTTAGTAAAGGAAAGCATGTGTTGGAAGGTTACTTAGATGTGGACATAGTTAGAGATACTAATTCTAAAAAATCAACTTTGGGATAATTGACTACCTTTGTAAGGGAAGCTATTTTATGGTGGTTCAAATTATAAAAACATGTTTGCTTGTAAACAATTGCTGCCTATTGAAGTTCGCAAGGAGATGCTCTGGAAAAAAAAGTCCTTGTTTAAATTGGGCCAATAGCAAGATTGTACAGTGCCATGGTGATTGTGTCCACGAGTGGGACTGGGAGGGAGGTGAATGTGTCTGTGAAGGGTGGAGAGGAAACTTTATTTACTGATACCCAAGGTTTACATGGAAATCCCAAAGCTGCAGAATCTATAGTATTTTTGATAGGTTTCACCCTCCAAAAGTTCCCCCTTTTGGATAAATTAAAGTCTCCTCCCTGTTTTTATTTTGTTCGCTTAAAACCCTACTTCTAAAACCCTAAACAGAAGCTACCAAGATTTACAAAAAAAGAAAGAAGCAAGCTTTCTTGCTCTATTCTCATCAATGAGGCAAATTTCCAATGACCCAGGTTCAAATACTTAATTGACTGTTTTTTTTTTCTTTTTCAATGATACGTTGGTTAGAAGCCGTTGCAAAAGGGATTTTTTCTGATAAATTGTTTATTTTTATCCTGCAGCTGTATTGGATGATGACGATGACGATCAGGGCGAGAAAGTTCCCAGCTTCGGTTTCGAAACAACATATGAGGCTAAGCTTAGAGAAATACTGCATAAGATCAATTCTGTGGAGATTAAGTTGTGTTCAGATGCTACGAAAGAGTTCATCAAATTACTCCGAGGTAATGCTGGCCGTGCTTTGCTCTATCAATATGTACAAATGTCTTCAAATTTCTCTGAACTTATGGGGCCTTGGAAGCTTCGACTTGGGAAACCTGGCATGTCGTATATTCAGTCATTAGTTTCTGCTATTCTTAGTCATTCTGATGGAAAGTATCGGCCAGATGATAAGAAGAGAATTGCTGTAAGTCGGGTACTCGATAAGTTTGCTCGGATGCTTGTTACAGAGAAGCTGGAGGATGTTTATAAGGAATTGAGTAGTAAAGAAGGAAAGCGTCAAAATGCAGCTCTTTTGTTGATGACTTCTATTGTAAGACGTGGTTCAGGCTTGGCTTCTGAGGTTGCTAAAAATTTCAATTTCAAGCTCCAGGGATTCTCCAAGCTTGCAGAACACAAAAGGAGGCAGAACGAGAAAGAAAGGAAGCATTCCACTAGAAAGGCTTTTGTTGGGTTTGCAATGTCATTTTTGGAGGTGGGGAAACCAGGACTGTTGAAGTGGATCTTACAGCAGAAGGAAATTTATTCTGGTGTCCTTCGTGGGCTTGGTAGTGATGATGAAGAGACAGTTATTTATGTCTTATCAACACTGAAAGAGAAGGTTCTTACTCAAGAGTCCCTTGTGCCCCCTGGTCTTCGGAGTGTTCTGTTTGGGAGTGTTACTTTGGAACAGTTAGTTGGCATTTCAGCGTGGGAGAACGGTGGACCAGTGGCCAAGTTGGCACATTCTGTACTAAAAGTTGTGTGTACTGATCCTTCCAATGGATTGATGCCTGATTTGAAAAGACATCCAAATCCATTGAAGGGTAATGCAAAGAGACTTTTAGTGTTGATGAAGAAGCTAAAAGCAACAGAAATAGCTTATCATAGAGACTTGCTCTCAGCAATCATTGTGGGCAGACCTTCTTTTGGCTCTGCATACATGGAGGAATTCCCTTACAACCTTGAAGATTATGCCTCGCCTAACTGGTAAGATTATTTAAAATTCAAGTTGTTTGTTATTTCTCCTTTTCTTTTTGTTTGTCAATTTGCTTCTGTATATATGTGTGGCAATTGAATTATTTGCAGGTTTGCTACTATTTCTTTGGCAGCAAATCTGGTGTCCTCAGTACGTGTAGGTCTACCTATTAATTTCCTCTCTTCTGAAACCCACGAGTCACCTTCCGTAGATGATATAGAAGTGCAGAATGTGATCAATTGCATATCGCCTTGCCCATTCGGTCGATCAGTAATCAATAGGGGATTGCTTCATTCACACTTTCTTGTGAAAAATGGAATGTTAAGGCTTCTTTTGGAGATGCTTAATTTGTTTGTGTCCTTCTTGAGGGCAATAGACCTTTCTTGTTCCAGGGAACAAAGGAAAGAAAAATGGAGATATCTTAAGCAGGAAATCCAGAATGAAATTCGGACTCGATTACCTGATCCACAAGTTTTATTGAATCTACTTTCTTCATTAAGTAGCCATAACAGAACCTATCATCCATGCCTGAAAAGAATGGCAGATAAAGAGAATTTTGATGACTACCATAGCAATAAGTCAAAAAGATTGAAATCAAGCTTTATAAATAGTAGCACTGACATTGTTGTAGGTGGGATGTGCTCAGAATTAGACAGCGGTTGGCCTGGGGACACTGAAAAGATTGTGGACACAAATAAGCCTGATGAGACGGATGTGGAAAAGGACTTTACAAATTCCATGTCAGATATCTGGGATTCTGACTTGACTTCTGTGCCTATTTCTACTCTAAAGGATGCAGAGATGTTCTTTCATTCAAAGCTGCTTGATGCTCTCAAGATCTATCTTGTAAGTTTTAGTTTATTCTATTCTAGTCATGATGATGGATGTGATTGCAGGATTAATTTTCAAAAGAAATAGTGGGATATCAGTGTACTACTATGCTTTGGTACTTTATGTTATTATTTTATTTGAATTGGGAATCAGTTAGAGAAACAGTTCCTCATGCTTGACTCTTATGTAGCTTTGGTTGCTTATTCTGCAGTTGACAATGCCTTTTGTCTTGGAGGGATCATTTGATTTTTTCATAAATCTTCTCAACAATCCTCTAGCATTTCCAATTTATCTGCAGGATTCTCTACTATCCCTTCTTGTTGAGTACATTAAATGGTCTCCAAGCAGTGGTCAAGCCATTAGAATCCCACCGCTGATGTACAAGCATCTGCAGCCATTTATTAACTTGTTAATTTTTTCATCAATAGATGACATAAAAGTGAAAGCTTATGATCTAGCACGAGCAGCTATGTTGAGTACTGGTGCCTTTGACAGAAACTTTCATGAAATTGGTGCCTGGCTGCTATATTTGCCTGGCTATGATGCGGTTAAGTCATCCTTGGAGGCTCAGGAAACAGAAGTTCTGTTGAACTTTTCACCAGTTGCTATCTCATTTTTATGTGATGCAGTTTCTACAGTTGGGAACAACTTATTCAAATATTGGAATATTCTTAGGAATCATGTGTACAATTTGGAGGACTTTAAAGGTATGTGGTAGGCATGTGCTGTTTGATATTCAGAACTGAATTTGAACTGCTGATGTCCAACTATTTAGTTGTGTTATTCTTGCCCCTTTCTGCATGTTCATCTTAGGTACATTGTTTATTAATCCCCTAAGCTTTTCATTGATTATTAGATATATTAATGGCGTTTGCATTAATATAGGGAAAATTTCAATCTTGTGTGGGGTCAGAAGATGATTTTCCCATTTGCATACTTTTTATTGCATCATTGTCTTTTTCCTTGCAGATGTATCGCCTGAGTTCAGTCCTCTCATTATATGTGTCTTACAGAAGTGTTTAAGGTTACTCAAGTCTGAATCTGGAACCTTTACCTTACCTGAAAAGTCGATGATATCACTTTATGTTAGTAATACCTTGACGTACTTGTTGCAAATCCAGGTACATGTATTTACTTTTATTTTCAAAAAGAACTGACCGTACATGATATTAACTTAAAACTATTCTTTTATTCACAGAAAGGTGCAGGCTTACTAGCTGCTTTAGTTAGATTGATTTTGTTTGAGGAGCTTAAGAAGCAGTTTTCCCGAGCTAATGGCTCAATTGGTCTATTGTGTGAGTGGAAACCATTGCAGAATTTATTGCTCTTTGCTGAAAGAATATTAGATCAAAAAACTTGGAGCTTTGTCCTTGTGGAACAGCAAGCTACGACTGTTGGTAGTTCTTTTAAGCTTATGCTTGGTGAAGTAAAAAGAAACATAGAGTGTGATTATGATGGTGAAAGGACTGGAATAACAAAAGCTTTTTGTTCAGCCTTGATATGTGCCACATCTGACGAGGTTTTAGAAAATTTTCCTTTAGTTATGGAAATTTATCTACAACTTCGAGTTCCTATATCCTTATCATCAATAGTCTCTTACGACCAAAATTTTCTTGCTGGTGTTTTGAGGTTGTGGCCTAAAGTTTTCTTTTCCGGCCTAGAAATGGCTGTTTCTATGTACAGTCCTCAAGGGAAAAATGTTGATATTTTAGCTAAAGACGTAGACCCTAATACCCAGTTTGAAGTAGGTGAATCTGCAGCTGCAGCTGCATTTGGTGTCTTTCTGAGGCAGGTTCCTTTTCATGTACTGTTTCCTGCAATTGTAGGCACATATATTCCTACTTCATCGGATGGCTCAAAAATAAGAGACTTGCTTGTGGCTAAATTATCTGAGTGCAAAAGTGATATTCTCATTGCTTATCTGCACCTTATTCTATTTTGGTTTCATCAGATACGTTCGAATTATGAATCTAAGCAATTGGCTGAACCTAGTGAGCTTGCTGAATTTTGCTATATTTGTGCGAAGGTTCTACTTGCTCAGCTATTAGCTGCAAATCCTGATTCTGAACCTCCCATGAGTACCAACTTTCATCCTTCTGCAGGAAGTATTCTGCAAGTGGTTGAAACTATATTTTGTCACCCCACAGTGACAGCTTCTTTGACCTTTCCTTTGAGCTGCGATAAGGTTTTCAAACAGGAAAATTTTTGGGACAGTTTGAAGAAAATTATTGGTGTTGCAATGCAGAGAGTTCACAGGATTGATCATCTTCTGTTGAATATGTTGAAAGTATCTTTTGACCACTTGCTATCTTCATCTAATGAGACACTTTCGATACTTGAGGTGAAAAATAATGCCAACAAGCAACTTTTAACAGCCATCAACTCCTTTACTGAAAAGTTGATTCTGATATTAAGGGAGAAGATTAACCTATGCTTTAGGACTGACGACTTATCACCCCTTCTTCCATCATTTAATGCTTTGCATACATTGATTCAATTCTTATCTCCATTTGACCTTCTTGAACTAGTGCATTGGATTTTTGGTAAAGTTGACTTGAATGAGTTAACAGATCGGGAATCTTGTTGGCTACCACTTCTCTCTGTTGGATTTTGCATTGCTGGTGATGCTTTCAAGAATTTGTGTACTTTTTTGCAGCAGTCTGTGACAAAGAAAGTGCCATTTTATTGGACAATGGAAGAACAGTCTTTCAATTTTGATCTTGTAGAGGAGATTTATCTTTTTGTGTGCAAGTTAGCTGTCAAATTTGAGCTGGATTCTGCTTATAGTTGTTTGCTAGACGCCATTAATGCTGTTTATATACTGAAAGTTATGCAACAAGGGATGCTTCATCCTTTAAGCTTGGTGTTGTCACGAGTTATTACGGGCACACCTTTGGAGATTCTTTCTTACTGCATGTCCAGGACTAGCATGACAAAAGCTAAATTATTGTTTCTTCTTGTTGAATCAAGTCCCCTGCATTTGTCAGTCTTTGGAAAGATTTATCTAAACTGTTTAAACAAAGATTCTCAGCGTAAGAGCAAGGTGGTCGAAGAGCATTGTGCTTTAACTCTATCACTTGAGGAATCTATGATGCTTCTGCCTGCTGCTTTGTCATACATGAATTCTATTTTCACATCATGGGAAAAGCAACAATATGTGCATTTTGAAATTATACCTTCATTTTATTCAAAACTGATCTTAAGTAGTTTCCATCACTGGGAGAGTTTTGGCTCTAAATTTGTACTTCAGGAAGTTGCTAACAGGTTTTTTCCATCTTCTGTTGAAGAGCTTACTGTTCTTGTGAATAATAGTCTTCTTGGAAAGGCAGTTCGTATGTTACAGTATCATTTTGTCTTTAATGGACACAAAAAAGTGAAGCAGCGATTGAAGCTTTTTAGTTCCATTTTTGAGTGTTTTCTTGTACAAGATAATCTTCTAGAATGTGACAGTGAGATGGAAAATTATTCAGTTAACCAGTCAATGGAACTCATTAACAGAGTTATTGCCAAAATATCTTTCTGTCGACTACTTTTGTTCCCAGAGACTGACCAGGTTCTTTCTGTTCCAAAAGAAAAAGATGGGAAACTGGAGTTTTCTTTTGAAGAACTTTCTGATAAGGAGATTCAATGTAGATTGCACCTTATAAATGTTTTAGTTGGAACTTGGCAATCTGTGGTTAAGAAATTCTTATATATCTTGGAAGATCATAGATCTGAAAAGAACTGCAGTTTGCAACTTTACAGATACCTTGAATTATTCATTTTAAGAACCATTCTTGAATTAGTCACAAAGATTCGTGATGGGTTAACTGAATCCCACTCCATTTCCTTCCTTGAACAATTGATAAGATCATCCCTTCTTTACAGGTTTGATGATCCGGAAACATTGAAAATTCTTCGGACTATTGTGGCTTCACTTTCAGATGGAAAATTTCCATTTTCTCTATATTTTCATTTGTTAATTGCCCACTCTCAGTTTGCCTCTACCATTCGTGCAATTGCCAAATCACTTACATCTCAGACTGGTGCTTTTGTCAGACCTATGTCCAGCATCCTTAGATCATTGGCCATCTGTCGTCCTGGGAACAATCTGCAAATGTGTGAGTTGGACTTGAAACAGCTGGAAATTGTCAAGTTACTCAGATTACTCCTTCATCTAACCTTCAACCAAAGTGGTTCTAGTTCTGGAAGAGATATTGACATAAATCTCAAAGAGTTGTATTTGTTGCTTTTATCTTCTTATGGTGGAACACTTGCTGAAATTGACTTGGAGCTATACCATGTTATGCTTGAGATTGAATCTATTGATACGTCAATCAATGAAGTTCTTGCTGACATGGATTACCTTTGGGGAACTGCTGCTGGGAAAATAAGGCAAGAATGGGCTTTGGATCGAGATACATCTGATATTATGACTGACACAGAAGCAGTTGAAGAAAGACGAAGAATTCAGTTTAGAGATAACTTCCCAATTGATCCAAAAGTGTGTGTGAGAACAGTGCTAAATTTTCCTTATGATAGAACTGTGAATGGAGACCTTCCATTCTTGAATGGGCCTCAGCATCATGAATTTGGAGAATGTTGTAAGGTATGGTCTTAATTGTCCTTTCATGTTGATCTGCATTTTTTCTTTGCCATAGTCATGATCCTCTTGTAGCTTCAATAGTCATGATGTACTTAATTGATTTTTCATGCAGAGACGCGGACATCTATATGATCCTGTTTTCATCTTGCGCTTTGCAATTCATACTTTACCAAAGAACTATGTTGAAGCTGTGGAGTATGCTGCTTTGGGTGTTCTTGCACTTGCATTCATCAGCATATCTTCACTTGATGTTGGGACGAGAAAATTGGGATATGAATTTCTTAGTAGATATAAGGATGCAATTGAGGTAAAAGTGTCAAATACCACAGCCTTTTATATTGAATGCAAGTTTCTTAGTAGATATAAGGATGCAATAGTGGTAAAAGTGTCAAATGCCATATCCTTTTACATTGAATGCAAGTCATTAAATAAGTCCTGAAGTTTAATAAATGTCACCAAATAAACAACAACAAATGTGAAGGTGTTATTTCTCAGCAGTTGTTTACTCAATGTATATGGATTTCACTGACAAGATGACCTGGTCATTTGTTCTTGCTCAGCAGAATTTGTAGTAGTTCATGGTTAGTCTGGAAGTTTATGATTTGGTTTTGATGAAACATGTGACTATTGCTCACATTTAATTATTGTTTTCTGTTATTTAATATGTTTAATGCAGAAGGGCCCAAAGAAAAAGGATATAATGCGACTTAGCCTTCTGTTAACATATGTGCAAAATGGTATAGAAGAGCCATGGCAAAGAATTCCTTCCGTTATGACTATTTTTGCTGCCGAGTCATCTTTCATACTGTTGGATCCTTCACATGATCATTATGCAACCTTAAATAAACATTTGTTGCATTCTAATAGGATGAGCTTAAAGGTAAATCACGTAAATCTTTCTTTTATATTTCTTAGTTGTATTCTCTTCTTTGATGGTGGTTCTGAATTTGCATTCCATGTATTGCTTTTGTAATGAACAAATCTTACTTTTTCTTCATTTGGTGTTGCAGGGCATACCCTTGTTTCACGCTATCCTTAAAAGCAACTCCATTAACTTTAAAGCAGAGACATCATGGATGTTACGCCTAGCATGTGCAGGGTTAAATCTAGATGACGACGCTCGGATATATATCAGAGACTCTGCTGTTGAGACCCTTTTAAGTTTTTATTCTTCCTTCCTTTCAGATAATGAGTCAAAGGAGCTAATTCTTGAGGTAAATAACTGTGCACCATTGTAGATCTATGGATATTGTTATTGTGTTTCCCTATGATGCTATCCAATCTAATGAAGCTTTGAGTGTATGCTAAAGAACCAAAAAATCTGACTTTGTGTGCTAAAATTACCGGCTTTGGCTTCCTGAGGTATTGTTTTTGCTTTCTTCATGCTTATGATTTGATGAACCTCTATTTTTATTTTTGTTTTTATTTGTGCTTGTTTATAATTTGATGAACCATGCCTACCCCTCTATTTATTGTGCTCTATCTAATGGTATACAAATGGGGCATACTATTGACCAAGTGATTTTATTGGTCTCCCCTTCTGTACTGTGCTAATTGTAACAGATATAAGCATTTGTTGCACTCCTCTTGGTAATCTTTTTGTGTACTAGCCTTTTTGTTTTTCAGCCATCACTCCCCACAACTGAATCTTGCTCCTGTTTATGTTTATGATGCAGTCTTCTATCTAGGCATTATATTTTAAAAATTCCTTGGGAAGAAGTGAAGTGGTATCGTTGTAGAAGAGTGTGAAAAGCTTCAATGATTGTTTAATGTTGTTCTAAATCATGAATTTTTCACCTTTTCTTTAAAGGTTTTTCTAAGAATGTGAAATCTTCCTGCCATCATTGTTTGATGGAGAATCCTCCTTCCTTGAGAATGAGAAAACTAGTGATGAGCTGGATATAAGGTAGCTAGTATCCCGAGGAGTACATTACATTGCTATGGTTGTGACTTTTGGACAGACATCCAAAGCTTAACCTTCACATGGGAGGAGGCATGTTGCAATTGTCACAACAGCTGCAAATCAACTTCTTTTGGGCACTATATTTATCAATATGTATGTATGTGTTTGTGTTTGTGTTTGTGTATATGTATGTGTACGTGTACGTGTGTGTATATAGCATTGCTAGTCTAATTACTGTATTAAGGTTTAATGGTGGAATCTGAATTCACGTGGTCAAACAAAGGGCTTAGATGGTATAGAATTACAAATGAGAGATTATCGTATAGCCCATCTTTTGGTTGGCATGAGAATGAAGCCGAGTTCCTTGCCATTTTCTTTGTTGCAAATTCTGTAACTTCCTATGAAAGAATAAGTATGAGGGCCTTAGTGAATGATTTAGACACTTTGTATTTGAATAGTTGAAATGTAAACCTCTATTTGAGCTTAGATAGTTGATCTTATGTTTATATAATCAACTCATCTGCTAGGATTTTGATGTGATAACATGATTAATGATTTTATTCTTTCTCTTGAACATTTTTAGCTAATGGTGTTTCTTGCATGATACTGTTGCATAACAGCTTCTTCTGAAGCATAACGATATTCTCTTTTTCTTTTTAGACAGTGCAAAAGTCAGTTAAATTGCATAAGATGGCTCGTTATCTAGTTGAAAAGTGTGGCCTGTTCCAATGGTTGGCCTCTATTATATCAATCAGCAGCAAGATGCTCAATGGAAGTGAACAAATATTTTATTCACAGCATTTGGCTGTCGCCCTAAAGGTACTTTTTGTTGTAGTGCTAATAGAACTAAAAAGATTTCTGTGTTTTCTCGTTCTGTACTTGTATATTCCTTCGTCATCTTCTTTATTGGATTTAGGTTGTTGCTGATGTTGTGTCATCGAGAAACATCAATGAGTGGTTGCAAAGTTATGCACTTGAGCAGCTAATGGGACTCGCGTCTCATCTCTTCAGGCTTTTATTTGATGGCTTAAAGTTGTCAAATGAAGATGATGGATTGGCTGATGTGCTTCTACAGATAATCATGTCAACACTAAAGATATCTCAAAAGAGGAAAATATACCAATCGCATTATACTGTATCAATTGCTGGCTTATTTAAAATTTATCAGGCTTGTGATGTACCCGATGCTGCAAGTTCTTACTATAGTGCAGAGTCTGGACTTAAAACCATACTTATGAGCACACCCCCAGTTGACATTTTATGCGAGGTCTCTCTCTCTTGTCTTCGTAGACATGCATGTGCAGGAAGTTAAAATAGTACAGCTCCAAAAAAATAGATGGATAAAGCAGAATAATATTAGATTTTATGATTATCTTCTACTGCTAATTATTCGAGAACAATGACTTTTCTCAAAAAAAGATTGAGAACAGTGACGAAACACAATGGAAGTCATGTGAAAATAATGCATGCATGTATTGGTCTTTCTTGGGATCTTTTACTTCTCTACTGCTGGCCTATAGGTAGGAATTTGTCTTTCAACTGTCAGATACCTGATTAAGGAAATAATTTTTTTAAAATGTGCAGAATGAAGAAAAGCTTTCAAGCTTTCTCACGTGGTCTGTTTCTACTGCCTTGGTGTCAGACTCCAGACTAGAATCTCGCTGTGATTCCCTTTTCTTACAGGAATCAGCAGCTGAGGAGTCTTTGAAATCAAAACTTTTTCGTTGGCTTGTTGCTTCTGTAATTCTTGGAATGCTTTCTTCAAACTTTGGTAGTGTAAATGTCAAGATTTCAAGAGGATCAAACTCGAGACATTTGGACTTCTTATTGGAGAATTTGGAAGTAGGCAGAGAAAGCAGTGAGAGTAGGTCTCATGGTAAAGGAGTTCTAGCTTGTACAATCCTTTACATTCAACAGCTTCTTGGAATGGATCATCCTGTGCTTCCTTCAGCTGTATCTGCATTATGTCTTCTTCTCTTTTCTGATGCTTCCAAATACCCAGGTGTGCTACTCCTCTTTAAATCTTGTTCAAGAGAAGTTGTTCTCATCTTCACTGGACTAAAAAGTGTTTGTGAACAAGTAATTAGGTTTCTAGTCATGAGAGCATTCAGTTTGCTTCTTTTGGGGTGGGTGACTATGCTCCAACTAACTTTGACAAACTATATGTGTCAGATTTCAAGCCTTGTTATCGAAATCTCATGGTGTCACTGTCATCAAGAGTTGGTTATCCAGCTGAAGCCAATCCTGGGTGGAGATGGTAAGGCTGAGCTGAATTATTGGAGTTTTGATTTGGTTATACGTAACTATGACACGGCAAGACCTATGAGAACGAAGTATTATCTTGTCTGATGTTCTGCTGCTCATTATGCAGGTCATTTTACCAGCCCTGGAAGGATCTGTCATCTAATTTCATTGATTCAGAGAAGTTGGATCAACGCCATGCGTGTGAAACCCTTTTGGTTATAATTGCAAATATTCTTGGAAGTAAACCACTAGATTCACAACTCTTGACACCCCAAGATATAGAGAAATCTGGTGTATTCGAATGGGAAAGAAGTATAATGGAATCTGGATCATAAGGGGGATAAAATTTGATCTTTCTAGTCTAGATACAGATAGAGTTTTGTTTGCATTATTCTTGTATTACAGGTATAGAAATGTGAAATGATCGAATAATTCCCGAAACTGGGGCAATTTTGTATTATTCATTGTACATTATTCTAGTTTGACCTTGATGGTGTTATAGCACAGGGATGATTCTTATTGTCAAGCTTTTATGTCTCCAGTCAACATGAATCAAGTCTGTTAGAAAATTTACGCTCATCACTTATGAAGCATTTCTCCCACGCGCTAGCTTTGCAATAATTCCAACAATTATGCAATCATTTTCCATGTAAGTTAATGACTAGCATAGCATTTTCTCCTTATGGTACTTTCGTCGCTATTTAGTCCTTTATATTAGACTCCTCATTACTATAACGAGAAAATGACCTTTCTATCATTTCTCATAGACAATGCTCATTGATAGCCCTTCTTTCCTCTTCTCTTGGGTTGCTCCTCTCCTCTCCTCTCTAGGCTAGACTCTTCTCTTGGACTACTTCTTTCTTTGTGCATAAGGACTTCAAACTATTAAAAGGATCCCATCCCTCCAATGTAAAACCTCCAAAGCTTAAGTTAATTATAAGCCTAAATGTATTAAATGACAATTTTAAACAAACATACCTTATATTATACTAGAGGTGATGTGTTACATATGTATGGAGAACAAGGATGTCCATAATGTAACTTCACCTTGCACTCTGAAGTAAAGGATGGGACTATGGCCAATAATGGGTTGTGTGTCACTGTCAAGCCATGATTATATGCGTGACAGAGTATAGAAAGGCCCATATAAAATAAGTTGGGCCATGAAATATAAGACAACATTGTAATGATAACAACCCTATCATGTTTAATTATTGGTATTATTAACCAAAACCATAATATACACATCTGCATCATAAAATAATTAGAATATGGTCTTCTATTTTTATAGGAGAAGATAAAGGTGCAAGAGGAATAATCTAATTGATCAAAGTCTGCTTGTTTGAATCACTCCTCTCTTTATCCTTTTATGCTCCAATTTCAATCGTAAAACACACGCAAGCATAAATAAACTTTCCTTCACAAATAAAAACCTTTTGTTATGAAAATTTGAGTGTACATGGAAAAAAAGTCTGCGATATTTTATAACAATGGAAAACTAAAAAGAAAATATATAAAAACTTTAAGATGATTGATTTTGCAAAACTATTCTCCCAAGTTCTCAAAGAAAAGAAACTTATAGATTGAAATATAATTGAAGCTTTGATTATGGCTTTGTTAATGACAGGAGTTTTAAGTTTATAAATATAAAGAAGCCATCACAATGTGATGCAAAGAGCTAATGCATTGGTGATGAAGCAAAGTTTGTGAAAGATAAGAAGATATCACGATAAATTGCATTGTAAACTTATAATTTTGCCTAATTTTTCAATATTAGTCAAAACTAACACGAGTAGCAATAAAATGCCAACTTTTAATTTGTTGTAAAACTAATCCGCTATTAATCCTACCTACCATGTTTTAGCAGGACTCTTTAGTATACGAGCATCTATATGTAAATAATATTACATGTTAATATTTTTAGAAATTAAAAATAAAAATTCACTATTTATGCAAAACGACAACATCATTGATAAAGAGAAGTTTTCTCTTTTTCTGTTTCTCTTCACATTTAGTTTCCTTTCCCACATATTTCTCTCTGTCTTTAAGCCTTTGTTTGGATCCTTAATTGCACAAGGGAAAGGAAAGGAAATATTGAGGGGAAAAGAAGAGAAAAGAATGGAAGAG
>JANZLH020000427.1:3148020-3162530 GCA_026770325.2 Erythroxylum fimbriatum
ACTATATCTAATTAATCAGTATCTGATACTGATTCTTGAGTGGTTCAAATTCAGAATGTTTCATTGATTGAACTCTAAATTCACTAGAAAAGTAAAATGCTTTTTTTTCCCCCAAGTTTTGAAGCTTAAAGAAAATATCCCTGTTTTCAGAAATAATGTCAATATATCTACTTATTGTTATTTCACTCTTTAGCTTTAAATGTATTGTATGAATCAATAGTTTTAAATCAAACAACTACATCTGAAACACAAACTCCTTTCGAGTTGATAGAGACTAGTAGATAGAAACAGGGTGCCATGAAAGCCAATGGAAGTAGCATCAGAAAAGCATAGCGAAGAAACAGAGAAAGGCTGATCTATTATTAGTTGGTGGTGGTGGGGCTACAGCTAACAGAAAGAAAAAGACTAAATTTGAGTAAGTGAAAAGAATGAACAAGTGGTTACATGGGATTTTCTTAGTGAGTAAGAAATGGGAATATTTCCATTGATAGATATAATTTTGGATTTGCCATGGCATTAACGGTCTTGAATGGTGACTCTCTCAAGAACCCCACAAGATAACTTTTTTAACTAAAGTAAGTTAGCAGTGTACGTTCCTGGCGATGGAACTGTTACAATGATTCAAAATGAAAGCTTCAGGAAAGGCTGAGGCTGTGGAACAGTGAAAGCATTCACATGAAGAACAAGTGCTCTATTATTATATGGACAATGGATATTCTGAAAGAATGTAGGTACGTTACATTTGGTGGAATATTTACTCAACAAAGGCTGAGGATAAGTCTCACTTGTCTAGGCAGTTTAGAGCAATATTTTGCTATTGGGACAAAGACCCTTCTGCTTTGCTGTATCATGTAAACCCTAGTTCTTGGTGAACTGGATTTTGAGAGTGGTGGGAAATGGGAATAATAAGGCAAGATAAAAAGAGGATTAATGCTTGGAAAAATCCCACTACTGCACATTGGGAATAAAGTAAAAGGAAGGGAATATAATACCTTTCCTTGAGAAAATAAAAATTAAAAAGAAAAGATGGCACACTAAGGGAAATGAGGATTTGCTTAAGATTTCCCACTATCTATATATAGCATACCTGTGGTCTGCGGACCTTTAAGGTTTGGGAACAACAACATCATTTTGTAGTTGATAAAGCCTGATAAACGCCACCGCTCTGCTCTGTTTCCTCTATATCAGTTTTCTTGTCTCTCTGTTTCCATGCTTCCAAGCAGACAATTAACTTTGATATTTCCAGCTTTCATGGTGGCTTTAGTCTTTTATCTATTCGGAGAAATGGCTGTTGCCAAGGCTTTCGTTCCTTGTCATTCCTCTTTTGAGTGAGAGCCCAAATTCTTACATCTTTTCTGCCTACTCCCCAGTTGATCAGAGTTCTCAATTTTCTAGAGTAAATGGATTCTTTCAACTTCTGTAACATAAGGGTTGAGAAGGCAAATGCAATCAAGAAGCACCGCCAACTTCAAAAGATAGCAAATTTGTTCAGGGTTGTAGAAATATGCCTTGTTCTGGCTTTAGTTTCATGGTTTTCAATCCCGCTCCCAGTCGCTGTCAAAAACTCTGGAGGGTATTTCAAGGACTTAACAGTTTTCCTTGTGAGTCCTCAATTTGTGTTCGTGATAGGAAACGTTATAGTCATCACTCTTTTTGCAAAATCTGGTCGGTTTTCACGGCAAGATTCTAAAGGAAAGAGCTCAAGATTTGATCTTTATCAAGAATTCGTTGAGAAGAGTCAGGGCATGCATCGATGTGAGACTGGTCATACAGAAAAACAGAGTTCTTGTGTCAAGCACCTAGTGACTGAGAGCACTAATTCTTCCATGGAAATCAAGAACTATCGAAGAAGTCAATCGGAGACATTTCAGCGACCAGAATCTAGCAAGCCTTGCAAGGAATTGAGAAGGGCAGTGACTGAGACTTTAATAAGAACTTCTGATTCTCGAGAGGGACTTGTAGAAAAGTCATATGCTGAAGATAACATGAGCAACGAGGAGTTTAGATGTGCTGTTGAAGCTTTCATTGCTAGGCAAAAGCGGCTTCGAATAGATGAAGAGAAATATGTAATTTAGAGTTGATCTTCTGTATCAAGTTCAACTCTTATAGTTTTCCAATTTTTCATTTCTGTAAGGCTACATGGGTGTCTGTACTTTGTATATCAGAAATGCAATGTAAATTACCTGTTAGCTTTAGTCTGTTTTCCTTTTTAAAAAATTATTCAATTTCAGGTTACACTAGTTATGTTACGTAAGTACTAGATATTTTGGAAACTTTCAAAACTGCTTGAGTATAGACCAGAGACAAAAAGGCTAATTGGAGTTCTAAGGAATACACCTTTCTCAATGTTGGATATGAAATTTGCAGCTAAGGGAATTTTGGGAGATGGTATTTATGCTCTTGATGAGGTATGGATATGGCATGATTGCTGGAATTGTATTCTAAATTCTCATCCACAGAAACATATGCTTTGATTGTGAAATTTCTTCTCCAAGTCAGGTTTTGAATCTTGTAAGTTGAGAAGCAAAGTCTAAAGCCAAGCTGACAAAGACTTTTTTTTTTTTTTTTTTGACTGGTGTGACCCTCTTGTACATTCATGGGTGACCCATATTAGAACAGCATCTTTTATCCTTTTAAAACCATAAATACAACTCTATATAGACAATGGAACTGGAAGGTGATTTATGTTCAGTTTAAAGTCCAAATCAGCTGGTCATTCGCAATATTGCAATCATGAATACCTATCCGTTGACACGGGGTAAGAAGTGGTAATCTCATCTGCATTATTGCAGCCTTTTGTACCAACTAGGAAGTTCTGTCTTAGTTAAACCTTTTGTTTATTATATAACCCAACATTCTTAAAAGTACAGTTCACTTACTTATGCAATGTTTTAATGCATGTATTGTCATGTAAGGCTGGCTCTCACCATATCAGTTTTTAACATATCTCGTTGATATAGATACTGTTTAACTCCTGGCTCATACCAATCTCTGGAGGTTGGCAATGTTCAACCACATTATTGATGAAAATTCGCAAAATTTCCCCCTTCAAGTTAAGTTCAGGAATCAGATTTCAATTCATTAATGGACATTATACAAGAACAATCGGCTTCTTACTAACTTGGTTTTATGATAAAAACTAGACCTGAAAAGGGTCTAGTTTAGCAAAGTTAATGGTCCAGCTCGGCGCATGGAATACGAGCCTTCGCACAACCGTTCCCACGGCCCTAAGAGTAATAAAGAAATCTGAAACACGAGAATATAAAATCATCTATCAATCCCTTGGAAAGGCCGGTGGAGTCGCCCAGAAAAATATATGTAAATTGAAATGGCTTCGTTAAAAATAGTCTGGTGCTATTTCTTGGCAATACACCAAACTCAAAAACACCGTGTAGTAAAAGTAAGAAGTATCCAAATTCCAATCCATATGCAAAGGTAGCGTATTAATATATTAAACATAGAAAAACGGAACCTGTAAATCAAGAAAACACAGGTATCCTAGATCGCCTTAGAACCACCAAGTCTTCGTGGAACTAAAGGATTCTCGCTACAATGTGCTAAACGGAACATGAAGTCCAACTAACATTATGTTTATTTGGCATTACATGTGACACTACATCAAGAAAAGCCTCCAATCGCTGTGCCTGAAACATCAGATAAAATGAAACGGATCAAAACATATCTTCAGTAGCCTCTCCTCTCTCACACGGGCTAAAAAAGAGATCATAGAGAATGTCACTTGCCTCAAATTACAACCAAATACTGTCTAGAGGAACCACAGCCTATGAGTTTGGCAAACTTCCAAGACAGGTCTACACTGCCATCTTCATTTCAATTTTGTTGTGAGGATCATAACCTATGAGTGTGAAATCATCTGCTACAAAAGAATCTATGCTCTTTTTCTCTGGGTTTATAGTCAAAATCTGCATTTGAATCATGGGAGTCACTAGATGCATAAAAACAATCCAAATACTGACTGGAGATCACAAAGGACTATATGAAGGAAGAACTCCACCTACTTGCCAAGAATTCAGTATAACAGAATGGAAAAAGGTTTCTCATTTTCTACTTACTGGAAAAGGCTTAGGTAATTTCTTAAGTTGATCTTCTAGAGGCCTGATATGAGTGCGATAAACATGGGCATCCCCAATCACGTGAATGAAATCACCTGGGATGAGATCTGCACAAGATAAAAGATGGTTAACTGACAATTCCGAACAAGCACACACGTTGTATTCAACTGATTACAAATCGTTTCCAATAAACATTCTTTGATTAGATGCAAGCTCAAAAGATTCTTCAACCTAAGAACCAATCATGCAAGCAAGAGGAGTCATCAATACATCTTAAAAACCATACCACAAACATGGGCAATCATGCATGTCAAGAGGGCATAAGATGCAATGTTGAATGGCACACCCAGCCCCATGTCAGCAGACCGTTGATACATTTGACATGATAACTCCCCATTGGCTACATAGAACTGCAACACAAAATGTACTGATTAGTTGAAAACTGATCAACCCACAATGAAGTGAAACCTGTATTACCAACCTGAGCAAACATGTGGCATGGTGGAAGTGCCATTAATTTGAGATCACAAGGATTCCAAGCAGAAAGTACAATCCTCCGATCATTTGGTTTATTCTTTATCTTGTCAATAACATCTAACAACTGATCAAATCCTTGGCCAGTATAGTCAGCATGCATGTCAGTATACCTAGGCAATTAGAAACATAAGCAAATAAGAGCCAACTAACAAAGATGAAGTTCAATTTGACTGTCACCAAGTCGCTGATTTATATAGAGAAAGAAGAAGAGTCAATTAACCTAGCACCAAAATGTCTCCACTGGAACCCATATATTGGTCCCAAGTCACCTTCCTCCCTGTCCTTCAACCCGACACTGCATTGCAGAAATAAAAATTCAACAAAGAGTTCCAAAACGACAAGGAAAGCTCACTATTCTTGTGAAAGCTGATGGCATCAAATGCTTGCCTATCAAGGTAATCTCTGGATGCATTGCCATCCCATATATGAATCCCTTTTTCCTGAAGGACCTTTAGAGACAAAAAAAAGGGCATCCTCTCAATATGATTCTCATCAATATCAAATATAAAGCATTTTCAAACCTGTGAAGTGAGATGCTTAAAAAGCTCGAACTACTTAAACCAGAATGAACAATTTTGAGTTCAGATAAAATTGTTTAAAATAGGCAAATTAAACAATAGATCAGGGAAGGCATTATGCAATTATGCTCTTGGTCTTCCCAAACAAACTAAGGAGAGTAGAACAGATAGCATGCACTCCAGTTCTATAAGAACACAACATAAAGCTCAAAATTTCCAATGTGACACAATTTACCTTGGCATCTGTTGAGCCACTGATGAACCAAAGGAGTTCTTCAACAACACCTCGCCAAAATACTTTCTACAGCCAATGACAGAAATATATGTCAATCTATCAGATAAATAGGCAGGATGTCATATGGTTGAATTAATCTGTCAATGAATCAAAAATATAAAAAAAAAATCAGAATTAAAGAATATGCAATCCAGAAAACCTAGCAGCAGTACCGATTAACAAGTATAAGCTAGCATAAAAAGTTTAATAATAAGGGGAAAGCATGCCTTAGTTGTAAGAAGAGGAAATGTTCTCCGCAGATTAAACCGCATCTGTGGATCAGGTGGAAAAAAAGAAAAGAAAAAGAACAAATGATACCATCAGTAACTAAAATGCTAACAGATAAATCAAAAGAAAGTTAGGGTTCAAATCAAAGTATAAAAAGCAAATATTGATCAGAGATTCAGATTACCTGGCAACCAAATTTTGATAAAGTACCAGTTCCTGTTCTGTCATCTCTCGAAGTTCCATTGGCGATAATATCTTGGACCAAATGCAGGTACAAATACTCCTCGTGCCTCTCAAAAACCATCTTGGGGAGGAATGAGAACTTATTTACCTCAAATTTATTCTTATCCGAACTACCGTTTGAGCTCAAATCATTATTTTGGCTGTGCGATTCAACATCAGAAGCCCTCACTCGAACATAAGTAGTAAAGCAATAACGTATTTCGTTTTCAACCACAGGAAAGGAAGAATACCAAGGCTGAAACACGGAAGAATCTATAGGTGGGATAAAAGTATCGCAATCGATGCTTGTCTCAATTTCTGTAACGTGAACAGCATCACATCCAGGAGCATTAAGAGTTTCCCTGCAGTAAAAAAAAGTTGAGTAAAATGAAAGAAACACAGAAATGAACCAACTCACGAAAAGGGGAGACGCACACCTCAATATTTGACCACCTCCAATAACAAAAACTTTCTCAATTGACAGACAATAAGGTGATGCAGCCAACAGCTGCAAAGCAGAAGTCATGCTTCCACATATAACAACATTTTCAGCAGTAGCAATATCAAAACTCCCAGAACGTGTCAGAACAACATTCAGGCGACCAGGAAGGGGCCGGTGCTCAAGTGGAATGCTTTCCCATGTTTTTCTACCCATTATCACCGCATTCTTTTTCCCAGAATCAGCAGTAGTCAAAGTAACATCTTTGAAGAACTTGAGATCAGAAGGTAATCTCCAGGGCAATTTCCCATCTTTTCCAATACCCATATCTTTTGTCGCAGCCACAACAACTTGGTAAGTCCTCTGTGGGTCAGGCTGAGTATTGGTATTGCCATTTGGAAAGCTTGCAATGAGATCAGCAGCCATTCTCCCAATAAAACCCTGACGATATCCCAGACCTGATGATCCAAGATCAGCTTTCTGGAAGTGCAATAGAACCTGAATTCGATAACAGGAATACAGAGAAATCAAGGAAAGCTAGATGCACAGCTCCCAATCCAAAACTAAACAGTCACTGAACCACTCAAACAACTGAAATCACAGTGTTTAACACAACATAGATTTTCTTTATGAATAATATAGCAAAAAGCTTAGCAATTAACATCAAATCCGCCATATATCCATCTAAGGACATATCTTTCTTTTCTTTTTTTGGTTTCCTTATAGTCAAATTGAAGAGACCCACATTTGCATATCCTTTTCCCTTTCTTTTCCAACATCAAGATAATTTACGGGACATAAATTACACTCAAATATATAAACCATTATAAATTTAGCATACATTTGCATGTGATTAAACTACATTCTTTCAGCGTCAACTCGAAACGACAAGACATAATATGAACTCAAAGCTCTCTAATTAAAACGAAGACAACGAGACAGATATTAGTAAAAAAGAAAAAGGAAAAAGCTAGACCAAACAAAGCAGTTATCGGAAAAATCATCGTTAAAAATTTAACTTAAACCCAAACAAGAAACAGTCCCAAATATTTTTACAGGACAGAGACAAAAATGCTGAACTTTTAACTCACCGATCTAAGACCGAAACGCAAAATTTTGAAGTAAAACAGAAGGCACTAAATTGATCTAGGGATTTGGAAACGGAGAAGTAGAGATATTCAATGTGCGAAGTAAATTAAAAATGAAAAGTAGAGCCAGAGGATGAAACAAAAATCAGTATTCGTCTTCGCGGTTTCAGCTTTTTTTCTCTTTCTCGTTCTCGTTCTCGTTCTTTACAAGTGAAGAGCGAGAGTAAGATAAAAAGAGAAGATGCGTAGAAAAACCCAAAAGCGCGGTTGACGCGGAATACCGCCAAGGTGGAGCGTGTACTTCAAGGCCGTGTGCGCGCGTGAAAGGGAATGTTCATACGTGCGGAGGTGGGATGCTTATTAAGTGGCCTTGTTTTTCTCACAAATTACGAGCTTCCCAGTCCTCTCTTCCCCGTCTTTTGTTGCGTGCAAGCTATTGTCTCTCCTTTAAGTCTAAAAAGCATACCTACCTACCCCCATTCTTTACTTACCAATAGGTGATTTGACTTTTGTGCCCTTGAGACCTGAAAACGTGAGAACAAAAGATCTTGAATATGAGAACAAGGATATGAATACATATCCTTTGGTATTGGTGGTTACGTTATCGTTTTTAAAGATGTGATGAAGTTGGAATGCAATCAAATGATATTATTTACAGAAATATTTGATGTGTAGAGACTAGAGAGAGTGTTGAAATGATTACAAGAAGGAGTAGAATCTCTTGGACAGAATTATAATTGAGAAAATGATAACAAAAGGATTGTGTATGTAATGTATGTAACAAGCACACTGAAAAGAAAGTGGGTTGGATTTGTTGTATGTATGAATGAAAACTAAAAAGTAAAAGCCCATCTAATCTAAGGAGTTTCGTAGGACTTGGACCACTTGCACTGCACTTCTTACACTTATTCCTCCATCCCTCATTTTGTCAAAAGTAAAAGAAACATAGTTAGTGATGGAGAGTCCAACGTCACATAAAGAAAGAGGACTGAATACTGATTGATTGACATATCCCACCCCCACCACTTGAGTTGAGTGGGACAACATATCCTTCCTATCAAGTATTGCTATGTGGTATGGATTCAGAAATCAGAATATGACTAGAAAACAATATTCCTTTTTTAATATAATAAATAATCAAATCCAAATTGTTACAAGGTTTCTTTCTTTCTCCCAAGGTTGTGTATTTTCCATAGCTATTCTTGTCTTCTCGGCATCAAGCCTACAAGCATGAAGCATTGGCTTGGCTCCACGAGAAGTTGCATTCCATAGCTATTCTTATCAGAAGAATAGAATAGGTTTGATATAAATCACATGCATTCATCTTTCACTTACAACAATCTCCAAACAACATAAGCTCCAACTCACCAAAGATATGGAATCATTCGTTACCCAGTTTGTCTAACGGCAAGATACACTGATGAAGAATATCTCTACTCTTCATTCTATCATTTTTTTCATTTGTTTCTCACCTACCTCACTGTAATAGAATCTCTAAATGTAACAACTTCAAGCTGCAACTTAAGCAACTCTTACCCTGATTGCTACTGAGTGAAATGTGTGGCTTGTAGTTACAGACCCTCAAAAAGCCGCAGATGATCTTCAAATGCCTCGCCATGCCGGATTTTGGCCACTGATCCATGTTCTTGAACCTAACCAAAATAATTTAAATATTCACAACTAAACTCTTGCCCAAGAAACATTTGAAGCAAGCGCTCTGTTTAGCTAGTTAATGAGATATTACAAATTTAAGATGCAGACTCTTCAACCACAGATTTTAAAAAAGAGATTTTAAGAAAACTGCATACATGGTGGAACCATATGTAATAGTATTTGGAAGAAATCTCTATTCAATCATATAAATGTGTGGTTTAAAGCTATAAAGTACCCAGTACTCAGGAGGGCGCATCTTCAGATTGTATGTTGATGCCATACTCATGCAATAAGCGCCTGCATCATGAACAACCAAACCGGTTCCCTGCAAAGCAAAACTTTTTCAGAAAATGAAAGAAGTAATCAAATAAACTTCCCAACAAGAAATCCTAACATTACCTTAGCTGGGGTTGGAAGCTCTCTGTCCTTGCCCAGGAAATCAGCAGATTCACAGACAGGACCGACCACGTCAAAAGTTGACACTTCAGCTTCAGGAGGTGTAGGAGAGACAAGTTCTATGTGCTGCAAAAAAACACAGATGTCTCTATCTTTACTAAAGGGAAAGAGAGAGCTAAAAATAGCAATACAATATGAACTCATGAAGAAAGCCACACACTGATATCTGCAGAACTTTTGATACAAGCTAAATCCAACACATGCAGGCACTCATGGGATCAATCGAAAATAATTGTAATGAAGTACAAGTTGAAAGAAACCTGGACAAATACATTTGACTCATAAACCATAAACCATATAGTACATTCTAGAAAATTTTGATATTAGTTATCATAAATGTAAGAGGAAAAAGTTCGGAATAAATATGACGCTAACAACAGCCTAGTTTTATCTGTAACTTTGGGATTACACTCTCCAAGCATTTTACTGGAAGTCTTTGGCAAGATGCCAGTTTTGAAATATAATGAACATTAATAGAATTAGAAGAACAAAAAATTGCAAAACACAAAAAAGGAAGACATAAAACCCAATAATTGCAGGCACATTCTCCAGCAGTTAGATGTGCTTAGAGCACAAAGATAGTGATACTGCATTCATTCTTACTTGATAAGCATCATAAAGACTTGGACGGATAAGTTCAGACATGCTCCCATCAATCACAATAAAATTTTTTGTTCCATTGGTTTTAACCCCAGTGACTCTATTCACCAGGCAGCAGGTATTTGCAATAAGTGATCTTCCCGGTTCTATGATCAGATTGAGATTGCGTGAGAGCACCAGTTCCCGAACCTAAAACAATGAACATTGCCAGTGCTTGAGTTTCTATATATGGATAACCACATATCACTAGACATGTAAAGTAATTAACATGACATGTTTATGCTAACTACAGTAAAGAAGTCATTCTTGCCCTTAGAAACCAAGACAATTAACATACAAGGAGTACTATCCCAGAATCACCATCCTAAAGCATTAAAACTTAGTATTGAATATAAGCCATGTCCAAAACAAAAACCAGGCATATTTACATTTATTATTTTTTACATGTGCGTGAGGACTACACCTAGCACATGCTGCAAAATTTGCCACAATGGGAGGTATGGAATGGCATGCACAAGGAAGATTCTCACAGTGTCAATAAGGTCCCTTGGTGAAGGAAGAATAGCTCCAGTGTGATAATAATCTATACCCAAACCACCTCCAATATTTAGGTAATCAACCTCAAATCCTTGGTCTCGGATTTTGTCAATGTAGTTCACCATCAGAACTGCAGCATCCCGGAATATGTCAACCTACAGACATAAGAGAATAGAGAAGGTTGGGTTTACTTAGTTCAACATCTGAACTACATCCACAAGGCACTGAAATGTAGACTTTTCAGTTACAGCAATCGAAGTCATAAGTAGCTGCCTTAGGTAAACTCCAAATACATATTATCGAAAGTAAAGACTGCAAGTATGTCTGCAGTTGAGATACCTTGGTGATTGTGGACCCAAGATGACAATGGGCCCCTACAAGCTTCAGCTCATCAGGGTGTGCCTTTACAGCATCCAAAAACCATTGCAATTTCTCATTTCTAATACCGAATTTTGAGCTTTTGTTTCCAGTGGCAACATAAGGATGGACCTACATGATACAAAATATAAATCAGTTAAATCAATAATAATATCATGAAGCTACCATCTTCTACAGTAAAAAATTAGGAAAGTAAATCAGCTACTTTTGTTGATTGCATATCCATTCAACAGGTAATGGGATCTCCCATCAATAAGTTACTTCATTGAAAAAAGATATTGTGCAGGCACATGTTGTAATACCATAGGAAAGAAACAATGTGAAATACAACAGTATGATCAAGTCCCCTAGATCTAGTTATAGGCCTAGTAAGACTGAAGTATGGCTGTAGTTCACCAGATATATGACTTTTCCTTCCTTTATGATCTGTTTTTATAGTATGATAACTTGGGCTTGTTAAAGAGAACCCAATGATCTCCAAGAGTAAAAGTACTCAAGAACTTTTCTGAAATACACCTAACTTCTTATTGCTGTCCCAATCTGCCTTTAAGACATACAGTTTGAACTGCCAAAAAGTAACCCTCCTAAAAAGTAGCAGTTTCACATTGCAATAACTAATAGTAAATATATAAACTAAAGACAACCATAAACTATTCCTCATTCCTTCTTCTGCTCTTGCTGCCTTTGTTGGTAAGCTTTCAAAGGTACTACTTTAGCAGCTAAGTCTGATTCTAGTTGTTTAATGACTATAACATACAATGAGAATGACGTAGAATATGTTTTACTTGAACTGATATCAGGAATTATGCGCACACATCAGTAAGAGGTCTTGGCTCATTAAAAGTATTTGAGCACAAAAAATTTTGACAAACTGATCAAGTTCAACCAATTTTTGCGGAAACCTTAAATGGATGGCTCTGTAACTAAGAAGGCCAAGTTCATGTCCCTAAAATCTCAAGTTTCAAATGGTTCATTCCAAGCAGCACCTACTCAATTAACAAATACTTTCTCCGGGCGATGAATTACCTCAATCAAATAGGTAATGAATTAACTAAGTCAATCCAAAAACAATTATTCTGAGAATTTTGATAGGGCTTGACGTTGTGTTCCAAAGTATCAGGCACATACCTGAGGGTCCACGTCAGGATTGATGCGAAGTAATATATTAACCTTTTTGCCAGCTATTCTGGCAGCCGTTACAATATTTTCTAGATCAAATTCACTATCCACGTTAACAAAGACTCCTTCTTGGGCAGCTAAGACTAAGTCCTCCAAGATCTTTCCATTTCCATTGAAAATACACCTGCTCATACAGAATCCAAATTACGTTATACAATTTCATCATAGACATTCGGTATCAATCAACCCTCCAAAAACCCGGCCAATATAAAACCATATACTGCATATCAAAATCGCTACTTTCAGATACAACTGCTACTGATGAAATATAATATCCAATTCTTGAACGCCGGCCAAAAGTCCCAGCCAAAAATAATAGTAGTCCATAACAATGTCAGACAATCCTGACCATTTTCAAGCTGGAAGTGATCAAATGAATGAACCAGCATTTAACTTCCCAGTCTTCCAAGTTCCGATTGGAGATGAATAATTTACTCTAAGAGACCAGAGATTTCACAAAAGCATACCTGGTGGGATCGAATCCAGCGTGAATTGCAAGCTTCAGCTCATTCCCACTAACCAAAACAGCCCCACAACCCAATTTTCTTAAATGTTCCAAAATCTTCAAATTATTATTGGCCTTAATCGCATATCCAATAATTGACTTCAAACCCACCAAAGCATCCCTATAAGCCTCAAAATTCCTAGTAATCTGGGGCTTACTATACAAATAGAAGGGTCTTTTCTCCACATTCTCCATGATATCCTGGACCTTGAGATTCTCACAGTAGAGGAAGCCATCTGAAGACTTGGTAAAGCAATGCTCGAATGGCGCAATGTCTTGCGTTGATGTCTTGGTCTTGGAGGCGTCTTGTGACAACACTGCCTTTAAAGATAGGAACTTTGAGGTGGTTTTGGTGACTCTTGGGGCAAGAATAAAGCTTTTGGGAAATGGGTTCCGACTCAGAGATTTAGAGAGGGTTATGGATAGGGAAGGTGGGTGCGAGAAATGAGCACCAGCCGCCATTGTTGAGTCCTTGTATGTGCACGAAACTAGGAAGGGTTTACTGTGGTAAAGAATAGACAAAGACGTTGGAAGACTAAGAGCAATGACTTCCAGTTGCAGCAGATATGTTCGCTAAATTTAAAGCTTACCCATTGACCTTAAGTTTCAGCTTATAGCCCCCATGCAATTTTGTTGAACTGATCACCAGGGGAAGGCGTTCAAGTAACAGTACTCAATCTAGTTGTTTGCAATTGTATACTTGCGCATTCTATGCAGGATTCTTAATTGAAACATTTGGAGAAGTATGAAGCAAAAGTTGTGAAATTAACCCAAAATTGCAGGGTACTCTTTAAATATTAGAGCTTTGGTTATGACCACTTGTTATCAAATTGTTATTACTTCCTGGGAAAAAGGAGTGACCAATTTGAAATGAAACAAGGTGAAGTGACTTGCCTTCGACTTCGAGGCTCTCTAAAGTGCATCAGCTTTTGATGTTCAGCGTTCCTTAATCAAAGATAACATTAGTTTCATCTATCTTACATGGCAACTTAAGAAACAATCTCCATAACTTGTAGATAAAGTTTGTGCTGCGTGGTAAAAGTTAATGAGATTATGAGAACCTTCTTAATTAAATTAATTGAATGTGTCATGTCCTGCTTCAAAACCTATCTTTCGAATGTCACATAAAATTAGAATTAACATTATAGAACAAAAAAAAATTTAATTAATCCAAACAAAATGATAAACTAGGATCTTGAACATATAATTTTTACGACATAAAACATGTAATACATATTTAAATTTTTTTTATAAAATCGGCTTACAATGGGTCTTTTAAATTTTGATTTATCTCTCTTAACCTTTTATATTTTACATATGCTTTTCTGTATTTATTAAACGTAAACTCTAATTAATAAAAAATGACTAATTTATATTTTATTATTTAATTTAGTATATCCATTAATAAGAGTAAATTAATATTATTTAACTGTTTAATTACTAGTGAGTTTTAAACATAATTAGTTAACTAATATCACACTATATTATAGTATTCTCGTACTGGTTAGGGGTAAGCCTACTTACTATTGAACCTTCCTAAATCCCACCTATCCTAGATATTGTTGTTGTTGTATTATAGAATTCTCCTAAGTGGCCTAATTATAAGATAATCATAAAATTAAATAGTATAAATTCAAGTGCACAAAAAATAAATCTTGAAAATTCAACATAAATAAATATCATATGATAAAATAACAAAAATGAGTTATGACAATTGTATGTTATTTATGTAGCATATGCCTTGGCAAATCCTATAAAAGAGCCCCTGTGATATACTTGATTATTCATCTTAGTCCTTGTGTTTTTAATTCGTTCACCTTAGC
>JANZLH020000427.1:3189427-3205384 GCA_026770325.2 Erythroxylum fimbriatum
ACATCTTCAAAACCTGCAAACTCAACCCAAATACCCATAGCAGTACCAAATTCTCCAAAAACTAAATAAAGACACAACAATTAATATAAAACCAATGACAAAATAGATCTGGAAAATAACAAAAATAAAGATATATCAGTTACCGGCACGACTGAGGAGGATCGAGCTATCGATTCTGGATGGACTAGACCAATGGGGGGTTTCCTAAAATGTAATGTTGACGCGGTTGTCTTTCTAGAAAAGAACACCACAGGGTTTGCTACTATTCTTAGGGACGATAGAGGGCGTTTTGTTGCTGCCATTTCGGGTCATTATCCTTTTCGGATTGACCTAGTTCTTACTGAGCTTATGTCGATAAGGGAAGCCCTATCTTGGTTAAAGGAAAAACGATTTGATCATGTCATTGTGGAGTCTGACTGTTTGACGGCTGTTCAAGCTATTTAAGCTCCGTCATCAAATAATTCTGAGATTGGAATTTTGGCTCTTGATTGTGTCTCACTCAAGCGACATTTCCTTCATTTGCCCTTCCATTGGACGCGTAGGATTGCCAATAAAACGGCTCACTCTCTCGCACGGGTAGCCTTATTACATGCAAACCTGCATCATTGGATTATTAGTCCTTCATTTTTAGATTCCATTTTAATTTAAGATATTTCTGTTAGTTCAGACATTGATGGTGAAAGGATAATAGGATCCGGGTATACGGGGTAAGTCTATTAACTTGGGTTAGTTTCGTTATGCCTTTCTGGTCAATATTTCCGCGTGGTAATCTTTTACTTTTACTTCAAAAAAAAAAAACCCCAAACCAACATCGGTTTTTTCCAGATGAATAAACTTAAAGAAGACATCATTAAATTCTTTAATTTAATAAAGGAAACAAAACCAAAAGTTGATGGAGTACCACTAACAAATGCTTGACTTCTGCACTACACCCCAAATCCGAAGCCAGCTCAATCCATGTAAAGAATCCAATATGAAATTTTTCACCTACCAAATCGTTCAGACCACACACTCCATTGTTTCAATTATGATATTCTAAGTATCCAATTTTTCATGTTCCAAGTGCATGATAAAGTAATGGAACTATAAAACATCTTAACTGGTAATATCTAGGGAGTTGGGAGTTCTACAGTTATGAGGAAGGGGAGGAGAGTCTTTGATATACTAAAAAACAATACCTTATATTACAGAAAGGAACATCATATACAATATTGTAATATTGTATTTCTGTCGGGACAAAAAACTAAAAGGTGACAAAGAAAAGATAGATTCAAAGGTAGCATCTCGAACTGAAAGTCGTTGCAAATTTTGCCGGCAAAAGAAAGAGACGTTGTAATAGTTAGTTAAAGCTTTGTCCTCTGTTAAATGTTTTGCGCGTTTGTTTCATAAGAAAAGAGTGATCACAAGCAAGAATAGCTCATGTCCTAGTGCTATTTTAGACTTGTCAACATATATTCATGGAACAATCGGTTTGAGTCAACTACCAATCTTCTCTTCTCCAATCATTAATTAGGAGTGGATTCTTGTAATTAGCTCTCGGTGTAGGAGTCGTTAAATAAAGCATCTCTTTTGTTTCTTTCTTGTACCTTCTTGCCATAAGGTAGTCCATTGTGTCCTTCTCTCTCCAGTCTGTTTTGATCTCTTCAATCTTCATTGAACATATGCTTGTGCTTCCTTTTTTTTTTTTTTCCTTGTTACGATATCCATAACTATCCTTTCTGGCGAATTGTCCCTTCGCTCTGAAAAGACCTGGAATTTCTATCTTGGTTTGTTGTTTTCTTTCTGGACTGATTCTTTCCATTGATAATTCTAGGAATGGTTATATTTGTGTTTTACATGGTGTTATTGAACATTTTTCGGTCTTCCCTTAAAAACATTATGTACTCATTTGATTACTAGTTACGTCTAATTTTCTGTGTATTTGTGAATTTTCTATGGAATTCTTCTTGCTTGAATATGTTTAGTACCCTTTTCATATTTTGTGTTTCTGCTACATGTTTTTGATGATCAACATTTCGGAGCTTATGTATCTGGGATTCTAATCGTTAGTTGCTTGCATGCTTGAAAGTTTGTTTATGTACCATGAGGAATGTTGGGACAAAGTATGCAAATAGATAAAGCTCCTGTTCTTTCTTTGTTTAAGACCTTAACGTGATTTATCCAGACTTTCCAGAGTCAACCATGGAAGTTGTTCCAGGACGTCTTCCAAAAGCTGGTAAGTTTCTAACTATTTACTCTCTCTGGTACATGTGATTTCTGTATCAGAACATTGCCTTAACAACTATGTATAGGAACTCTCATTTCTTGCAATCGCGTCCATTGAAATTTATTTTTAGAAACTGTTGGTTTTGAAGCAGTGTCACTATATTTGGTTCTATTGTTGGAGGAGATCGTAATTTGTGGAAACTTTACTAAAACTGAAATGTGGGATAGAAAATTTCCAATATGAATATGAGCAGCTTCTTCTATATCGTAGATTGGCTTTCAGATAGGCAAAAAATAAAAAAAACATGTAGCGTCAGTATGTCGTAGAACTAACATTGTAATTCTTGGATTTGACCAACGTTTTTGATTAAGCAGGTCCTGAATGTGAAATCATTGAGGATGACAGGAAAACAAGACTTGGATCTCTGAAGAAGAAGGCAATTAATGCTTCAAACAAGTTGAGGCATTCTTTCACAAAGAAAAGCCGCAGAAACAGTAGAGTTGTTGCGATTGAGGACAACATCAGTGCTGAAGAATTGCAGGCAGTCGATTCATTCCGCCAGTCACTTATTCTTGAGGAACTCCTACCCGCTAAGCATGACGATAATCATATGATGCTCAGGTTATGAAGTTCCCTTTATTCAGAAGAGTCTTCAAACAATAGATTCTGCTCTCTTTTGGTTCACCAATGATAGAAAACTACGAGAAAAGCAAATTCTTACTATTGCACTAGTTTTTTCTCGTCACATAAGTGTTGTTCCAAGAAAGATTTAAGACAGAGAAATCTCAGAGGAGATCATCAGGATTGAGTTGACCCAGAACACTCTTGCATTATAACCATATTAGTTTATAAAATCTAATGTTAGATAACACATGAAACTACCTGCCTGACATGACATGACATATTTCTTGTCGGTCCAGATTCTTGAAGGCCAGGAAGTTCGATGTCGAGAAGGCAAAGCAAATGTGGTCTGACATGCTCCAGTGGAGGAAGGAATTTGGTGCTGACACGATCGAGGTAAGTTGGAAGAAAAATGGGTTTCCTTCAACTTGGAAGTGTTGGGAAGTAAATCACCACATCTTCTCACAGAAATGTCGTCTTGACTTCTGCATTTAGGAGTTCGAGTTTGCAGAGAAAGACGAAGTGCTGAAATATTATCCACAAGGATACCATGGTGTTGATAAGGAAGGAAGGCCTGTGTACATTGAAAGACTAGGTGAAGTTGACGCTAACAAGCTGGTCCAGGTCACAACATTGGATCGTTATGTGCAGTATCATGTGCAGGAGTTTGAGAAGACCTTTGCTCAAAAGTTTCCAGCCTGCTCAATTGTAGCAAAGAGGCACATTGATCAGAGCACCACTATTATGGATGTCTCAGGAGTGGTATGCATGATTGTTATATCAAAATGTGGACGGAAAGTAGATTTAGTTGGTATTTCATCTCATAGTCCCTGAATGTGATATCTTCTTGTTAACTGTTCTTAAAATTTATTTTCTTCAGGGTCTTAAACACCTCTCAAAGACTGCCAGGGAACTCCTCATGCGCATTCAGAAGGTTGATGGTGACAATTACCCTGAGGTAGCTATTGAACTTGGATTTCCTTTTTCCATTCATGATTTTTATCAATATCTATTTTAATTCATGCTGCTAATTAAACTTCCAAAATTTGTGTAGACCCTAAACCGCATGTTCATCATTAATGCTGGTTCTGGATTCAGGCTCTTGTGGAACACTGTCAAGTCGTTCCTTGACCCCAAGACTGCTGCAAAAATCCATGTAATTATTCGTTGTATATTTGTTTTCCTACACAAATCAGAAAGAAAGGGAAAATAAAAAAATATCTCCGTCTGAATAATTTTATCTGTCTTGTGCTAGGTTCTTGGTAACAAATATCAGAGCAAGTTGTTTGAAATCATTGACGAAAGGTACCAGTTGCTATTGTATAACCTGAATTGTATAGATGTCCTGTTCCAAGTAGTTTTTGAGTATCTCCTGTTTGAATTTCGGTTGAAACTCGTGTCATAATGTTCTTGTCTGGACGATAACAGTGAGCTTCCAAGTTTCTTGGGCGGTACTTGTACTTGCGCTGATAAGGGTGGATGCATGCGCTCCGATAAGGGTCCATGGAACAATCCAGAAATAATGAAGGTGAAGTTGATCTACGTGTGATTTGTTTTGGAGTCGAAAATTTGTTTTGGTCATGGAGCCCTGCACCCGTTGAGTCTTTCATGATTTCCCTTTCATGATCCAGATGGTTCAAAATGGTGAAGCAAAGTGCCACAGAATTTTGTCAGGAATTGATGAGAGGTTGATCTCTGAAGATGATAGCGCACACGCAAAGGTATCTAATGATTCCTCAATTATCCAGCTTTCAGGGATTTACAGTCTTAACAATTTGTTTTTGATGGCTGCCAAATATGAAGAAAGGCGATTCTCCCAAGGCAGAAGCAGCTGTAGAGGAATCAAAAGCGTCTCCTGCTTTTGGAGTACGTTTTGTTTCTTGTATTTGATTATTAGTTACGATTCAAAAACTTGAGTTGCTGAAGTACTATCGCAGACTGACTTCAACAAAAAGAGCGCCAGCTCAGAGATTCCTTGGCCTGCCCCATTGCAGAATGGCAAATATGCCTTGTCTGAAGGTGCTTAATTTGCTTCTAATCGTTTACTCATGTGGCTGAAGTTCTTAGCCTGACCCATTCCCAAAATGGTGCAGAAACTTTGAGGATGAATGATACTTCTAAGGCTCTTGTGACCGCTGATGGACTAAGAAGCCCACTGGTCAATGGCGTCGTGGCCTTGATAATGGGAGTTGTCACAATGGTCCGCTTAGCGCGGAATGTACCTAGAAGAGTAACTGAAGCTACTATCTATAGTAGTCAGGCTTGTTATGATGAAGAGCGGACACAAACAGCACCCACTATCTCTACTTCTGATTACAAGAAGATGATGGTGCGCATGTCTGAGATGGAAGAAAAGCTCAATCATCTTTGCTCAAGGCCTGCAATGCCACCTGAAAAAGAGGAAATGCTCAATGCTGCTGTGAGACGTGCAGAAACACTGGAACAGGAGCTTGCAGCCACCAAGAAGGCACGCAATCCATTTCCTTACTCGTGCTCCAACAAATTCATGATTATATGAAATCTGAGAACCTTTTATTTTCTTGTCTTGCTATGCAGGCCCTTGAAGTTGCTCTTTCCAAACAGAATGAGCTTCTTGGTTACGTTGAAAAGAAGAAGAAGAGGAAGAGGAAGGTATGTCCCCTATCATTTTCAGTCCTACATATACCCTTTTGTTAGCTTACTTGGAACATTTTTCAACGTCAGCCTATCTTGCAGTTCTTCGGATTCTAAACGAGGAATTCCTTGGCCTGGGAAGTGACAAGTACTACTTCTTCTGCAGCCGTTTGCGGGACCATTGTTGATGACACACGGATCATTTTGGTTCCAGAAAAACTCTCTTTTGCTTTGTGTATTCCAACCTAAACTAACCACGCTATTATCATTTATATTTGTAAGCTACTGATTGAATATTTTGATTCTACCGGCGAAGCCAAGAGCCAGGGCACGATGCTAAAACTTGGGGACAAGTTTAAGCAAACTGATCATCTAGGTTACCAACTTCAAACAAGCACAAAAATTACGAGTTTAGAGAAATATAAATACTGTGTTTGTAAAATAAGTAATTTACATTAACAAACACTGCTCGTACAGGTGAGGGAGCACAGAGGAAACTAATTAATTACATTATATTTATTGCAAGGACTTCTTCTAAAGTGTCCAACTTATTTAAATATTTTCAATTTAGAGTCCAAGCTTTCAAATTTTTTAATAACTTTTTATAATATTAAAAACTCAGTTCAAAGCATTAGTTCTATTAGTAGTTTATTAATTTTGTTAAATAATTACTTTTTGTTCATGCACGAAGGCATCATGTAAAACATTAATTGTAACGTGAACTATAACACCCAACCTAATGCGCGAAAGGTTCAAAGACAAAATTAAATGATCTTCTCATGGTAGCAAACCAGACAATAGAAATGTGTTATAATGCCAAACATCACTGAGATTGAAAAGTTGAAAGCCTAAATAATCACACATTGTTAAGCCAAAATAACATCTTTCCTTGCCAGGAAGACGACCGGTGATTGCATGTTAAGACCCTTCTTGTATAAGTGATGATGAGCGCCAGCCAAGAAGTCATCTTTGGTCAATGACAAGAAATATTACCAGCAAAACCTCTTCTTCTCCTGTAGAGAGAACGACATTATCAGAAGTATGTTTCAATGATTCAATAAGTACGATTATCATGATATACAAATGAGCCAATGAGAAATCCCAACTGCATACCCGTAATTTCTCTTGTTCTTGCCTGTCAATATACGCAAGCAGGTCGTCTTGCCTCATCCAAGCCTCGTATAGAGCCTGATCAGCACGAAGCAAAAATGATAGATTGTAAAGTCTATAATATTGAAGTTGACGTCATAACAAATTCTTGTTTTAGTGTCCCAACAAAAAAGTACATAAGACACCAATAGCTGGGACAAGGAATGAAACACCAACGCAAGATGAGAAGCTTGGTGCATGATGATCAAAAGACAGGTTTCAAGTAGTTGAGAAAGCAATTTATTTGTGTGAGTAGATAACGTTTGTCTCAAAAACATATCTTTTCCCTTAAGAGATACAGTGGAAGATGAACATGGAGCATGAGAAGAATACAATGCATTGAAATATCGTCGTTGTTCAAGATCCGGCATGTTAAACCAAAATATCATTAGTATAAAAACATTTGGGAAACATAAACAGAACCTGTCTAATGCTCATCCCTGAATGATGTCAACTGGTCAAAACCAAAATATATTGCAGCAAAAGGAACAAAGAATAATGTATCACAAAGCTTCAAATAAAGTGACCCATGCTCAGACGATGTCCTGCTGTTTCTGATAATACAGACAACATTATTTACAAAATAAACAATACCTTTTTAGTAGCAATGAGCTCTGCTTCTAAGGCATCTACACGGCAAACAGCAGCATTAAGCAATTCCTCTTTCTCGTAAGGCATCTTTGATGGCTTCGCTTGTAGTGTATTTACTTTTTCCTCAAGCTCAGCTAGCCTTTTCAGTACAGGAGAGAGGATGCATGCATCCTTGAAACCAGGAGCTGATGAAGGAGGACAGAACTCCCCCTTAGGCATTGTATCTGGGTTAAGTTCAGAGAATGTTTGATCACCGTCAAACAAATTGTTTGGAAGACTCTTCGTTATGCGCATTCCCAGTGTTCGGAAGAACGTAAAAATTGTCAACAAGGACGCCATAAGTGCAGCAAAAATTTGACAATAAGTGCCTTTTGGAGTCTTTTGAGTATCAGGCAAAGTAGGTGTCACTGCATTGGATATTTGGCCATCAAAGCCCACAAAAATAGATCAGAAGCACAAGAAGAAAGAAGCAAAAAGAAATTAATATTTCAATGAACAGGATTTGTAGGTGTGCACCCGCAGTGTGTGACTGTTCTAATCCTAAGGAGAGGTTCTACATCAATTGCATCATTCAAAAAATTCATCAGTAAGACAAGGTTATCGTAGCATATAACCACCAATTTCAATACTTACGAGAATAAACAAATGACTCACAGTTTGGTGTTAGAGATACAGAGAACAGTTGTTGAAAAACTCATTGCATAATGCAGCATAACTCCATTTATCTAAATGTGGGATCACGACAAGTATCCTTGGTAACATAGAAATCAGGACCAGATGATCCAACTGACACCACCCATTTACATGCCACAATTTTGAGCCCGATTTGAGGCCTTTCACCTAGATCTATAAGCTTGAGTGTAAATGAAGCTCCTATTTGGTAAACCTAAGAGACCATGTCAAGCATTCTTATTCTTGCCAATAGTCAAACAAAAAGTGTAACTTCAAGAACATAAGCATGTAATCACCAACATTAACCAACAGTGTGAGGAAACAACTGGCCAAATGTAACAGACTAAACATGAAACGCGCTCACTGACCTTTAGAAACAGGACTGTCAAGTGATGGTTGCTTTTCCCAACCAGAATCAACAGCCTTATCAATCATAGGGATATACTCATCATACCCAGATAAGTTACCAGCATAATTAGCCTTTCCAACTATCTTAGTCTGCAAATGTGTGGATGAAGAAATGATCAGCCTACCAGAAACACAGTGCTCTAGATGACAAACACCACACGGCACCTTTATCCAATATCCAATATCAACAGCACCTTAATGTAGGTATCATAAGGAAAAAAAAAAAAATTGACCTATAATCCACATCAAATACCAATGACTTAATACAGTAATCTTAATAGCAGAGGATCATCACGTATGAACCTACTTCCTCACGGACAGGAGTAAGGCGAAGATGTGAGTAATTGTTGAGAGCTTTGGGGGAAGCAATATCTTCAACTTCAGATCCTGACTCGGCAGTGGATGTATCACTACCTCTGACCTGATTCAATATGCCCAGTACATTAAAGCTAAGCATAAGCATACAAAAAATCTTGAATATTTTAGGTGAGGAGGATTATGAACTTTTATCAAAGGGTAATGTGGCTTTGCATAAGCAATAACCTTGCCATCATTGTCCAAAACTTTCACAACTTGTTTGGCACGCCTTGCTTCACCATTAAGAACCATCTGCAATAATATATGCAATCTGTCACTTATTACAAGCATGAAAGAGCCTGGAAGGTCGGATGAAAAACAATTACACTAACCTTCAATATTTCTGGGTTTTTCCAAGGACCTTTATCGGACAGAAGGCAACCTCCCTGATCTGCACAGGTACAAGTGCCACCAAAAAGATCCGGCAACTCACTGTGTTTGGTACATTATTCTTGTAAGTACAAGTTCCACTAGATCAAGTTAGATGGTAACAAAGAAAAACAGACAAAGGAAGAATGATGGGATCAAAATTATACGATACAATCACAAACCAGCCAGGAAGCTCCAGTTACCTGGCATCAATTATCTCAAGCAATTTACCATGATACTTGTTTCCAAGAACCTAAATTGGTCCACCAAAAGAATATGAGTGCTCAGTAGATCATCCAACAACTAGACAAGAATATGCTTCTATGTATAATGAACAACGATTTTAACATACATGAATCTTGGAAGTGGTCTTTGGATCCAGAAAACTCTTCACAGTGTTCCACAAAAGCCTAAATCCTGGACCAGCATTGATGATGAACATTTGGTGGAGAGTCTGTATTAGTCAACTGTGAATATCCATCTCGACAAAAACCTCTAATTTGCAAATGATAAAAGCACATTTATCCCAGTGAAAGAGAATACATAATAACCAATAAATGAGATTGTAAACCTCAGGGTAGTTGTCACCATCAATCTTCTGCAGCCGCATAATAAGCTCCCTGGCAGACTTGGTAAAGTTCTTAAGGCCCTGAAAAGTTATCAAGAAAGAAGTAATTACATATTGTAGAACCTCTAGTAGACAGTCTGGTGAATAGAACACACGTACCACACCCTGAACATCTAAAATTGTTGTGCTTGAATCTATATGCCTCTTTGCAGCAATTGTACAAGCTGGAAACTTTATTGCAAAGATTTTCTCGAACTCCCGCACATGGTATTTTACGTATCGATCCATAGTTGTAACGTGCATAAGTTTGTGAGGATCAACCCTTCCCAGTCTTTCAATATACACAGGTCTTCCTTCCTTATCCACACCATGATTGCCCTGGGGGTAATACTTCAACACTTCATTCAATTCTTTAAATTCAAATTCCTGTAACGAAGTGTGATGAATGCAAGGTCATTATAAGAAGTAACAGCCCCAGAAATCCTGAACAAGTAGTCAAAACATTATACCTCCATAATAGTATCCGCACCAAATTCCTTCCTCCACTGGAGCATATCACCCCACATATGTTTTGCTTTTTCAATGTCAAACCTCCTTGCTTTCAAGAACCTAAAAGAAAATAGTTAAATGGTCACCTGCAGAAAATGTAAAACCATTGCAATATTTTGAATACCAAAAACTAGTTAAAATGATAAAAATAGCACTATCAAATATGAAGTAACTCAAAGAGAAAATGACCACATAAATATCACTGTATCAATAGCACAATCAGCACAACCATAACAGTTACAAGCTGGTATCTTACATTTAAAAAAAACATCATCCACAATCATTACAGCCTTCCAAGCTGCCCCAGCAATCATGATCTAAGCATAGCATGTTCATTTATCCTATAAACTGATCGAATCTGAGGAATAATTGAAAATTTTACGAGAGGACCATAAGGTCAGATGATTACACCTCAACATCATATGATAATCATCATGCTTTTGTGGAAGTAGTTCATCCATCATCAATGCCTGTCGAAATGCATCCACAATCTGCAGTTCCTCAACATCCCGAACATCCTCGATAGAGACAGAGCTAACCCTGCCATCACTCTTCCTCCTACTGCTCTTTTTCTTCAGAGAATGTCTGAACTTAGTTGATGCATTGATAGCTTTCTTTTTCAAGGATCCAATTCTGGTTCGCCTCTCATCCTCAGAGTTCTCAAAATCAGACTTCCTCTCTCTCCTCTCTTCACCTCCTGAGAAGCCCTCAAAGCCTGCAACACAGAACCAAGAAAACAAAACAATATGAAAATCCCAATCGTCATCCAAAATTAACTAACGCAAACTTCAAAAAGACCAAATATTTATGTTAGTAAAGAAAGCAAGCATCTCTAGAGCTCCCAGAGACAAAACCAACTTAAAACCCAAGAGGAATATTACTTTTCATTTGAGGTCCCCAGATTTTCCTCAAGAAAACCCAAATTCCAACCAAGAAACAACACTGAAACCCAAGAACCAACTATAAACAGTAAAAACCATTTTTTTTATAAAAAAAAAACAACACACACCCACAACCACAAAAACCAACACCAAGACCAAAATCAAAGCAAACAAGAACTAAGAAGAAGACCATGAAGAGAGTTCCAAGAATTACTTACAAGGCCGCGCAAATCGATCAAGTGGGCCCGACATTTTCCGAACTCAAATCGACCCTCCAACTTTTTCTCTTTCACTTCCAATTTCAAACTCTACCAATCAACCAATCCACCAACTGAGACTACAATGCACCAACAATAAATCAAATAAAAACCTCACATTACTATTAAAATCAAAATCACTTTAACCAAGTACTGGAAAGAACTCGAATTCCAATAAATTTGCACAGACACAAGATAACAACAACAACAGAAGCAGCAGCAGCGGTAGAAATCCCGCTGGAAAATGTCGGAACATTAAAAAACAAGCAATTATACCACAACAAGAGTCGCCAAGATTTATCAGCACGGACCACGAGGAAGATCAAACGGTCACAAAATCCCATGTGGCAAAGAAGATTGAAGGAAAAATTGACGAAATTTGGTAACGGATATAGAGAAAAAAAAAACTAAAGTTTGTTTTGCGAGAACACTTGTATTACTAAAATACGAAAATAAATTAAATAAATAAATTTAAAGACGTCAGAAAGGACCCGCTAGAATGTAAAATAGTGAAATAATGGAGGCCTTAATAAACCAGGAGTATGCAGAAAATTTAATACACAACCAAAAGGATCAATTACAAGAACTTACATGTGAATCTCCTAGCAAACAGCGAGCACAAGGGCATGGAAGTTGTAACAACACTTATGAGTGTTGGAATCCGACCGTTATTAAATCACGGACACAGTGGAAAACAAAAATTTTATAGATTTCAAACGGATCTCAATAATTGAATAAACTTGAATAAAAATATAAAACGATTTAGAAATCGTACTTTGTTCACTTTTTTGTTGAAAAATCTTTGAAACTTTTTTCGATTAATCAATTACGAGATGTTCAAGTGTCTAGCCTCTGATGATATTTACAGAGTAATTATCAAACTAATTTGAGAAGAAGAATACAAAAAGTGTTAGCTTCTAAAAAGCTCTTCCTTTTAAATAGAAAAAAATCATTAGTCTTTTATTAAAATTAAATCTCTTTAATTATAATTAAAATCAAATTATAATTCTAATTAATTTAATTTTAATAAAATCAAATATCTCATGTTTCATCCCCAAAGTTACTCAAACTTTATAATTAAGTCCAACTTAATTAAATTGATTTTTCTTTCACAAATTGCTCTTTGATGTGTGACTCATTAGGCTCCTAATAAATTGACAATGATTATAAATTATAATTCTAATTCACAACTAGAATTGGATAAATTAAAACTTCTTTTAATTTATCTTTAATTCTCTAATTAAATAATGCATAATCATAAATCATGATTGACGTCTAGCAACATGTCATGATTACCCAAATATCAGGAATATCAAAGTGATTGATGTAACATGTCCATGCATGGCTATAATGTATAATTTAATCTTTTCGTCATTCAATATTCTAATTAGATAGAGTATAGATACAATGTCTACTCTTATCATCCAATCATGTTCGTTCTTGTTAATTAGTAATTGATTTATAATTGAAATTTGAAAACTTCTTTTCAAATATCAATTCACTCTGGCTAGAGAATTTCATAAATCATTACTAATCAAGAACAATAGAATATTCTCTCTAATTACTTTAGAGTGACGAATCATTTATTGACTTACTCAACTATCTACATATGGTTCATACTGTATCCAATAACTACCGACTAAATTATCCTAGGACGATTCATAAGTAGCATCAAAACACAGTAATTCTCACACTATCTACCTTGGTAATCTCAAGTATGAGGATCAATTATACAACCATCAATATGAGATAATCCATAGACATATAAGTAATATTCCATTCGAAATTCTCATAATCGGGTCAGTTCAGTGACTTATTTTCTAATAATCACCCAAACATTGGTTTAAGTATCTTTATACTTTAATTTATGAGATCAATTACTTTCTTCATAAGAAAGAAACATAATGTGTGCTAGTTTTATCATTTCAACAATATCCAGTATTGATGAGACTACAACTAGGAACATTTAGGAATAACACATAAGTATAAATTGAATCTCATAATTATGATCTCATCATAATTTCAATTACAATAATTATTCCAAAGATTTTATTTTTAGTATTAAAACATAAAATATTAATGAAATTAATACACAAAGATAAATAATTCCTTTTCGTTAATTAAAATATAATGCCATAGATTAATTTGCATTTAATTATTTTTAACTTAAAAGGGGAAATAATAATGAAAAATTATTCCAATAAATAAAATATTAAACTTGAAAAAGACAATTTTGTGCATTACATCGTACCTTTTGTATAGAATATTATACGTTTTAAAAATAAATCAATATTATTTACTAGACACCAAATATTATTGAAATATTTAACAAAATATTCAATATAATAATTCAACGACTATAGTATATACAAGACAGTTTTATACTAGAATGATGGCTAAAATAATATATTAGTGAAGTTAATTATCCGTTTTAATCCGAATGATTATAGTACTCATTAAAATGATTCAGGACATTTAACCAACTCCAGTTAACCATTCATAACACGTTATAATTCTATAACAGGTATTATTGTTCAGGGAGCGTTTTGGTTTTGGAGGTGACCAAGTTCCAGTAAATTATTGATTTGGGAGATGCACAAAATTCTAAATCTGATTATTTGATTTTTTATAATTTCCTAGTTATCTTGTTGTTTATTTATTAAATTATATATCATACAAATTTATAGTTATCGAATAGTGAATCATCAAAAAGCTGGTAGAACCAATGGGTGAAGTTTTACATTCCTAACTTAGACGAGAAAAGAAGAAGCATGAAATCACTAGGAGCGAAAACCAATTATAAAGCTCAATCCATTAATAATAGTGATAATTGGTTACTAATAATGCCTGTTAATTAAGAATGGAGCGTGTGAAAAGGGTGGTGAAAGATGCGTATGTATGTACCCTAGCAACCATTGGTTTCCAAAACAAGGATTTTTACATCATGGACAGTAAGAGTAGTGGAAGAGTGAAGGGGATCGGAAGAAGGAGAGACAGAAAGCGGCAAAAGAGTTGGATAAAGGCTTTCGTCTTTAAAAAAATTGGAGGAATAAATAGCGGTTGGAAGATATAGGCTTTTCATTTTGCTGTTGGGTCCAGGAGTTGGTAAATATGTTATTTGGGTGTCACCAACCTTTGGATGAGATAGGTTTGTGTGTTGTTGTGGGAATGAATGAAGAGGGCGATCCACAACATAAAGCATGCCTTGCTGCACTTTGTTTGCTGGTTTTCTTTCTGGGGCGGTCGCCGAATCATAGGCCGGTGTCATACCACGCGCACTGCTTCCATTCGTCTTTGAATGGAGTGGGATACTTCACTTTCTGTTCAACAAATTTTCATGTTCACGAGTGTCCTTTTCATTATTGTACTAGGCGAATCAAGGCTTCAAGTGAATGCTTTTTGATGTTTTGTTCAAGCCATTGCTTTTTAATATCATATCCTTCGATCCATGGCTGATTGCATGTACCAGAACTCCGAATTTATCAATGTAGTCTCGACACCTCATTGCTTTGTAATGCTTTTGTCATCATGAGATCACAAAGTTACAAGGTTGTTTCTAGTCATGACACGTTTACCCCTCAATTCTCTTGACGAAAGCATTTGGTAATGCACATGTTCCTACCCGCCGACAGATTCAAAACTCTTTTTTACTCTAAAGTAAAATTTTATTTTTAAGGAAGACAAAATTTTAACGGGAGTAAATTTTTTTTTATGAAAATAAAACTTTAAATAATAATTTTTTATGAAAATTTTGTTGGAGGCAGTGGGGCAAGTGCCCTCACTTAGCCCCAGTGTAAATCCGTCCCTGTTCCCACCTTTTATTTTCTTTTCTTTACAATGGAATTTTTGAAATAACCACATGGTTGAAGAGAATTTATTCCAATTACTTTTGTTCTTTAGCTATTGTGGGATAAAGTGGATTTCACTATTCATGGTCCAATATCCATCCTAGTACGAGTACACGGGTACACGGCGTTCGGCTAGGTGGCGTTTGGGCATGGGTCCAAAAGGTGGGATAACCACTGGAATTCATTTCATTATAAGCATGCAATAGGGAAGTATTAAGGCTCTCTGCTCGCCACCACATGAACAAATGAGAGGACCGGAGAATTTATATATGTGTTTGTTTGTTGGACGAATATGTACAGCCACAATTCACAACATTCCTAGTAATGATGCTGATAGGACTCATCATGACATTAGAAAAGCAAAAGAGCTTTTCTTTCTATATATTTGCTTCTCTTCATGCTAATGCTGCCCAACCTTATCTTCAGCAACCACACTATAGTTTCTACATTCTTCTTCAATTGTGGGCTACAAACGTTCATCATCACCATTTTATGAAATTATGTGTCTCACTTGAATGAGTAGCCTATAGCCACATAGCTTAAACCATTTTGTTATTTGGAATGATCTTAGTCTATGATATGATCGATTAGATTTGGCGGCAGGGTAGCCACCTGTTCAGTCACTTTATAACACGTCACCCGTAATTCTTTTACTCAAATTTCCTTCAAGTTTGTTAGCATCGGATAAACTTATTGGTTCCATTTTTATAGAATTTATTGCTTTAATAATTCTGTGTTATTCAAAAGTTGCTAAAAAAATTTTGACATATAAAAATTAGCAAAAAAAATCATGAGTTAAAATTTTATTAACTCACAGCCCCTTAACAACACACGGCTAAGGGTTTTTTTTGCAGCAAAATTGAAAACA
>JANZLH020000427.1:3210361-3223274 GCA_026770325.2 Erythroxylum fimbriatum
TTATTTTAATATGTATATGCCTTTTTTATGTAGATTTATCATAAACAACCTCTCTATCAGTTAAAAGTAAGGCTATGTGCTAATGAACCTCCCCAGATCACGTATATCAGCGAAATTTTCATCAGGTTATTGTTGTTGTTGTTGTTGTTGCTTATTTATTTAGAGAATCATTATTCTATTTATTTAAAATTTTAATTTTATTTATGAATAATAAGTTTCTTAATTTATTATTAAAAAATTGTTGATTAAATTTGAAAGTATTTTTATTTATTAATTGACAAAATTGAGTTTTCTTTATTATTTTTTAAAATAGTTTTTCAATTTATTAAGAATTTTTATTAATTAAGAAATTAATCTCTAAATAAATAATGTAAAGGAATTTAGCATTTTATTTAATTTTGGAAGTGTTTTTCTTTTAATAGTAGAAAATAGTTTTATGATTAAGAAAAAATAGTTCTAAATGGATTTTAAAATGGTTTTTTAATTGAAGTAGAATGTCTTGCTTAAAAAATTTCTAAAAAGAAGTTTTTATAAATTATAACAAGTAACAACATAATTTATAGAAAAATATTTTTAACTGAAGATTTCAAAAGAGTCAAAATAATTACAAATAGTTTCCAATTGAATTTGAAAATTATTTTCAAATCAATTAAAATTTTATTTGAATGAAAATTTAATTCATTTAGGAATCAGTCGGTTTAATTTAATTTAATTATCCAAGGAGTTGGAAATATTATTTTAGATTATGATAATTAATAATTAGAATCAAACAAAGCTCAATTATTTTATACATACAAACATGCAATTTGTGCACATAAAATATATACATTACATGCATTTTGTGTTTAAAGAGACTATCTAAAATTAAATATTATGTTAAAATATTATGTATACGTCGAGAATGTGATTATTGTCTTCTATTATTTAAGCATAAAATCAAAGTTCTATCTATTGTAAGACTTGTTGAGTGACTTAAGGCCCCCTTAATTCAATTATGTTCATTTTAAATAATGAGCCCTACTTAACTAAATTTATATGATTTAGAAGAGTGATTCATAATCATATGAATTTAGAGACAACATTAGGAATAATATATTATATATTTTGGCAAGAATTATCACATAACAGATCTATGAGTCATATTAGATGTAATTAATAAAGTTATTATCTACATAATTTTAGCTTAGTTGGTTTATGGAGGGACTGAAGATTAATTAAATGGGATCTTAACTCACTAGAGATATTAAAGTAATCTTTTTGAATAGTTACGAGGGCTATTATTTTAAATAAACTAGTGAGAGCAACCAAATTAATAATGGACTTCCTAATCCTATTTGATTATCATAATATATAACCAATTACTTACTTTTCTTACACTTACATTTTGTTCTGAGCACCAATTACCTTTTTTTTGTAAGTGTTAGTGAACTTAGTTTCTTAAACATATGTTAGGTTTAAGAAGAGTTTTCAAAGATAGATAGGAAAGTTGTGTCTATTATGCAATGTTGTTATTAGTCTCTATTGAGAATTTGGCAAAAATTTTATAGATACGTCAATTTCATATAGCTGATAAAATATAATGACATTTTAAGTTGACTAATATCTTATAAACTTTAATGGCAACAAGAAGATGTATGTCAACACCACGATGGCACGATGCAAGAGTTTACATGGAATAGTGATGAAAGGTATAATACTTGGATGAAAATGTTTCATTCAATTTAGTCTAATAACAACATAAATAAGGATTACAATTGAAGGTATTGGCTTAGATATGATAATAGTTGTCATTAAAAGAAAAATGATTGCATAGTTTTTCTTGTCAATATGTGATATAATATAAATCATTTAGATTTTTAATTCACACTTTTGAGTATTTGATACTGAATTTGGATACAACATTATTATAATGTTCAAGGCATAAAAAATATATTTTTGAGTAAAGCTAGTTGATCCAAATTTATATAAATAGTTTGTATATATTTGATCAAAAGAGACTTATATTTGATATAAGTGGTAAGAATACAAAACTAGAAAAATGATAATATCTTTTTATGACATATTTGTTAAATCAACATACAAGATTATATGTAACCTTTTGACTATAAATCGTATGAAACTTGTGAGATTTGTTAGGATGAAGAATGACCAAATCAATATTTGGTAAAAGGATAATGATGATTGTGAAAGGATGATGATGATATTGAATTGTTAAATCTTTTATATCTGAGTATGAAATGTAATATATGATAGAGTCATACAGATTAAATGAAGTATTGATTTATATTTAAATAATTCAAATTATTTTAATTTAAAGTTTGAATTATTTAAATTACTTAAATCTAAGTATAAACTTAGCATTGAAAATGCTTTAGAACGTCAATGGATCAATGTGATGAGATATAAATTTTTAGTTACCTATAAGAAATGAGATTATCTGGGAAATACCTCAACAATTAAATTTCATAATAGTATAAATTTATTTAAGGAGGGATAATTTATGATATAATATTTATTTTTTCTATCCATATGTTTATGTTAGTTCCAATTAAATCAATTATTAACATTTCATATTAGATGTTGAATGGTAAGACTTTGAAAGTTTTAAAGTTAATAATTCTGTATATGGTGCTTATTTTAAGCTTATATTATCAAATAATTTTATAACAGAGCAAGATAATAAAAAGTTATTAGATATCCAAAAAGTTGAATATAATCTTACAAACCTATTAAACAATATATATTTTCAATATATACTTATAGGAGAATAGTTCTCAAGATAAGTAATGAGAGTAAGATCAAATTTGAAAGATTTAAATCTCATAAAAAATTCAATTAGAATTAGTGTCTTTATTGATTCATTTGATTTATAGTTGAAACGTTTTAAGACATCGAAAGGTTCACTTTATGTTAAATTAAAAGAATTTGTATTAGAAATAATTGTGAATTTATGATGTCTGCAAGTAGGTTAGAAAATATAGTTATAATCTTTAGTGGAAATATGTAGAGACATATTGCTCATAGAGAACATGAATTCATCGTTTCAATTATTGAATATAAGATAGTCTAGGAGAAACTCTTAATAATTTAAATTTAGGAATTAGATCTATAAAGATATACATAAAAGTTGTTTACTTATTTTAAGTCCAAGTACATAGATAGTATGTTAAAGGTGTTTAGTATTTAAGAAATCTGTTACTTGTGAAGTATTAAAAAATCCATTATTTTATTTATAAGTTGATATTTGAGTTACATGGATATTAACTTTAGAAGTAAATTTAAGTTAAAATATATTTTGCTTAGAACAATGTTATTTTGAGATTAGACAGGTTCCAATATAGCATTAATTGCTAAATAAGCAATATAATATATTTTTCATTTAGCAGCAATGATTATTTAGATTAAGTTCTTTAATGAACTTAGTATGGTTTTTTGCATTGTTCAGACTTCAGACATTAATGTACTACGAAACATTAGAGTCATTGAGCATATAAAATGAGATATATATTTAGGCAATTTCTTTGAATTATGATGACAATTGAGATGAAAATTGTAAGATTTTAGCAAGTATTTAGTATAAAGAAGTTTGTAGAATTTTCTTACTAAACTAATGTTCTAGCAATATCATGATCATCATATGGTAATATCGTATAAGATATTTAAACGATTGACTCAATGCGAGTAGTAGATTGTTGGTTTATGTCTTATAACTAATTGGTTGGTTGTTGTTTAATGACATAATTGTTTAAAGGTATTACTTATCTTATATATATTCATATGTTTATGATAAATTCCATAAGATAGCTATACATTGTAAATAAAATTATGATAAAATTATAATTATGTACTTCAATTTTCCAATACCTTTGTTCCTATAAAGCTGCCTAGTTTTACACCTATAAATTTGTTCATAGGCCTCAATAAACTAAACTTTTCCACTAAAATTCTCTCTCACCTTGATCCACGATCCCAAACCTTAACAAAACTCATATTTGGTAAGTTCATTATTCCTTTATCATACAAACTTCATGGTTTACCTTATATGCAACTACATATGTAGATCTCCTCGGCCCCTTCACCTAAAATATTTAAAGAGGGAGATATCTAACCGAGTCAAAGTATATCATTCTTCTTTACGTCACAAACTCTGTTATCTTAAGTCTATAGTTTTAGTATTAAAGTGTGGGCTCTTGACAACTTTTTTTTTTTTTTTTTGAAAAGAGGCTCTTGACAACTTCCAACATCAATTTCCTGTAGATCAACACATTTTTCCTTTGGAAGATGTTGTCGAGTCATGACAAGACAAATTTATAAAAGGTCATCACTGCTTTGCATAGAAGGTAATAGACATCATTACAAACTTTTTTCCTTCTTAAAAAATTTTATCAAAAACAAATATAAGTTGATTTGGACATAAATAAAGCGAAAGTAAATGATAAGTGAAGTTTTGAAGTTTTAAGACAAGCAAGATATATTTTTAATTATATATTGTATTAGCTGTGATTAGCTTCAATTGCAATTTGGAGCTTATAATTATAATGTAAATTTCATATATAATGATTATAGTAATTTGTAATCTAGTGTAAGTTCTTCAGCACTATGGAATTACAAATACGTTTTCATAAAAATAATGGGCAGCTAAGCTAAGCTTTTATTCAGCCCGGCAATTAAAGAAAAACAATGAGTTTGGTACGAGATATGAATGCACAGTGACAGAAAGAGTAAGTGAATATTGTTCGTATCTCGGCGGTGACCCTACCGAGAAAGGACCAAACATATTTATCAAGAAAGGACCATATGTGTCAAGCCCACCGCTACTTTTCTTAATAACGAAGCTCACTCCCAGTCAATTTTCAAGTGCAGCAAGCAGCCCTCTCAGAACAAGGACATGTCAACTGCAATGACTAACAACTTCTTGCCTGTCCTTCAGCTGGTATTTAACTTTTCTTTCACATGGAGGTCACGTTGCAATGTTAGGACTAGAGCTCAAACTCATCGAAAGAAGAGAATAAGGAGTAATTCTTGTTAATTTTTTAAAAGCATTCTGTATATTTAATTCTTAGGGAAGATAATCACTTGAAGTACTAATAAATCAGCCCACCACCTTACGATTGAAGTGAAAAACATTTACGTGGAAGATTCATTATTCTGGGTAGTGTTGGACAATTAATGTTTATCATTATGTAATAATGTCCAAACGGGGTTCACTAGTCAAGCGATCCATATCCTCAAAAGTTGGATTACTAGCTAGTGCTGTTACATCTGAATCCTTAGGCCAAGCTTTGACCCAACCTCAAACTATTGTTTTCTGAATTTAGATTTCCAAAGGTTTCTTTCATGTTAGCGTCATTTTTCCAATTTCCTTATCGTTCGCTGCATCAATTTTAGTCCAGGTGCAAATAATGAGAATCTAAGTGGATAGGACTACCTACATCTCCCAATCTATGATGTTGATCTACCGAGGGTAGACATGTATTTCTGAAGGCAATACTAAACAACGAATTTAAGAAGATCAACATTCAGCAGTTAACATTTGAATTCTACATGGATAGAGTATGAATACCTTTTTAATCGACTTAAAACATAGTAGCTCCTAACCTTAATTGGAAAAGGTGATGATCCCAAAATATGAATGGATATCACCATTTGACTATCTCCTTTACTCTCATTATTTCAATATTTTACTTGAGATAAGTTTGTTGCGTATTCAAATTTATTATGAATTATTTAAAATAAATGTATAAGTTCATTAAACAAGTTATTTAAATAATGTAATTAACTAATATGTTTTCAAAAACTTTTTTAATATGGATTTTTAAAATAGTGAAAATCAAACACACTAAAATAATTTCCATGTGCAACACCCTACAGATGCCAAGCTACTGAGACGTTGGCAATCGACACCGTTCTGGCCGGTAACTTCAAGCGGCCGGTAGGGGATGGCTGTAAGGGAGAAGGAATCTATTTGTCCACTTGCCCTTTTACGTGCTAAAACTCTTTTTGTGGATTCAAGGGACAATTTTGAGAATCTGATGAACAAAATGGTCACGGTTCTGCATGTAGAGCTCGGAATCCAAGGTTTATAATTACTAAGGGATACACCTACATCCTTAGATTTGTTGTCTGTGCATGTAACTGGTGTCAGAACAACGACAGTGCACCCTGTACTACCCTGAAAGCTGAAATCTGGTTCAATTCTTTTCCTTTTCCTTTGTGGTGAAATATAGGCAACATTTAGATGTGTTTTGCTGAACAGCAAAGGCCATTTTCATATATCAAGTAAAAATAATGGTAAATAAATTCTCTAATTATACAACATGGATGTAACACTTTATGCCCACCACGTATTCCTCTTCCAATACAAAGGGCTCAAGTTGCAGAAGTCTTGCGTTAAAAGTAAATTCTCATTAGAGGCATCAAGTCTAGAAATCTTCTTTGGTATATAAAAGTCTTTATACCTTTCGGCTTTTGACACATATGTATACAATTGCGAGCTAAATCAATCACTATTCACATACGTTATTCGTTAAACAGAAGCTCTCATTTGTATATTTGTATTTAGTCAATAATCATATGCTCCACTTGCACAATGAGTACTCAAAAGATTTACGAAGAAAGCTGAATAAAAACAAAGAGAGAGAGAGAAATTACTGTCCACTTTCATCATGTATTGTGCACTTCTTGTTGTTGGTTCCCAGCTGGATCTGAACAACTGTAGAGTTCCCATCTCTCGAAGGCCGCCTCACATGCCTCATCAACTTTTTTCCAACAACTTCCTTTAGGAGGAGATTCCAAAGTTCCAATATTTATTCTCTCTTTAATTTTTCAATTTTTTTATTTTCTGTGATATTTGAAAAAAATGATTTTCCCGTCAACATGTTCGTCTCTTTTGCTCTATAAAATTATAAATCTCATCTCTACTAGCTTAAGCCTTTCTCTCGCCTACCCACTCTTAAGCATCTTTCTATTCTGTTTCTCCGAGATATTTTCTTATAGTTTCTCAAAGCTCTTGCTTTGAACTGTAGCCATTTTCCATTGATTTGCTTGTTTTAACTCGTGTTTCTGGTTTTTCATTTCTCTTCCACTGCAATTTGTTGATTTCTGAAGTGCCCACCGAACATAGTTTTCAACTCTCTTTGCTATTCTGGTGTTTGCAAGCCTGTTCCAAGCATCAAGCTTTGGTTTTTCCATTTGAGTGTTGTGGGTTGACTTCATAATCAATCTTCATGCTTAATATTTTGTTCTCGATGTTTGAGATTCATGTCTCCGGTTATCAGTGAAATCTTCCTTTCAGGGTGTATGATAAATTCCACTGTCAGGCGCAGGACCCATCTAGTCCAGTCGTTCTCAGTTGTTTTCCTCTACTGGCTGTATTACGTTTCATGATTTTTCATCAAAGTTTTGATATTTAGCCTATATCGTATACTAATACTAGTGGTATTCCAGAGTATTGCCTGTACTGTCTTTGAGTCTGTTACTCGTTTGGGTCCTGCTGTTACCCCTCTCGTGGTCATTTTTCATTATTTTGTGAAATTTGTAGACTTTTTTCTGCAACTTCATGGCTTCTTCTAGTGGAACATCTTCAGGATCCTCTCTGATTCAAAACTCGGGGTCTGAAGAGGATTTTCAGGCGTTGATGGATCAGAGGAAGAGAAAGAGGATGATATCGAACAGAGAATCAGCAAGACGATCTAGATTGAGGAAGCAAAAGCACTTGGATGATCTATTGGCTCAGGTGGCTCAATTGAGGAAAGAGAACCATCAGATTATTACCAGCGTCAGCCTGACAACACAGCATTACTCGACTGTGGAGGCTGAAAATTCTATCCTGAGAGCTCAAGTTAGTGAACTTAGCCACAGACTACAGTCTCTGAATGAAATCATCCAGGTCCTGAATGCAACCACTGGAATTCGTCGTGATTCAAGCATTTTCAATGAACCTGCTGATAGCTTCTTGAATCCATTGAACATGCCATATCTGAATCAGCCAATAATGGCCTCTGAGATATTTTCCAATATTGAATCAGTCTCCATTGCCTGAAGTTTTGATCTTTTCACAAATCTGAGACAGATAAAGAGAGGGATTAAAATTTAAAGGGGTCTTTTTATTTCAGCGCTAGAAAAATAAATATCACCATTACTGGTGGTTGATGAATAAAGCTATGTAATGATTAAGTCGGTTTCTTATCCTGTAAATGGGGCTCTACTACAAAATGTGTGGCTGAAGGGTGTTATTATTGTGGGTTTCTCAACTTATCAACTGTGTAAGGATGGACTTTCTGTGCTTGCCTAGGCACATTTCATTTCTACTCTATGCCACCCAATTGGCTGTATGCCAGATATAAGCTTGTCAAAGCTTTTTTCACTCTCTATTAATGGTTTCTTGCAAAATGTACGAGCAATCATATCAAGTGATGGGTTCTTTGAAGTCAGTTAGGAAAGTATGAAATGAAACTAGACACAACTTGTTCGACTTCAATTGTCGTGTAAACTTAAATAATTCTTATAAGGAACCTGGTATTATGTGATTACCATATGAAGTATGTTCTGTCCATTATTTCACCAATAACTTTTCACCTATACCTAAGTTGCAATTCGGGTTGTGAAATTACTTGTAAGATGAGGTTTGTCACATGGTAATCTCTAGGTTATGACTGCTTTTTATAGCTCCATAGAAGAATATAGTAATTTTTACAGCCATCTTTCCACTGAAAAATTGAATCGACATCTAGTCTACAGATACCAAAAATTTTACTCACTGGTTCAGTTTCTTTTAATTTATATGTAGATTGGTTATGTTTAATTAAAAAATTTTGGAAGAAAACTATCAATTAAAGGTCTAGTAAATCAATCCTTGATTCTCATAAATGTATCCGATCCATTCGCTGATCATCAATGGCAATTTTTGTAATTCATTAGTTTCCAATTACGGATATCAACTTCTTTTTTAATTAGCAAAAAATGAAATTCAATCTGGTTGCATATTAGTTGGTGGGATGTGACTAGGTCGAACAGATTGAAGAGACAGAAAGCAAATGAGAAGATTATTGAAATAGTAAACATTGTTAAAGAGACAAGATTGAAAGGAATAAAAAGATGAAGAAAAGACAAGATAATTTCTTAAAAGCAAGGCATGGGATGGGATGGGAGTGTTCATGTAGAGCAGGTCCAACGTGCAGGGGACAATAGTATCAGAAGCACTTTTAGGACACATGATGCTCATTTAGTTAAGTTGCTCAATAAACACAAAGAGTAGCAATTTTAATTTATACTTCAGGTTGATTTTGTTATATTCTTCTTTGCTTAATTTTCCTTTTAGATGTAGATGGAAGAAAGAAGATCAAGGTAATTTAAAAGGAACGATAAGATTTACTAACAAATTGTGTCAAACAGCAAATTAACAATGGATTGTAAATAAAAAATTTTATTATAATTATTTTTTAAATTCATATCCGATAAATTCGATCCTTACTTTGTATAAAACACACAGTCATACCATTCGAGTGCTATAGATTTGACTAAGATGCAAGTGTAGGTTAACTTCTAGTTTTGCTTAACTTACAAATTACATGCATGGCTATGGTTTATAAGTGGATGACTATAATAGCGTTATTAAATACAATATATAGCTACAGAAAGAGAACTATACTTGGGTTACAATTTACGCACAACATTATTATGAAAGTATTAGGTTTTTCTTATGTTGCTTCAAATATGTAGTGGAGAGCAGCGACGAATCCAGGATTTTTGTTTTAGGGGGGCTGGCGCCTATATATATGTATATATTCTGAAAATTTTTTTGTTTGGGGGGGCTGGAGCCTATATATATATATGTATATATTCTGAAAACTTTAGTCTTGGGGGGCTATAGCCCCCGCTAGCCCCCCTGGATCCGTCCCTGGTGGAGAGGGACAATGCCTAAGTACTAGTAAAAGAGACGCAAAATTGAAGCAAGATAATTCCAAGGAGACTAAGGGCAAATGGAACTGCTCTTTTGATTTATTGCATGGAAAGTTGGAAACTAAGGGTAGGGGTTTCTCAAGATTCCATCAACATGGGCCCTTGAATGTCACATAGAGAAAACAAACAGAGAAACATTGCAACGGGACGTGCATTGTAGCCATGCTTTAGTTGCAATCAAGAAGAGGTCTAATCATGGTACCGTAAGCAATTAAAGTTCCTTTCCAATTAAATTCATCATCGAATGTACAGCATAAATTGAAAACCTAAAGTACTAATTAATGTTATTCTACACAAATTAATAATGCCAAGTATTTGTATTATGTTTTAGAATCAAATCAAAAGCTGTGCTTTTAAATATTTTTACATTTCTAAATTATTTTTCTTTCCGTTCAAGCTAGTTCCAAATGGAAGCTTAGCATCTTACAGTAACAAAGCTTTCAAATACAGAACCTTAAGAGGTATGGTGGATTGATTGTGTAAACAAAGGAGTTCCAACCCAAGTGCTGTTTTATTATTTAAAGGGATTTTTTTGGGTAGATGGTACACGTCAAGGTTTGAAATGCATGTTCATGGCGGCAAAATCAACTTGCGTAGCTCGTGCTTCTATCTTATGTTAAAGAATCTACAAAAGGACAGCCGAACTTGAAGAATTTTAGGTACATGTAGTAATGCAATAATTATGGACCGCGCAGCGCATTCAACAAAAAACAAGTTGAATCTCTAACCTTTTAAACAACACGCTTGAAGATGACATATAAATGAATATTGTACAGGTTATAAATCACTGTCACCTGCTTGATCGGTTATTTTTAACATGACTGACTACTAAAAGATATTCAACTGTGGAAACAAGGGCTTGGCACCTTAACAATAATGAATAATTAACAGCCTTAATTTCTTTTAACTTAGTCTTACAACCCGTAAGCATGCATTACGTAAGAAATTGATGAAGCATATGACATTTTTACTTGCTATATAATTGATTAAAATCCAAATTATTCATCCTTAAAATTGGTCTATGTAACCTGCCACGATTCTCTCTGGATTGGTAACTAGTAATTAATGTCAAAGAAACATATAGTTTAGGACTAATTTGATAGAAAATAAAAACTAAATCAACTGATTAATTGAAAGGTGCTAGCTGATCTTGCTAACAAAGATAGCTTTTCAATCCACAGCTTTGCCTTTGCAGCTATAAATTAAAAGATTAAATGTTAGAGATGAAAAATTAATTAGACAATCAAGCAACGATTAACTGAGTGTGACACATGCACACTAGAAAGGGTCTCATTTCATGTCAGAGATGGATGTGGCCACTAAATGCTAGCTGGACAGAGCAAATAGGAGAAGTAATGAGGTAAAAATGGGGGAAAATAAAGTATGGATAGGTTTTTATTTCTCATCTTAAAATTGTTTCAAAGAAATAAAGATCTTTTCATGGAAAAAAGAGGGAACACGGACGATGCATTCTCCTCAGCATGCCCTTTTCTTTTTGGATTTGATAGCAATACCAGTAAAAAAAACAAATTCTTAATAGAAGTATTAATATTTGATAAGAGACCGTGTCAGCATGTGAGTTGAGAAAAAAGGCAACATAAGTTTTGTAAATACTTTTTATTTCAAATCACTCGATCACACTATTATTAAATATAAAATAATTAAAATTTACGTATTAATCAAGAGGTTTACTAATTTGTCAATAATGATATAAAAATTTGTAACTTACTTTATGTTAATTATTATCACGAAATTTTCTTATTTACAAAAATTTAGATAATAATATAAATTATTTTTTAATTTTTGTTTAACTTTACATAAAATTGTTATATTATCTAATAATCAATAATCTTTTAATAAGTCAAAATTATTTACAGAAAATATTGATAAAACTAAATATTGACGTAGCATTCTTTTTTTAATAACAAAAAATTGCAATTAATATATTATAAATGGACATTAAATATACTTTTAAAAATATGTAATAACTCACAAATTATCTTTAACTTCTTGAAGCAAATGTAATGAAAGATATAAAATGGAAGGGAGCATTGTCAAATTTTATTAACTTAGTAAATTGTTATAATTTAGTAACAAAAATATATATCTTTCTTTGCTTCGTCCTTCTAACATAAATGCCTAACTAATGGTTAAATTTTTACGTAAAAAATGCTTTAGGGTAAAACTCATGATTTATATTTATTTACATAAATATTTTTAAAAATCAAGAACTTGGTTTTTAATAATACATTTATAAAATTTAGATTAAATTTGGTTCTATCTTTTAACTATTAATTTGAATTGAATATTCTTTAAAAAATTCAAGATACGATATAAATTATATTCATTTTTAATATACAATAATTTTGCACAACTCATTTTATATATTTGTAAATGTATTTATAAAATGAAGATATAGTTTCAATTTCTTTTAAATAAATGAATTTATAAAAGTAAATCATAATGCAAATTTATTATTATGATTTGTGTGTGTGTGTTAATTTATTTATGTATAATTGGAGTTATTTTCACTAGGTTTTGATTTATGTGTCATAGTGATTAAAAGAACTCTTATATTACTTCCCTCAAAAAAAAAAAAGAACTCTTATATTACATTTATTTAGATCAAGTATTTTTTTACAAGATCAAAAATGTAATATACATTATAAATAATAATAATAATAATAATAAGATAAAATATACATTTATTAAATATTTCAAATAAACAATATTCAAATTATATTTTAAATTCCAATACAATTTATAAATTATTTATTTTATAAAATTTATTAACATATTATAAAATTAACTAACGAATTTAATGCAAATAGATATTACATGCCCTTAAAGGTACTGTACCCATAACTTCTATCATTTAAAAGTGTTTCTGTGCTAGAGTCGTGGGCTTTGAAATAAAAAACCGCCCCAGCGTGTAGGCTTTGCAGGAGTTTAC
>JANZLH020000427.1:3230988-3241847 GCA_026770325.2 Erythroxylum fimbriatum
AACTATGATGAATGTTGCAAGAATTGAGGTTTTGATGAATTTGACATTTGAGATTTGAGAAATTTGGTGAGTTGAACTTGATAAGGAGTTGTTATGAAGTGTTTGTGGAGTTGTTATGAAGTGTTTTGACATTGGAATAAGTGAATTTGGGGAGTGTATAAGTGTTTATGAAGTTAGGTTGAAGATGGGAGGCTTTGGAGAGGCATTGAAGGCTCTGGGAAGCCCCAATGTCCGTTAAACGAATATGGAAGTCCGTTTAATGGACCTTCTTGGGTGGAAAAACACCCCTTACCTAGTGTATGTCCGTTTAACGGACCTTCTCGGGTCATTTTGGCATTCTGCACCCGATGCATGTCCGTTTAACAGACATCGACTGGACAACTTGTGATTTTTGACCATGTTAGAGGCAAAATATGAGTTGGTGGTCTTCATGAAAGTTTTAGGCCTAGATGTGTTCTTTCAAATGGTACAAAATGAGCTCAATCCGACATCTGGATTAAAAGTTATGGCAATCGCACCAAGATAGGTTCAAATTGATCCAGGATATGAACATGGTCTATTCTTTTGGGTATAACTCCCTCATTCGACCTCCAATTGAGGTAATTCTTAGACCAATAGATTCATAAGACATGTATATTTCTATGCATAATAAATTTGTACATTTTGGAGTTATTTTGAGGAAATTTGAGTTAGAACTAGTGAGAGGACGGTTAAGAGAGCATGATTGGAGTATGTGCACTTTTTGGTATTTTGAGAATATCTTGAGGTATACAACTCAGATTGAGGTGATTTTTGCTTCAAATTGAAATAGAGACTTATAGTTATAATTTCTATGAAGAAGTCAACTTATGATTTTGATGTTTGACTAGTGTGAGCTCACCACATTTGTAAAGTGACAGCAAATGAACCTTCAGGGTTTCAAGCACAAGGTTCATGTCTCCGAAAGTTGGGCTCCAGAATCGGGGTCCAAAAAGAGATCGTGGGATTTGGTTATGGTGAGACCATTCCCTTGCTGCTTCTTTGAACCCCAGCCTTCATTTTCTTCTTCAGGTGAGTCCTCTCCCTTTGTAATTTTGTGCTTAATCACCTCGATGATTTGATTTTTATTGCCCTAATATTGATCTATAAATCTCTATCTTCTTAAGATGCTTTGATTACAACTTGCATGTACCATATAAGCATTAATATGCTCCCTAGTCTTGTTGATTATCAAATTGGTTAGGGTTAGTAATCTTGTTCTTTGTTTGTGATAATTCTCCAATTTCTTCCAAGTTCTTTCACCCTATATTCCCATGATAGTAGTTCCCTCCATGTCTGATGAGGGGCTCAACTATATAGTTGGCCTCATTTGATCAAAATTGTTGTATTTAAATAGTAGATACTCACTTATTTCTGCTTCCCTTTATACAACATGCGCACTGTTGAAATTCTCACAAATTTATGTAGATGAACCAGTACGCTCATGTAACATTCACTTTCTACTTCATCAACATATTATCATAGGATTAATTTCTCTAAGAAACTACCAACCTCCTGTTACAACTCATTGCCATCTGATTAATATTAAGTTGCTTTCTTTTAAATGCAAGTGTAAGCTCAATAAAAGAATTTAAGCATATGGATATCCCTGCAAATCTTATGTTATTTCTCTCTTTCCATATCTCTTGGAGATATGTAGCAATTGCCACCATATAGGCTTCCTTGTCTTGCTTAGAACTAGGCATTTGCGGTATCTTTAGTATGATATCAATTAGTATGCTTTGGATGCAACTATATATGTATAAAGATGAAATTCTCTGTTACACAACTTTAGAGAATCTGCATTTGAAAAACAAGTGATATCTATCCTCTCCCTTCAAGTTACATTGTACACAATGTTTAGAAGAGGATAAAAACATCAATCTATCTATAATGCTGAGTTTATTTAGCATAACTAACCAAAGCAAAAAAGTTAGCATTTGACTTAAGAACTTTGCTCCAAAACAGCTTGCACCACTTTTCTTGTGCCTATCCCAAACATTAGTTCTTTTTTTTTTTTTCCTATTTGTTATTCCTAAGACAGCTAGTCCATTTTATAGATAAGTATTTTCATTTTCATTGTACTTGTATTGTGGAATTGTCAGAATCCTCATCTCATCTAAAGGTAGAGACTAGATGCCACTTTCAATTATCTCTTGCACCTTGGAGTTCTTTGAGAACCTAACCAGGGAATTCATTGCCATCTAGTTATGTATTAGAGCCCTTTGACTAGTCCAGTTTTCATACCATAATGAAATCATATCCCCTACCTCTATTCTACATATAACTTGTTGTTGCACTCTTTCCTCAACTTGAGTGTTTGACTGAAGAACCAAGAGTAATTGTCTTTAGGATTAATTGCCCACAAACTATCACCTTTAAATATTTGTGTATCCATTTGATCCACAAAGACTCTTTTCACTTAAAATTCTCTAGATTCTTTTCAGCATTAGACATTTATTGCTTCTATTGGTTGTCTCCAACCCCAACCCTAAAACTTCTTTTGGTTGACATATCTTCTTGCATCTCTCTATAACTATTCCTTTCTCTCATTTCCCTTTACCTTATAGGAACTACTTCATTAGTTTTTTCATAATTTTAATTAGTCCTTTTGATAAGAATATGTAAGAGTGCCAATAATTTAGCATTGACACAATAACAGTCTTCAGGAATTGAAGCTTACCTCTATAAGAAAGGGTTTTATTTGTCTAAGACCCCAATCTTTTTTATATCTTTGCAGTCATAGGTAGACATTGTAGCACCCCACTCTCGCAAGACACGTACTTGACATCTTGAGTGATGTTGGAGTATGTACCCTGCAAGAGTGGCATACTAGAACAATCAACAATCAACCTCATTACAAATTTTTCAAAAAAAAAACACACGCATATGTGGAAAATCAATAATCAATTTCGACCCGTTTTATTCATAAACATTTTTGATCACAAAAGTTACAGTCATTATGCAACTCATCATAATTTCACTAGTTAATTGGGCCCATTTCAGATACAAAACATTTTATTCATCATGTCATTACATTACAAAATCATTCATGTACACTTTATACAGTATTTGTGAATATACATTTTGATACAAAACAATGAAATACATATGCAGGCGTGAACTAATCCTGACCTCTATCTCTTGTGTGAATGCAATAGCTAGGCTCTCGTTTGTCTAACGAGGTAACTCCTCTGAGCTTGAAAAAATAAGGTTGCAATTTTGGTGAGTTTTCCGAACTCAGTGAGGTAGCCATCCTCGATGGTTCACTTAATTCATACAACACATTAACATATATAACCACATAATTCATATCATTTCATTTATTATATAGCATCACATATCACATTTAGAGTAGTCAAACCGATGATTTTAACCATTTATAATACACATATCAGTTATGAATGCAATGCACATGAGACTCACTTTATTTATTAATTTGTTGTGACCGAGTGCCTTTTATTAGCTCATATCCCTTTTGGATACCGAGCTTATATCAGATAATGTTCCATATCTCTTAGTAGATATCGGGTACATTTACAACTGAGCCAGAGGCTCTTATCACATTTTGAGCTTTAAGCTTTTTATACTGGTGACTCCGATCACAACTGCCTTTATCTTTCATGCGCTCATGTAATGAAATGCATTACATTCTCATATTCTTAATCAATCACATGATTTCATATTCGCATTTAAAACACATTTATCATCGGTCCTTGGTCCAACATTCAACAAGATTGCTGAGTAAACTTATTTCGGTCAGATGCACATACAAGGAGCACTTCTAATATCATATCCATGCATCAAACGCCTCGGACTTTCAAGTTCGAAATCAATACAATCATATTCATAATATAATTTAAAACAAACAAGTAATCAAATGAGACCATCTAGGTTACCCCCAGGTTGCTCCAGAAAGTTATTGCCTCGAAGTCTCAGCAATGTCTGGATGTTGACGCTCTAAATGCTCCTCTATATCATGTAACATACATTTACACATATTACAAATCTGCACACTTATGTAAGTACTCATTTATGGACATATGTATACATATGGATAATGTATAATGCATGCTCAATGACAATTCTGGGTATATATCCATTAATCTCATTACATGATCACTCATTTATCAAAACTCACATATGTATGATTTGAACTTAGGTTTACACCTCAATAAAACAAATTTATTCTAAGTTCATCATTCAATTAATCATTTTACCTTTTTCTCAAAACAAACTTTTGGGTCACGTTTGCATGATCATTAATACAAGGAAAATGGAATATTAGGCAACACTTTCTTTAATACAATTGCTCCTCCATTATTAAGTTCTAATGACACCAAGATCATACAATTTGATTCAGTATACTAAAAGTTGTACTCAAAACACTTCGAGCTATTCTTAAATTGTAACAGTACTCTGTACCCCAAGATTTTGGAATTCTTAGAGACAGAAATAAAATTTAATTTCTTTAAGAAATTTGTTTCCATATGTCCATAGTTTAATATAAATAAAAAATAATCTCATTTGGATATCTAAAGATCAAGATATGGACAAAATACCAATGTCTGCTCAATGAAAACACTCCATTTAATAGTATTCCAGCACTTTTCATCATTTTCGCCCAAACTTCATCAATCAATATTTTCCTAATGAATTCAGATGGCCATAAATTTTTGTGGAGAGAAAGAAAAATATGTCAAGAGTTTGTTGGTTCAAATTTCACGTCATTTGGAGGTCGAGAGAAGAAGTTATAACCAAAAGAATGAAGGATGTTTGAAACTGTCAACTATCAGTATGCCTTCATTGTCATGATCATGCATGTGCACTATCGTGCACTTCCAGTTGATCCTCCTATGTCACGATTGTGCTTGTGCATGATCTTGAAACCCCTTAATGACCCCTTTTTTTCACGATCATGCTTGTGTACGATCGTGCACTACCTCTTATTCAAGCTTCATTCCAGCTCTTCTCAAAACAAACCTTCGGGTCAATTTTTCATGGCCATTTTGACAAGTAAAATGAAGGATTTATGCAAAACATTCCTCTAAACAATTGTTTCTTTATGTCTTAGGTGTCTAATGAAACTAATTTTATGCAATTTGGTTCAATATTTTGTAAGTTATACCTAAAATACTACGGACTGTTCCCAAACCTCAACATAATCCAAAAGCTCAACTTCAGGCCACATTTTGAAATTCTTAGAGACAAAATTCAATTTTCATTTCTCATACAAAATATATCCATATGTCTCTAGTTTAATATAAACTTACAAGCATCCCATTTGGATTTCTACATATTAAGATATGGCTAAAATACTCATAGGGTTGAATTATCTTATATTTTCTTATGTATTTCTATGTGATTTCAATCCTATTTTTAAGATAAAATGCTTAATTGATGTTCAATTTGTGTTCACTGGTAGGTTGGATATGTTGATATATATTTGAGACCAAAAAGGAAAGATTTTAAAGCAAATTGGGATATGGTTGGGTCGGTCATGCTGGGCCCAGGTCCAGGCGGCGTAGAACTGCATGTAGGCCGATCGACCCATTTACAAACAGTGACCTAAACCTAGCAGGAATTTCTTATATAAGGTATTACCTCACCATGAAATAGGTACAACTTTCAAAACCCTAGTATTCTTTATTCCTAGCCACCAAAACTCTCACAAAAAGACTAACTTCAGCGTCGGAGGGGCCTACCGGCAGTCAACCCCCGGTGTGCCTTATTGTTTTGCAGGTATTTCTGTGCCAAAGTCATCCAATCCCATGGATCCTAGCAGCAGCGCTCAGTCCCATCAGAATCAGACAGAATCAGTTGGTGCCCACCGTGGGGCCGGGCATCAAGGCACCACGTCCAGAAGCACTCAGATCAGTCAGGCGGTGGTAACAAATCCTGACATAGCCGCTGTTGTGGCACTTGCACTGTAGCGGATGGGCTTGCGACTACCCGCCACCCTTCCATCGCCGCATCATGATCACCAGACACACCATCCACCCATTATCCAAAACCCTAGCATAGAGGAGCTACCCCCTCAAAACTCGAATAACCAAACGCAATATTCACATGCGCATGATCAACCACAACAGTCCCAAAACCAAGACCAAGAAGAGCAAAGCGTGGCCCTAGAGGACGACGCTAGAACAAGTTCGCATCCTCACACCCAGTATCACCTCAACCCGAATCCTCCTACACCACAACAAGCCTTCCTCACACAAAGACAAGTAGAACAAGCGACTGATATATTGATTCGTCAAATCCTACAGTCTCAACCGGAACAGCAACGAACCTCCGCTCGACAGATTGGTGTGATGGCCGATCGGCACTCTGCTGAAGCCCTAGAGAAAATCGTGAATGATCGAATCAATGTAGCCATGAATTCCCGTCCTGATCCACCATCAACACGGTACAGCTCTCCATTCATCCCGGAGATCTTGGATAGCCTCCCAGCGATCGGTACTAAGATACCAATGCTTGAAAAATATACTGGGAAGACCGATCCCCTTGATTATCTGCAGCACTTTCAATCGATGATGAACCTACATTGCGTCCCCGACGCCATTCAATGTAAGACCTTCTGCACAGCCTTTCAAGAAGGAGCCCGAAGATGGTTCAACAGCTTACCCCCGCGCTGCATAACCAGTTTTGAGGATTTTAAGCTGCTATTCCTCAACCAGTTTGCTAGAAGTAAATGACCACATAAGACTGCCTTGGAAGTGATGCAGTTAACCCAAGGAAGGAACGGAAGTTTAAGAGAGTTCATCACTTGGTTCAACAATGAAGCCGTTGAAGTCCTTGATCTCACCTGCTCGTCCATGTTGGCCGCCCTTATGAACAACACGAGGGATGAGGAGTTCAAGAAATCATTGGCCCTCGATCAGCCCAGATCTATTCAAGAGATAAGGAATTGGGTGGATAAGTATATCCAGCTAGAGGAAGTGTTGAAAAACACAAAACGCAGAGCAGATGACCGCTGGCCAAGTGGCAGAACAGATGATTCGCACAAGCGACAGAAAGATCAGTCTAGTTGGAGGAAGCCGACTGATCGAAAGGACCAACGGTGAGAATCCTTCACTCCGCTCAACAGGCGGTGTGCGAAAGTACTGGAGGTCATGAGAGTAGAAGGGGAATCCCTCCGAGAACCCAATAAATTGAAAACTCCTCTAAAAAAAAGGGATTCTTCTTTATATTGTCGTTTCCACAGAGATGTCGGTCATGACACGGAGGATTGCTGGGACTTAAAGAAAGAAATCAAACTCCTTATCCAGAGGGGCAGGCTGAGTAGATTTTTAAGTACGAAAAAATGCCGATCGAGATAATGAGGGTAGGAGCGGTCGATCTGACAATTGGCGAAAGCCTTGGAGGCAAAATAACACAAACGAGGGAGGGAGGCAGCACAGGAATACGGACGACCGACGTGACACGAAAGGACAGTCCAGGGCAAGAGGTGATAGAAACACTAGACATCAGGATGACCGACCAGTTAGGGTCATCAACATGATTTTCGGGGGTAATGCAGCAGGAGGTTCCACTGTAAGAGGAAGAAAGAGGTATGCCAGGCAGGTCATTGAAGACTTGTCAGTCAAGAAAAAGAAGCAAAACGATGGAGTGATTTCGTTTGACGAATCTGATCTGGATGGTGTTAGCTGTCCTCATGATGATGCACTAGTGGTCACCTTGAATATGGACTGTAGCGAAGTGAAACGAGTAATGATTGACACAGGAAGCTCGGTCGACCTGCTATATTACGATGCTTTTAAGCAGGTGGAGATTCCAGAGGAGCGACTACTGCCAATAGAGGGACCCATCAAAGGGGTAACAGGAGCATCAGCATACCCATTTTCCCGAGTCCTCTTGAGCTTAAAATTTGGACAAAAGCCATGTCAAGTAGAGAAGAGTGTTGAATTTTTGGTCGTGAAGTTTGTAGGAGCATATAATGCCATAATTGGAAGAGCCACCTAAAACGCCCTCAGAGTAGTCGTATCAACCTACTATCAAGCAATGAAATTCCCAACACCCCATGGCATCAGTATTGTCAGGGGTCAGCAGAGAATCGCTAGGGAATGCTACTTGGCGGAAACAAGGACACTTGATGGAGCGGTAGTCCTGACAAGCTCTCTCGATGTGAGAGCCGATGAAGAAACTGAGAGGATGAACCCCGTAGAAGAAACACAGCAGGTCATATTGGATGAAGAAGATCGATCCAAATTCACAAATCTGGGTTCCGAACTTGAAAAAGACCTGGTCAAAGAAATCACAGAGTGTTTGATAGAGAACAGATCGGTCTTCGCTTGGGTACCGAGCGATACGCCTGGAATTTCTCGATCGGTAACATCACATTCCCTTGGTATTTGAAAAGACTACAAACCGGTCAGACAGAAGAAGCTGTGGCAGAGCAAAGAGAGGCAGGAGGTGATCGAGAAAGAGATAGGAAAACTGTTTAATGCTGGGTTCATTTGGGAAGTTAAATACCCTGAATGGTTGGCGAATGTGGTACTCGTGAAGAAGAAAAACGAAAAGTGGAGGATGTGCATCGACTTCACTGACTTGAATAAAGCATGCCTAAAGGACAGTTCCCCCTGCCCAAAATCAATCAGCTGGTGGACTCTACATCAGGACATGAGCTTCTCAGTTTCTTGGATGCTTTCTCGGGTTACCATCAAATTCAAATAAGTCTCGAAGATGAAGAAAAGAAGGCTTTTATAACCGACCAGGGCACGTATTGCTACCAGGTAATGCCTTTCGGATTAAAGAATGCAGGGGCCACTTATCAGCGGCTCATTATGAAAGTTTTTAAGAAACAAATCGGTCGAACAGTCGAGGCTTATGTGGATAATATGGTCATCAAAAGCAAGACGGCCGCTAAACATGTGGAAAATCTTAGAGAAGTTTTCCTGACCCTCAATAAATTTCAAATGAAGCTGAACCCTGAGAAATGCGTATTCGGTGTGGCGTCCGAAAAATTCCTGGGGTTCATAATTACTCAGCGGGGGATTGAAGCAAACCCGGAAAAGATTGAAGCTATTGTCCAGATGCCCTCACCGCGATGTTTAAAAGATGTTCAAATATTGACAGGACGGATAGTTTCTCTGAGCAGATTCATCTCTAGGATGGGGGACAAGTACCTCCCATTCTTCAAAATTCTAAGGAAGGTGGATGTGACCCAGTTCCAATGGCCGGATGAATGCGAGAGAGCATTTCAGCATTTGAAGTAGTATCTGACTAGTCCACCCGTCCTACAGAGCCCCATTGAGGGGGAGAATATGATTATTTATCTGGCAGTTACAAAAGGGGCTATCAGCGCAGTTCTCGTTCGGTCAGACGGAAATGAACAATTCCCGATTTACTATATCAGTAAGGCACTGAACGAACCAGAAGCGCGGTATGCACCTATTGAGAAGCTGGCCTTATCACTAGTAACTGCAGCGCGGAAACTTAGGCCCTACTTCTAGAGTCATACAATCGAGGTATGGACTGACCAACGCCTCAGGCAATGCCTCCAAAAGCCCGAAACCTCTGGACAGTTAGTAAAATGGGCAGTAGAGCTGGGGGAGTTCGATATACACTATAAACCACGGACGACGATCAAGGCCCAAGTATTGGCGGATTTCGTTGCAGAAATGAGTCAACCTAACTCGCAGGGTGAGCAATGCCCTTCTTGGAGCCTATTTGTTGATGGGTCATCCAATGCTGAGGGATGCGGAACAGGCGTGGTATTGATCAGCCCCCACCAGGAAGAAAAGGTGGAGTATGCTCTCCGGTTAGAATTTAGAGCATCCAATAACGAGACAAAATATGAAGCTCTAATAGCCGGTCTTCAGTTGACAAGAGAGATGGGAGCGAAGCATCTGAAGGTGTACAGCGATAGCCAAATAGTGGTCGGTCAAGTTACTAGGCAGTATGAGGCCAAAGGGAACAACATGATTAAGTATTTAGAATTGGCAAAGCAAGAGTTGAGTAATTTTGAAGAATGGGAGGTTAGCAGGATAGAAAGGATGCAAAATGCTCAGGCGGACGCACTTTCCAAGATGGCTTCCGATCAAAATGCCAGGAACAACATCTTGGTCGAGCGGCTCGACCGGCTTAGCATTTAGAAAGACAATGAAGTTCTCGAAGCAGATGCTGAACGGTTAAGTTGGATGGAGTTGATCAGACAATACCTTCTTAAGGGAATGCAGCCGGTGGAAGCCCTAGAGGCCAAGAAACTAAGGGTAAAGACGGTCGAATATGTGATTGTTAATGACACCCTGTACAAGCGTTCTTATGACTGTTCGCTACTACGTTGCTTGAGCGAAGAAGAGGCAGAACGAGCAATGGCTGAAGTCCATGAAGGAATGTGTGGAAATCATTTAGGAGACAGAATGTTGGCTCACAGATTGATCAGACAGGGGTATTATTAGCCAACGATGAAGAAGGATTGTCAAGAGAAAGTTAACCGATGCGAGGCCTGCCAGAGGACTAGTAATTTGTCTCATCAGCCGACCGAGCAGTTGAAAATTGTGAGTCATCCCATTCCCTTTGCTCAATGGGGAATGGACATACTAGGTCCTTTTCCTCTTGGTCCTGGGCAGAAGAAGTTTCTGATAGTGGCAGTAGAATACTTCGTACTGAGCAGAAGCGGTTGCCACCATCACTAAGCAGAAAATTGAAAACTTCGTACGCAAGAATATTCTGAGTTATTTTGGGATGCCTATGGTTTTGGTTACAGACAACGGTCGGTAGTTTGATAACGACAAGTTCAAAGATTTCTGTGAGAGACTGAAGATAAAGCTCCAATTGACTTCAGTAGCTCATCCTCAAAGCAACGGTCTTGCGGAGAACACTAACAAAAAGATAAT
>JANZLH020000427.1:3244161-3258278 GCA_026770325.2 Erythroxylum fimbriatum
ACTTCCGTCTGCTTTTTATTACTTCGCAGCTTCCGTCTGTTTTTCACTTCCGTCTGCTTTTTATTACTTCGCAGCTTCCTTCTGTTTTTCTCTTCCGTCTGCTTTTTATTACTTCGCAGCTTCCGTCTGTTTTTCTCTTCCGTCTGCTTTTTATTATGTATTCACTTTTGTTTCTTTTGTTTATCATCAAAATTACTTTATACGAGAAGTCAAAATTCTGACTTAACATCTTTTGTCCCTTAATGACAAACTAGGAGGCGTGGATTATCCTAGCTCTTTATTGGGGTTTCGTCAACGTATCACTGATTGTAACCTGGTTGACATCCCCCTGTTTGGATTTGGGTATACTTGAGAGAGAGGAAGAGACTCAAACTCGCTTACTTTAGAGAGACTTGATCGCGCTTTTGTTAACAAAGAATGGATGGTTATATTTCCTTTTCATAAGCTATATAATTTGGTGTGTGCTACCTCTGATCACAACCAGGGGCGGATGCATATTGGGGGCAAGTGAGTGCACCCCAATTTTTTCAGAAAAAATATATAAAAATATTATTATTTTAAATTTTTTATTCAATAAAATAAAATTTTCCCCCACTAAAAAAAAAATTATCCCTATTAAAATTTTGCCCCCGCTCAAAAAAATTCCTAGATCCGCCCCTGATCACAACCCTATCAAACTGGTGGCTGCGCGTCAGCTACTTGCTAAGAGGATTAGTCGGTTTAAATTCGAGAATAAATGGTTAGCGGAGGAGGGTTTTTTAGACTTCATTTCGGGGTTTTGGGCTGACAATAACGATTTGAACATCCTTCCCCGGCTTAAGAAATGCGGCAACAACTTGCTCAACTGGCAGAAGCACCTTGGGAATAATTTCTCTAAATGTATTAAAATCCTTAAGCGGAACATGGACTTAGCTCGACAGAACCATCAGCATGCTTCATTTTGGACGCAAAAAACTAAATTCAATCGGCTTCTTGCCCAGGAGGATATTTATTGGAAGCAACTTTCAAAGATCTTTTGGATGTAATATGGGGAGGCCAATTCAAAATACTTTCATGCACAAGCCTCCAAAAGGAAAAGACTGAATCATATTACTTCACTCATTGATGATAACGGTCAGCAGGTCTCGGGAGATGAGTGTATAAGCAATATCATTCTTGACTATTTCAATCAACTTTTTTCAGCTTCAGGAGGTTCTGATTTTCGTCATTTTGCTTCTATTAATTCGGTGGTAAGTCAGAAGGATAACGACTTCCTTCTAGCACCATTGCAGTTGGTGGAGTTCAGGAAAGCGATGTTTGACATGCATTCGAATAAGGCTCCTGGACCTGATGTTATGAACTCGGCGTTTTTTCAGAAATGTTGGCATATAATGGGGACGAATATCTTTAACAACTGCCGCACTTGGATGGAGCAACGTGAGTTCTCGGATACACTCAATGACATGTTGATTGTTTTGATTCCCATAAAAGACAATCCTAGTTGTCTGAAAGATCTACGACCAATAGCTTTGTGTAATGTCTTATATAAACTCATAGACAAAGTTATCACGAACCGACTCAAGACCCTTCTCCCTAGAATCATTTCTCCCATGCAATCGACTTTTGTCCCAGGCTGGCTCATCACTGACAATATCATGGTGGTTTTTGAAATTATACATTACATGAAGAACAAAGGGAAAGGAAACGTTAGAGAAGCAGCTCTTAAAATCGACATTAGTAAAGCTTACGACAGAGTCGACTGGGATTACTTATGGATTATCTTGTTAAAGTTGGGTTTTGACAGAAAATGGGTGGAGCTTATTATGGTGTGTGTCACTACTGTGAGTTATTTAGTGGCGTTTAATGGAACTGAAGTTGGCCCTATAATACCTAGGCGTGGCTTGCGGTAAGGAGACCCGTTGTCTCCGGATTTATTTATCCTTGGTGCTGAAGGCTTATCTGCATTGTTACGGAGGAATGAGGCGCGAGGGGACATACATGGAGTTACCATTTGTCCAGGCAGCCCTAGTGTCTCCCATCTCTTTTTCGTAGACGGCAATTTTCTCTTCTTTTGTGCAAACGCAAATGAAGGACAAAATATTAAGAGGACACTCGCTATCTATGAAGCAGCTTTGGGACAGGCGATCAACTATCAGAAGTCTGGTATCATGTTCAGCTCCAACACCAAACCTATTGACAGGAATGCTGTGGAAGCCATCTTAGGGGTAAGTATCCCAATTGATTATGGAAGATATTTAGGTCTCCCTTCGCTAATTGGGAGACAGAAAAAAACAAGTCTTTGCTTTCATTAAGGATCGTTTTAGCAAGCGTATCACGAGCTGGAAAAATAAGTTGCTACCTAGACCAGGAAAAGAAATTGTTATTAAGAAAGTCGCCCAAGCTTTGCCTGCTTATTGTATGAGCGTCTTCCTTATTCCCCGAGGTAGTTACAATGAAATTAAAAAAATGATAAATTCCTTTTGGTGGGGATCGGGCACAAGTAATAGAAAGAATATACACTGAGCAAGCTGGGATCGTCTTTGCGCTCTAAAAAAATATAGGTGCATGGGCTTCCGGGATCTTCATTGTTTTAACCTAGCCATGCTTTGTAAACAAGCGTGGCGGTTTATTGCCTATCCCGACTCACTTCCGAGTAAAATTTTCAAAGTCAGATATTTTCCTTCTTGCAGCTTTCTAGATGCAAAGGAATGAGTCAATTCAAGTTTCATTTGGAGGAGTATATATGCGGCTAAGGATATATTGCTTCATGGTGTTCGATGGAGACTTGGTTACGGATCCTCGATTGATGTCTTTAGAGACCCCTGGATTAATGAAGCAAACAATTTTTTCATTACCTCCCCTCCCATTCAAGACTTAAGTAATTTTAAAGTGCGAGAGCTATTCAACGAGTCTGGTTCTGGTTGGGACGTACAGCTACTAGAAGGGTTGCTAACTCTTTATGACATCAGGTGGGTGTCCAGGATCCCAATTGCTCTTTCAAAGCCCCCTGATCAACTGATATGGCATCATAGTCAGGATGGTCTCTACTCAGTCAAAACAGGATACAAACTAGCTCTTACTTTGTTTACTGATATTGTCAACCTCTTTGTGGAGAGGCCGTGGAATCGTCTGTGGAACTTGCCTATTCCCCCAAAGATCAAGGATTTCACATGGCGATGTCTTCGGGAGTTTATTCCTTGAAAAGACCGTCTCCTTCGGAAGGGGGTCACGCTCATCACTGCATGTGAGTTTTGTGGCCAAGAAGAAGATATCAATCATGTGCTAATGGAATGTCCTAAAGCAAAAGAAATCTGGTCCTTGGTGGAAAAGGTAAAATTGTTCCCTCCCCTATGATTGCTAATTTCTCTGATAATTTTCTTAAAGATTGGCAGGATTCTCGGAGGGTTTATGAGAGGGTTATTGTTACATCTGGTGGCTTATGTCCTACCAGTTCTAGCTGGATTAAACCGTCGGAAGGTTTTTTAAAATGTAACGTCGATGCGTCTGTTTTTAAAGAACAGAATGCTACGGGGTTTGTCGTTGTGCTTAGGGATGAAAGAGGGTGTCTTGCTGCTGCTATTTTTGGTCATTATTCTTCCTTATTTGATCCAGTTATTGCTGAACTTATGTCGATAAGAGAAACATTTTCGTGGTTGAAAGAAAAACAAATCAAGTCATTGTGGGAGTCTGACTGTTTGATGGCTGTTCAAGCTATTATAGCTCCGTCTTTAAATTATTCTGAAATTGGAATTTTGGCCCTTGATTGCCTTTCTCTTCCAATTTTCATAAATTATAAAAACTATAAAGTTAATTTTTGTGTTTCTATTTTTATTTATTATAATATAATTTATTTTGTACTAAATTTCTTCAAAATAAGTAAAATTTAAATAAATAATAAAAATATACTATAGATAAATAAAAATTATAAAATTTTATTATTTATTTTAACCAAGTTTTAAAAAATTGGACTGAAAGTTAAATCGGTAAGACAAGATATTTAAGATTTAGGAGATTCAATCAATATTAGACCATCATAGAAATAACTAAAGAATTTGAAATATAACTGAAAGATATTATTCTTACCTATCAAGGAATTTAAAGTTTAATTAAAAAATATATAATTAAATGAGAATTAATTGATTTATTTTAGTTTAATAAAAACTTATTAATTTATAAAAATCGACTAATTAATTAATAAATTGATCGATTTTTAACAACAAGAGTTATTAAAAGAAATCGAACCGGAAAATTAAAAACCGAACTGAAAAGTTGACTGATTTAAGATTTTTACGATTGAACCCGTTTAGATTTTTTAATTATTGATTTTAATATAATAATACATAAAAACTAAAATAAGATTTATATATAAAAAGAATTCATTTTTAAATTTTATATAATATGTAATTATTAAGTATTAATAGTTAAACAAAATTTTTTTAATGTAACTTGGTACCATTTTCATTCTCATATCCAGATCGATTCGTCCCGTTGCCAGCCTTGAAACCGAGGTCAACTTCAGTCAGTGTATATACCAAGTTATATTCTACTTCAAAAGTGACATTCTTTATTGCTCTTTTCCATGTTGGCAACTTACTTTGCAGAAGTGATTGATCAGTTCATACCTCCCCATATTTTCTATTGATTGTTTTCACCGGTGGGCAACTTTATTTACCTTTTGACACTAAGAACTAAAGGAAACACGACATTGCGATCATGCCCAATAGGCCTACACCAACACTTCTTTTCCCAAACTTCCCCTAACCACTGGTTGCTTTTACTGTGTTGCAGCAGACAGAATGTGCAACATGCTTATTTCCTTTATCCATTATACCAAATATGCATGGTTTTTCACATATCCAGTGAACTTCAAAAGTTTCTTACAGGTTCACTTAGCTGAGACCATTGGATCTTTGTTGCTTTTTTTTTTTTCATAACAATAATAATAAATTGAAGTACAAACAACGTCTGCACATTAGAACAATGCAAACTAAGGGCCAACATCATCAAAAGTAAGTTGTTTCACATTAAAAAACATAATATTATTTCATCACTGACTCGAAACAAACTTCATTCAAGAAAATTCAGCATAGAAGAAAAGGCATTCGTAGCAAATAATTTGATCACAAGAAAAATATACTGCTTATTGGACAAGAGATACAAAACATAGGAAAACAGATGTTAGAGTTGCACACACTCTTACGTGCTTTCCTTTGCCTGTTTCCTGGCCTCTTCCCTCATTACTGCTCTGACATAAATTTCATAGCAACAACCTGAGACACATATTCAACAAAAGAAAGTGAGATCATAGCCTATAGACCTGCCAACAAGAAACTTATGAAAGGAGACTGCAATTCTTGGTGACTCCCTAACAAGATGCACATGTTCTACAGTTTAAATGAACAAAGGGCATCAACCAAAAGAACAAAAAGTTAAAGAGATCTGTTGAGGAACAGCTTTCAACTAATGAGAGTGGCATCAGAACAAGTTGAAGAGCAGCACATTAAGTAGATAACATGTCTATGTATGATGTGATAGAACAATAGAAGGTAGTCAAAATTGATGAATGAGGTTGCTAATTTATGTTCTTTTAACTTTCCTACTCAATTCCATGCTCTGCTACTTGAGAAATCTCCTTAAAGCGAGATTCAATCAAGAGGTTATGTGAATGCCATAGGGATCTCAGCATTTAAAGATTAGGGTAAACCAATAAAATGATGCTCTTTCTAGCAGAATAGCTATTTGCAGTCAAATGAAAGACGATATAAACTGTTAAGTAAGGAAACTACTAACTTATCAGGTCCAAATCAAAGGGAAACTGTATCACCTCAAAGACAGATCTGTTAAATGGCACGAAAGGACAAGTGAAGAATAGAAGCAGCGGGTTGGTACTTCCTAACAAGTATTTTCTTCTACTATTCAGCTGTTCAAGTTTGAACTAAGAAACAAGCCTGAATAGAATTGAAGCCCTCACACTGAGCATTCACGCCAAAAAAAAACAAGGTGGAAGAAGGAGCACCATTCATGAGTGTCAAAAAGGCCAACAAACCAACTTTGCAAAATCGATTTAGTTTGATGCTATTTATTAACACGCAGTAAGTTTGAAAATTTATCATCTACAAGCACCCAACGAATGCAAATATTAGCAGAATCGAAGGATCGACAGTGGAGATAAATTTCAAGATGGCATTTAGCTTCCATCTAACACTCAAATTCTGTGCTTTTTCCAGGAGTTGAAATTCAAACTCTATAAAGCTCTAGTAAAGAGAGCCTAACTCATAATAACTTGTTTTAACCATGTACCACACAATTATTTCAGTCTCAGATGGAATTTACACACAAACAATGGATCCTTAAACTCATACGACTTCTGTAATGGAAGTCTTCTCTTACTGAGTCCGTAAGAAAACACTATCACTGATTGTTATATGGGTTGATCACTTCCAAATTTGAAGATCGCCAAATGCTAAGGAATGAAAGGCTGCATATATGTAGCAAAAAAACACCAGCTTACCCGCCACAACAACAATGGTTAGAACATCTCCAACTCTTTTGAGCACCCTCACACTTTTCTTATGAGATTTGAATCGCTTAAGCGCTGGGTCTTCTGCCAAGAGCTGCAAAGTTATCAAATGAAGTAAATCACCCACGACTCTGCTACCACTAGAGCTTCAAAAAATACCAAAGGTATGCATACCATTTCCATTCCTTAATATCGTAAAGAACAAAGCTTTCAATCGTTTATTCAATGAAAGAAGGTCGTTAACAATGTTAACCAAGAAAAACTCACAGCTTTCTCGCGAGGCCCTGGTTCTATATGAAATCCGCGACGCGAAAGGGATACAGACTCATCTGCCTTCTTCAATTTGTTCAAATGAGAGTTTCAGAACATAATAACGAGTGATGGAGACAGAAAAAACTGAAACGAAAAAGTACCCATAAACAGAAATAGAAATTATTCTATACTTACCTGAGAGTGAGATCGAAAGTGAGAAGAAATGACGGAATTTCTTAGCAGGAAGGCCATTATTGGGTCAGCTCAATATGGGAAGCAGCCACGATTGAGAGAGACGAAAGCGACCAACCTTAACAAGGGCTTTCTTTGCAAATATGGTAATACATTTCTTTCATCTGTAACCCTCTATTTTGTTTCCTTTTCTACTTCTGTCCCCACTTCATTTTGTTTTCACTGTTTCTCCCAAAAATCACTATTTTTTTTTTTTGTTTAAACCAGAATATTCACCGGCTGATTTAGTAAATAATCCCCTCGCTAGTTTATAGGTACCTCACAGGATAGAACAGTTAGTCCAAAAATTTAAGGCTGCTTCATACCCAAAGTTAATGATCAAATCTCCAACCTTTCATTAAGAATAGATGAGTCCCTTCTACTTAACCATACCGCTTGGATTCTCCCAAAAATCACTTTAACCGACAAGAAAAAGAGCATAAACTCACAAAGATTGTGTGAAATGAGGAGTGAAAATTTAAGCATGTTAATTAATTTTGTAATTGAAATTCTACAGAATTTCAATTAACAAATTAATTATTTTGGACCACAAACATTAGGACCAGAGCGCATGGGAATCTTGTAAATTTTAGTGAGTCCTTAAATTGCCACGTACGTGAAGGAGTACCTACGAATGAAACTAAACTAAACTCTCTAAATCCTAGGACAACACATAACTCTGGTTTGTGGTTTCGAAGCCACACAACGTAAGATGGCGATGACGATGAGAGTGTGCAATTTAGCTAGACAAAGAAACCAACTTGTCATCAACTCAATTACCAACCGTTTGAGCTTCAGATTTCATCAATTCCCTTCACGTCCCCTCCAGCTATCTGGCTCACACTCCTGTTTTCAAACCGGCAAGTATATTGTTCGTCTTTATACCCGCTACTTTGATTAGTTTCTGGAATCAGTTTGTTCTCGTAGGTGCATCATTTTCTTGTTCTGGAAGATTTCTGAACTGGGTTGATCTCTTGTGTTGTTAAAGAGGTGATGAATTGTTGTGAATGTGGCTGATTGCTTATTTGCAGAGTTCAGATATCCAATAGGACCAATACGTGCAGTGCATGAGGCTACCGTGGATGCTATAACCAAAAAGAAAGAAAGTGAGGGAAACTTGCCAGAGAATTGGAAGATTAAAATGCTGTACGATGGAGATTGCCCACTTTGCATGCGCGAGGTATGCAAGTTAGTGACACATTAATTCCGATTGTTTACTTTCCATTGGCTTTAGAATCTTAGCTTCTTTGTGAAACTAAATTCCAATGTCAGGTCAAAATGTTAAGGGAGAGGAATAAAAGCTATGGTACTATCAAGTTTGTAGACATAAGCTCCGATGAATACTCTCCAGAGGACAATCAAGGACTGGATTACAAGACTGTATGTCAACTGTTTATACAATGCCTGCAGTATTATAGTCTTTATTGAAGAATTTACAGTAGCAGTTGTAAGGGTGGTTGTTTGCTTTGTAGGTTATGGGAAGAATTCACGCAATCCTTTCAGATGGAACAGTGGTCACAGATGTGGAAGTAAGCCTTAACTCTTAAGTGGTCTGGTTCTATATTAACACGTCTGGTTCTAGATTAGTGTTAATGTCTGCTTCTTAATTGATGGATGACTAACAGATTGTGCCGTTTTGTTATTAAGTCCTCACTTCCTTTATGATCCAGTGCAACCATCAGGGAGCTACTCAGAACTCCTTTAGATGCTTGCATACTATATAGAAGTTTATGATTGGACAGTTGCAAGCATAGCAATTTAAGCTAGTTCATCGTTTCAATAAATTTTGCTTTTAGTTGTCTAGGGTTATGTTTGGTTGGGTGGTTATTAATGGAATGAAATATTATTTCTATCTTTGAGAAGAGGGTTTATAATGAAGTGGAATGAATAGGATGGTAGGGAGGGTTTCACATTACATCCTATTTCATCCTAAACAGTAAAAATAAGTTAACTCTGATTTGGGGAGTTTAGGATGACATGTAAATTGATAAACAATATTTTACTATATTACATTATGAACTCTTCTTTCAAACAACATCTATATTATATTATAAACCCTTCTTTTAAACAATATTTCACTATATTACATTATGAAGTATGAACCCTTCCATCATTCCCAAAAAATATTTTTTTAATATTACATCCATACATTAAATTCCGTTACAAACTATTCTATTCCATTAAAAATCTCATGTCCAACCAAACATAGCCTAGAGCAAGTTTTAGAGTGCTAAAAATGTTTTGAGGCCTTAATCCGTGCCATTGCCTAAATAGAAAATCAAGTGTCATGAATGCCTAATTCAGAGTTCTTGCTCTGATGGTCTGATTTGTTGCCACTGATATTAATAAGGTGAAGAAACTGCTTCACATATATAAACAATAAAGACCGGATATGCTAAATATAGGGATATATTGAAACTAGTCGGTTCATCTATGAGTGCTGAGGCACTATAAGTTAAGCCGTTCAGAACTGATGACTTTTATCTTGACAACTTCTGCAGGCATTCAGGAAACTGTATGAACAAGTTGGTCTTGGATGGGTTTATGCCATCACCAAATGGGAACCTGTAAGCATCAATCTTTAAGAATGCAGTTTCCTAGATCTAGTATTTTCCTTTTGAACTTGTTATTTTCTATTTCCACTTACCAGTGACAGGAAATCATGCTATTTACAGATAGGAACTATAGTTGATGCTATTTATGGTGTCTGCGCTAAGTATCGTCTTCAAATAACTGGTATAATATGCCTCTTACCCCCATTTCAGTGTCCATTCGTAGTCTACTATTCTTTCCTTGCTATAATGTTTCAACCACACGGTTCTTTTACTTTCAGGCCGACCACCATTGCAAGAAATTCTGGAAGCACGAAAGAAAAAGGTAGGGATATTAAAGAATTTTCCCATTATTAACTATTCTGTTCGTGTTTTGATAACCTTTTTATTTGTGCAAGTAAATATTAGAGTAAATTCCTGTTCAATAAAAAACATAAATACCAATCAATAAAGTAGCTCCAAGATGGTGGCAGGAAAGCAGTTCTATTGATTTGGATTTGCATACGAGGCTTACAAATTTCCTTTAAACAAACGAGTGCTCCATCTGATATGACCTTGAACTTTAAAATGTCTACATATAATCATATAGGAAATGTTTTAGGAGACCTTTCTTAAGTCTAGAAAGGCATCAAGCCAATATGGGGTTATGCAGTTGGAGATAGCCTTCCTCTTATCTCCAAGACAATCCCAGCTATCTGGGAATTATACTGTATACCCTATTGCTCTCGGGGAGCGAGAGAAAATAAGTAGTATATGTACATGAATTTCATTTGTTAGTTAGCACTTGCCAGAAAAAAGCACTGTTGCCATCTTTCCTAGTATGCTACTGCTAGGTTGCATAGCTCTTGCTGGAAAAGCTTTTGTTGATTGGGAGGTATTTGGTCTTTTGAGAGATGGATGGAATTTTGATTTCTCTCGCAGGATGGGGCATGCGGTGACAGCAGTTCCTGTAAGATGTGAAGTTTTTCATAGTTATTCGTGACATCTGAAGCTCTATCAATTGCAGTCCTATTTATAGTTAGTGACATCTGCCTAGCTCGATCACTTGCATTGGTCTGCCGTGGCCTTAGCGGACAAGTACTTACCTCTGTTCACTGGAAAATTTGTTGGGTAGTCTTTTTCTGATTGTGACGTGACCTGATTTTTCACATAAATACAGACGAAAGCTTTTCTTCCTTGTACATTTGCATTTCGTGGATCATAAGAAGGTACTTTGTATACGTGAACTGCTTCAGTTATCATGGTTCAGGAGACGAGCATAACAGAATATGTAAACATAAGTTGAATGTAACGAAAACAAGTGCCTGCTTGGCTGTTATTTGAATTCTTTTATAACTTAGTATCATTTCCTGGTAGGTTTAATGATTCTCAGCCGTCGACCAAGCAAGTGAACTTTAGCTCCATTTCATTGATTCTTGAAGGATAGTGGCACCTATGCTTTGTTTCTCTCCATCACCTTCGCCAAAAATTCACTAATATTCCTATCAGAACTTCCACCTCTGCTGACAGCTTTCTTGGCAAGCTCTGTCCATTTGTTGGTATTTCCCCTAACTTGTCTACCACTCTCTCCTTCCATAACTTGCCTTATGCACCCGTAAAGCTCTTTCCTAGTCAGAATCCCCTCTTCGTTTCTCTTGGTTCTCACTCCCACCTTCCATATATCCTCCACAAACTTGGCATTAGTTGGCTGATCAGTACCCTGAGCCACACATACCATTGGCACCCCGAGGCTCAATGCCTCTAATATCGAATTCCATCCACAATGCGTGACAAAGCAACCCACAGCTTTGTGAGCAAGAACTTGTAGTTGGTTGCACCACGTCACAACAAGCCCCGTCTCTCCAATTGAGTCCATAAACTCGCCTGGCAACTTGTTCTCTGACCCCTTAAGAACCCACATAAAGGGCCTGTTGCTTGCTTTAAGACCCCATGCTATTTCTTGAACCTGTTCATCTGATACACTTGCCATGCTTCCAAAAGACACATATAGGACAGACCCAGATGGTTTTGTCTCTAACCATTTCAGGCACTGATCAGTGGTTGGTTCCCACAGACTTGCCCCATAAGCTGTATCTCCTTCAATTTGTTGGTCGAGGTAGGCAGATGGCACCATTGGACCGATCATCTTCACTGGCCATAGTCCCTTCATGACCTTCTCCAGCTTTTCAATAGAAAGAGCAGTGAACATATTAAAAAACCTGATCTTTAGACGACTTAATATGAATAGGCAGATGAAATATGAATGAAATCTAATATTATAGGTAAACCACGAACTTTTGGCCTTCAAAGAATCACAAGCTTCAGATGCAAATAAGACTATTATACAATGCAATCTAATTTCCTTCTTTCTTCAATTCCAAAGATTCTGCCTTACTTATTCCTCCTTTCTTTCGTTCCATGACTGCAAAAATCCCTGATAAATCACCCAAAATCTAAACAATCTATCACAGTATAATTGTAATCATTTTTATATAATTATGTTTGTTCATAACAACAAAATTGGAACTATATGAATTATTCTGTCAAAAAATGCTTCAATGATCTATGTTGTGTTGGAGGAATATCTATCAGATCTGATCGATTACCTACAGCAACCCAACAGGATGCTAATCCTTACACTAATCAGTTTATTGCCCTCTTCAGCTCAAATCTTAGTATATCTTCATATAGAAATCGATATATTTTCCTAGTTATGGGAACTATGCAAGTGGAAAGTGAATCATTCACCTCAGACTCCAGCTCTTCAAAGGAGTTACATAACACCCAATCATTTTCAGTTAATCTGTAGAACTTCTCCATGACAACTGCCAAATAAGCAGAGTGGCTCGTGGGATTTGCCAGAAAACTAGGCAATTCATGAAGGGCCAGGACAGGAAGTCCAGGCAAAGACAAGCTCTCTATTTCAGGGTTTACAGGAAACGTCAATAGACCATCGACAATATGCCAGTACATGGAGCAAACAGAAGCAGAATTCGTCAAAAAGGTAGCTGCATATATCCCAAACTCTTTAGCCACCTCGAGAGCCCAAGGTAACAAGGAGTCGTACACAATACATCTAACAGGAGAGCCTGAGGCATCAAACTTGTTTATGAGCTCTGCCAACGTTCTTGATCCGACGGCTTTGAATGACTCCAGGTAGGCTTCCACACTTGAGGCTTGCTTGAACCCACCTTCATCGAAACCATCGGAGATGGGCTCGACGTGAACATTGGGTGCATCAATGGAGTTGACAGTATAATAGGTGGTCGCAAAAGTGGTCTTGAGTCCTCTGGAGGCTAATAGTTTCGCGAACTGAAGCAGGGGGTTTATGTGGCCCTGCGCAGGATATGTAAGGACTACGATATGACAACTCTTGTTCTCCATCACCTTAAGATTAGGTTGGGGGTTTCGTATACTACTTGGCAATGAGTTTATGATTCAACTGGAAAATGTGGAACCATTTGGCCTTTGTTGATATTTATGGCTTGACAACGTGGGAGTAGGGAGTCTAAATCTTTTGTCCAATATTACGATGATGTCTTATTGTGTTCAATAAATTTTAGCCATTTATTTATGTGGATCCGCATAAAACCCGCATAGGTCCTATAAAATAAATAACTGAGATTTCATGAGACAGAATAACACAGAGTAATAGTGGACTGAGAATTTGAACCTGGGAAGGATGATGAGTCCAGATCTCCTGTCCAATATTATGGTGTCTTATTGTGTCCAATAAATCTCAGTCATTTATTTATGTGGGGTCTGTATGGGATCCGCGTGGGTCTCGTAAAATAAATGGCTAAAATTTTATGAAACATAATAAGATAGAGTAAAACTGGACAGAAGATCTCATTTCGAGGTGTGACAGGTGTTGAAGTTTCTACGACCTGACTTTGTTTATATTTATGGCTGGACAATGTAGGCGTGGAGTGGGTGGGTGTTGAAGTTACTACCTTTTGACTATATAAACTGAACTAAACCTTGAGTACGCAATAATTATGTATAAAATTAATTGTTTAATAAATAAATAATTTAAAATTTGACCATAAACTTGAATCAATTATTGGTAATAAATCCTATGACCTGCGATTCATTACATTTATGATTTATCGACCGGAAACTGTAAAATAATATTATTACTTTTATTAAATTACGCTTCACAAATGAACTCTCGAAAATATCAAATTGAGCTCTAATATTTTTATCAAAATTAAAGTAAATTCAAACATTTCGACAAAATATTTATTTTGAACTTTAACTTAACTTTTTAATTAGGCCTCCGTTACAGCATTTTTGTGGATCATTTATGCTGCGTTTGGGTAGTGTCTCCGATAGTTGGAGACAGAACGGAATAAAAATCTGGAGATGAAACGAAACAGAAATTGAGGACAGTGAGCTGTTTAGTTTATGGTGGACAGAACAGAGAATCTTGTCTCCGTCTCCAGGACAGATGTGTTTGATTATAGGGGACAGAGACAGAAAATAGTGCAAATGACGAATATGTCCCTAGTCTTTAATATGATTAGAAAGATGTAATTCAATGGTATTTTTATTATGAATGGTTTGTAATTCAATAGTTTGTATTATTATTATCATTATGTCTA
>JANZLH020000427.1:3304928-3339345 GCA_026770325.2 Erythroxylum fimbriatum
CCAAATCAATCTATGGGGTGAGACTGATCGATCGGCCTGTGAGATTGGACTTGGGCCTGATACATCCGACCCAACCATAGCTCAGTGGTGAGAGGCGTGGCGCTCCACGCCAACAAAACCTTTTGGTCAGAGGTTCGACTCCCACAAATCACCCTGGCAGACCAAAGGGACAATTCCTTAGATTTTGGCCAGGCTCTGAACCGCAGCCACGTAAGCCGGTTAACCTACCCAAACCAGAAATAGATGTAATATCTCTATCTAGTTTGACAATTGGACTGAGTTTAGTCCATTAATCCAAAGAACAGACCTAGACCAATTCAGAAATTGAATCCCAACCCAAGCTAAGGCTTCAACTCTCATTGTCGATGGGCAATGATTTGGGAACTATAGAGGGTTCAGACTCTTAAGTCAATATCTCCCAAATATTGTCAACAACAATCAGGAGGACATGGTTTTTTGGAAACCTCATCCCAAAGGCCTCTTTACGAACAAGTCATGTTACAGAAGCCTTCAGCCGGTATACCCAATAATCCCTTGGTTCAAGTTTATTTGGAAGAAAAGTCTCAGTCCAAGAGTTTCTGGATCCTTTGGAACCACAGGAATCCTTAGTTAGAATGTAATTTCAACTTAGCACCTTTTGAGAAGTGTTGCTCTTTGGAGAGCACGGTACAATGAAAGTTGTAAGCTGTGTTCGAGGGGAGTGGGTTATTGTCTATCATTGGTCTCCATGGTATAATCAGTCGAGGGGTTGAGAGCTGGTGGTTTACCCTGTGGCGGTTGTCAGCGGTTCGAGTCCGCTTATCTCCAACTCGTGAACTTAGCCGATACAAAGCTATATGATAGCACCCCGTGATCACGTGGTTGGTGGCCAAGAATAAACTCAGGACCAAAGACAGATGGTATGACACTTATGATCCTATATGTTTTTTTATATCATCTTACAACCGAAGATAGGAATCACCTATTCTTCAATTGCACTTACACTAAATCGGTATGGAGCTAAATGCTTCACAAATCGGGGTTCTTCTGTTATTCATATGACTGGTTTCAAGTGCTACAACAGGTCATCAGTGTAGCAAAATATTGCAAGAAAGATTGCAAGTTGATAAATACACCTTTCACCTTATCCATATGCAGTATCTAGAAGGAGAGAAATCGAAAGCTATACTAGGAAGAGCTAACCACTCAATACCAACTAGCAGCTAACATCATCAACAATATCTGAGGACATGTAATAGCCAAAGATGCAGGTCATAATCTGACTGACAATATGCGATTGAACTGGAATCTTTAACTGGGTAGCTTTTTCCATTCTGTACAAACTTGAATATAAGCTATTGTAATACTTTTGTCTCTCTAGGGAAGAACCAATCTTTTTGTTGTATATAGTTTTTACTATAGTTAATGAAAATTCTTTTTAATTTTTTTTAAAAACAGTAAGGTGAGATTTGCCATTGGGTTTTTACCTTCGAGGTTTTTAATAAGCTTAGTTCCTATTTCATTTCTTCGTTTGAAATCTTTGTAATATTTCTTGTAGATACCTTCTCCATGAGATAAATATACCATTTGGAGATTGAACAAATTCTATGCCAAGGAAATAATGCATTAGAGCAAGAACAGACATTAAACTCAGACATCATACAATTCTTAGGTTGCCCAATCATCACCTTATAATTTCCAATTTAAACCAAGTTATCCATATTTATACACAAACTATGAGCATTTTTATATTACCTTAAAATTACACAAAAAAAATTTTATCTTCATAAGGACACTTTAGAAATCCTTCCTTCAATGAATATGATTTAATATGACTACACCAAGCCTTTGGGGTTTGTTTTAGTCTAATTGGAAGATAGATTAGGAACTTTGTGTTGCCAACACAATTACTAACCTGCTTGTGTCAAGTTGTGTAAATGGAGCAAAGACTTCCTAATGTCAAATTCTTGCTTATAATCTTTTTCTACTAAGCATGCCTCGAGCTTGTCAACTTCACCATTTTGCTTTTGTTTTATCTTATAAACTCATGTCACTCCAATGATATTCTTATGGATGCAATTTTATCATCCATTTCTTTCCTCTATTTTGGATGTCAAACAACTTCAACAAATGCTGAAGGATCACAATATGAAAGCAAAGCAAAGTTTGTGAGTAAATCTTCATTTTGCTTAGGTTATTGTGATGAGAATCACGTTTACTCCATCAACCTCAACTCAGAAATCATCAAGAATACAAGCAAAGAATGAAGACAGAAGGAGAAAGTGGTTATGTCTGAAGAGCATGTCGAGGAAGAAGGAGGAACACACGATGCTCCAGAAATCAAAACAAGGAATAAGTGAATAAACACTCACTCACGTGACTCATTAATTCATGTCTAAAGCAAATAAAGTAAGTCAATACATGGTCAAAGGCAAACTCAAAAAACGCACAACATGAGGGTCACTTAAAGAGCCACGTGATAGGCACATGGAGAAGGAGATGCACAAGCCATCCACACGTCCGAAGTTCTTCTTCTTCCTTAGCAATATAAAAGGAAGCATCAGACAGAGAACAACATAGCATATACACACATACAGAAATTTCAGTCTTCAAGTTTTCATTGTATTCGATTGTGAGAGTGAGAAAATCAGAGGGAAAAATAGTCAGAGAGTGCTAGAGTACTAACCTTGGGTACTGAAGAGTTTTGAGACTCTTTTGCAGGTGTTCAAGAGGAACACTCATATCTCTGTATTTTCTTCTTCTGTACATTTTCACATAGTGAATCTCTTCACCACCATAGGTGGGAACCTTGGATGTAGATAGTTTCAAACTATCGAACCAAGTAAAATCAAGTGTTCTTTATTTTTCCTGCTTTTACATACCTGCAAAATTAACAAAGCTTTATCAGTCTTGGTTATTAAAGAATAACAGATCAGTAGCATTAAATCCCAACAGTTATGTTACCTTATAATTAGCCATCCATTTCAATTATAAGTGTAGATGACTTCGTCACTGCTTATGAATGATGAATCCATCATCTTCCTCACCTTCTTCACTCCTTTCAGTTCAAGCCCACCAAATCACATTTCTACAAGGCTTCTCCCTCTCCAAGCTTTTGTTTAAATATATTGGTTTCATATCTAAAATACCAAACTTTCCACGTTCGAGATAATTAGATGCCTAAACTAAGAGTAAACTCTTTGTATGACTTGAACAACAATTTCAGATACAATACATTATTAATAACCTCCATGAACGGCTTATCATCAGCAAAGAATATCACTTTTCCCTACCACGAACGACCAAAAATGAAAGGAAGCCTGAGTGAGAAGGAAAGCACCCATTATGGTTGAACTTTAGAAAGCAGTTATGTGAATCGAGATAGATTCTTGGTTTTGGAGGCTTGCCTTGTAAATGGAGCATGCCCTTTTACAACCCACAAAGAACTCTTTGAAAAGATCAGCCTTAGCAAGCAAAGAACCAACCCTTTTCCTGCAATACCACACATATAAAAGCAGCATATCCTGCAAAATTCACATGTCCCTGAACGTGTCCAGAAAAACTCCTCACATCTTTTTTTTAACCTTTTCAATTCAGTCTTTAGGCATAAATATCCTCTTATTGATCAAAAATGGCCGTTGATCAAATGAAACCTGTTGCCTCACTGCTTTTGGTCCTCAATTTCTGCATGTACGTGATTGTTTTAGCCATTGGAGGATGGGCTATGAATAGAGCTATTGATCACGGTTTCATAATTGGTATGCTAGCCCCTTCAAAACGCATCTCCAATCACGCATTACACTTATATTTTGCGCTCTATAATCTTTATGGTTGATGACTACAATCATTGAACACAGTTTTTGAGTAGTGTTGAACTTGCATATGTACAACTTGCAGGACCTGGCTTAGAACTTCCAGCCCATTTCTCCCCAATATATTTCCCAATGGGAAATGCTGCCACCGGATTCTTTGTGACATTTTCTTTGATCGCCGGTGTTGTTGGTGTCGCCTCCGTAATATCTGGTCTGAACCACATCCGATTTTGGACAGTTGACAGTTTGCCATCTGCAGCCTCAGTTGCTGCCATTGCTTGGAGTCTTACTGTTCTTGCAATGGGGTAAGCAATCAGTACTAATTAATCCCGCAAGATCAAAACTTTGTTGTTCATTATAAGTTTGAATAGGAGTTAAAAGAATTATGAAACATGTCTTTCTGTCTTTTTTTTTTTCTGTCAAGTAACATGTCTTCTATGTCCGTTTAACTTCTTGTGCATAGCTTTGGCTGCAAAGAAATCGAGCTTCACATCAGAAATGCCCATTTGGTAAGAACCAACCTCATGGATTTATTAACAACATATAACTTGCACTGTCAACATCAGTTTTACAATGATTCCATGTGTTGCAGAGAACTATGGAAGCATTCCTCATCATCCTTTCTGCCACACAACTTCTATACATAGCAGCCATTCATGGTACCTCACCAGTGAGAAGAATTCCCTGAAAGCTGTAACATACACGTACATATGGTGGGACTTAATTTCTTCAATTTTTCTTTGCTATTTATTTTCAATACTTTCTCCATGGAGATTGTCCAGGAGTTAGTACGTTGTGGTGTGATTTGCTTGATATGATTGAATTTGTATGAAGTAATAAAGGAGTGTTTGTGTTATCTACAACAAGAAAGATCTCTAAGTTATTTTTAGTTTATTTTTGACTTATGAACTAGTAGAGAAATTTGGAGTTCATCAATTGAAGGCAGGTAAAGATCCTTTGATTCGTAAATTAAACAAATCACATAATTGGATTACCGATAGAATATAACTGTTTTCTGTCGGTAATTTCTATTGCTAAATAACGGTATTTTTGTAGTGTAGCAACAGAACAATTCGAGAATAAGAAACTAAAAGATGAAAAGAAACATCAAAATTTAACGTGGAATACCTTCCAGTGTAGAGGAAAAAATTATGGGACAAACCGACAAATAAATCTACTAAACTGAATAAGGATTTACATAAAAAGTTGATTTCTCACTCCCTAACAACAAATTGTCTCATAAAATTTCAGAACTGGAATCAAAATTAAAATGTCATTGACAACAATCATTCAAACCATTCACAAAAACAATTAAAATAGGACGGCAGTACAATACTCTTTGCCCTCTTTATGTTTTTCCTCACTTTTGAACTTTGTGGTAGCACTTTCTACAAAAACTACGTCTTTTCCTCCGCACACAATCTTGTAATTTCGCAGGCATGTACACAACTGTGTACAAGGCCGTGTATGTCCTTATCTCTTCATACTTTCTTCACACGTTTACATAGGGCCAATCTTGCGCTTGGGTAAGGGCAGGCTGGGCAGCCACCTAGAGCCCACTCTTTATTTTGCATCCTTTTGTTCTTTATAAGAGCCCACTCTTGACTCTCGTAAAGAACAAAAAGAAATAAAATATAGAATCATTTTTATTTTATCTGGGACCGATAAAATATTACGAGCGGACCTGCATTCACAAAGACTTGCACAGTTGATCTATATAGTCATTCAGGTCAAGACATGGACGTATAGCACACTACACAACTGTGTATCTTCTTGGTTATAAGGTTCCTCATTATAGTTGGACTTTAGAAAGCAGTTGTGTGAATAGAGATAGATTCTTGGTTTTGGAGGCTTGCCTTGTAAATGCAACATGCCCCTTACGACCCACAAAGAATTCTTTGAAAACGATCAGCCTTAGTAAGCAAGAACCAACCTTTTTCCTCCAATGCCATACATATAAATGAACCACGTCCGATCTCGGACACTTGAAAGTTTGCCATCTCCAGCCTCAGTTGCTGCCATTGCTTGGAGTCTTAATCTTCTTGCAACGGGGTAAGCAATCAGTACTAGTTAAACCCTCACTCATTCAAATTAATCCTGCAACTTCAACTTTTTCTATACAATTGACGCAAGATCAAAACTTTGTTGTTTATTATAAGTTGGATCAGGAGTGAAAAGAACTATGAAACATGTCTTCTATGTCCGTTTACATACTAAGTGACAACTTCTTGTGTATAGCTTTGGCTGCAAAGAAACAGAGCTTCACATCAAAAATGCCTGTTTGGTAAGAACCCAAAGCTTCCCTTTTAAGACAAACTGCCTCACGGATTTATTAACAGCATATTAACTTGCACTGTCAACATTAGTTTTACAATGATTCCATGTGCTGCAGACAACTATGGAAGCATTCCTCACCATCATTTGGTATGTAACCAGAGTGAAGACTTCCCTGAAACTTGTAACATACATCTATATTTGGTGCAACCTAGTTGCTTCTTTCAATACTTTCTCCATGGAGATTGTCCAGGAGTTAGTAAGCTATGGTGTGATTTACTTGATATGATTGAATTTGTATGAAGCAATAAAATAATGTTTGTGCTACCTACACCATAAATAAGCCATACGCAATTAGACCAACCGGTCTGCTTTGACACAGTGCATCCATTACATTCTGTGAGATAGACATAATCATGCAACATTCTTTTCAATGCAAAAAGCCTCGTATTCCATGTATCCACAGCTAATAACCTATTGTAGAACAAAACTAGCAAGTTCCGTGCATCATGGTTGTCCTCAACTAACACGTAAACATATTTCACGTCTATTAACATTCCGAGAAAATCAAACCAAGCTCCAAAAAACATGAAACAAGACAAGTTGACTGCCAATTTTGACAACAGAACTATTTGCAAAGACTATATAACTGTCTATCTAAGTTTCTTGCTCATTAATGTCTGGTAATCTGTATGAAGAGACTAGTCCAAGCTATTAACTCAAACGAAAGCACCTTTCTCTCAGCTTCACCATATTTCACTTGCCGCCATAGTAAAGTTCTGCATCACATGAATGAGGACATCCACATCATTCGATAGAAAGACTTATTTTAGCTACACAAACCTAAGTTGAAGTTAGTATGACATGGATTAGTTGGATAAAATGAGTAAAACAAATAATGAAATACTAATACAAAACATATATGTCAAACCAGGACGAGGAAATATCTCAAAACTAAGTATTGTGGAAGAGGTCTTGTGCTAAACATGGACACTAGAGAAAAATTCAACCACATACAGAGGGTCCTAGTGAAACTTGCAGGCTATGCTAAAATGTTGCACTTGCAGCCTTGCATTATTTATGAAAGAAAAACCACGTCATAGGTCAAACAAAGCATGAGAATTAATGTAGAAAGAGTAAGTAGCAAACAGATGAGCCTGCAACTTCATTCTCGTGGATTATTGCAACTTCATTCTAAAACTAGGAGATGTTAATGTAAATATGTAAAAGCAAAACTAACATCTAAAGTCTAACTCCACGAATGAAAATAGCATTTATAATTATGCATGTCTAATGTAGAAGATTTGTACCTAAAATCAAGTTTACAAGTACTTTACAACATAAAATGAAATTAAAATTTGCTTTTAGCTAAATGAGAAACCTGGAATTATCTGCTAGAGTCCGTAAAAACATCGAACAAGCCACAACAACTCATCCAGGATGATCTTTCTGGCACTCGGGAAGCTGAACTAACAAGAGGCTGTACAGGAGATTTGTAAGTGAAGCAGCATAATCTCTTCAGGAAATAAAGTAATGAGAAGGAATGATCAATGTAGCTAATAATTAGGAAAAGGCTTAGGATAGTACCTGAGTTTCAGTAACATCAGAATTTCCAGAGTCTTTGGCTTTTTGAGCATCAATAGTAGTCTCAGGCGTAAATTCATGAGCTATAGGCACCGATTTACCCTCATTTCCATAAAGAATATCATCAGAAGGCTGAGAACCTTTGATGTATTCAGCATCCTTCGTAGTGGTACATTTATCTGGTATTTCTAAAGTTTTGACATTGTTTCCACTTTCCAATGTGCCAGACAGAGTTGATAATTGCCCAGCAGTCTCACCCAGTACAACTTCATCTTGCTGCAACGCAGAGCCAAGTAAAAACCCTGCAGGCTCATTGGATGTTGGCAACAAATTTTCCACATTTTCCTCCGTTGCCACTTCAACAACTTCCAGAAACTCTGAAGCTTTAACACCTTCTAAGCTGGGTTTCACCACCTCAGACATGGGTACCACAGGTGGGGCCATATCAGTATTAGTGACAGTTTCAACATCTGAATTGTTGTTAGCAGCCTTAATTGGTTTTCCATTTTCAGAAACTTGTGTTGTGCTAAGAAAAGGCACTGTTTTCTCCTCATCATGCAAAGAGTCTCCATTTCCAGAAAACTCTGTGACCCCAGCAGACGATGCATCAGCTGCCTTTTTGTCACTATGGAAAGAGATTACGTTTGAAATTGAATGGTAGCCTTCCCCCTTTGGTTTTTGCAGAAATTCCTGAGATTGTCCATCAGAACTAACAACGCCAGAGTTCCTTTCATCACCATCATATGATTTATCCACAGACTCAAAAAGATCAACATTTTCTCCAATTTTCTGTTCAATTTGAACAGCATAAGCATCAAGTTCTCCATCCGATTTGTCAAAGCAGCCATCCTCCTGTCCAACTCTCTTGCTACCTTCTATATCCTCGGCAATCCTCTCCCTTGGTACTTCTACATGCCCAACTGATTGAGAGGCCAGTGGGACTTTCTCATCAGATTCTTCACTAAAAGGGTGTCTTTCATCACCATGCACTTCCCGGTCTATGGATACGGGGGAATCAACATCACCACCATCACTACCTCTCCCTTCCTCATAGCTTGGATCCTCTTGTCCTGGAAAAATTTAGTTGAAGTATAGAAGCTCAATAAAAACCTTAAATTTCCAACCACTTGCAAAGAAGATAAAAGGAAACAAGAAATCACATCAAAGAAATTGTCTTCAAAAATTGTAATGAAAAACATAATAGTACAGAGGATAAAGAAAGCATAGATTTGAGTTACGAAAGCTGTGCATAATCAAATTCAAGAACAATGTCGAAATATTGAATTGATGATCACTCAACTATGAAATTGAACATTACCAAATAAGTTCAGGCAATATATAAAGCGATAGAGGAAAGAGAGCTCCTCAACTAATTTCTATGCCAGCCAAGGAAGCACAATAAATTAACCACTAATCCAGGGCACAGGACGAATAACAGTTGATAGCCCGATAGAGGCAAGGATTTCATACCAACAAACTACCGATAAGCACACCGAAAACAGCGTTTCTATGCGCAGTAAAATCACCAGATGAATCACGGTGGCAATAGAAGCATAAAATGGATGACAAGCACAAATTAATGACAAAACACGAAAACCACTATGGAACCCAATCAAAACAAAGCAACGAAAGACACTAGCCAATACCCATTACTACAGATTCACAAAAGCAGCAGTCTTCAACGCAAAAACTAAGAAATAGGACTCAACTATATACCCGTCAAGTCAGATTCCCAAAACAAAAAAAGAAAAAAGTACCCACACACAAAAAAAGTGATTTTGTTACCCTATGATTATTGACAGATTGGCAAGTGGGGAGTGGTAGTGATGGGTTATTGTACCCAAAAAGAGAAAAGATAGCTACAAAGCTCTTACCTTTTGAGTTGTGGATTGAAGAAGAGTTGTTGTCCTGGTGGTTGCCCTTATTGTTGCCTTCCTGTTCCCTCCTTTTCTTGGCAGCTTTTCTCTTCTTTGGACCCGATGGCATGATTGATCGTCTCCCTGTACACAACAACTACCTAGAAAACAAGTATATATAATTAAAAAGAAAGAGACAATCCTTGAGGTTGTCTCAGCAAGGCACTTTAGTTAACCAAAGTTAAGACTCCACTCAATTGGAGACTGAAGCACCAATGGTCTCTACAGATACATAAAAGCACACAGTTCAATGTTACAAATCTGTTGATATGAGTGCAAAAGACACCATTTAACCGATAGATGCTCTCTCAATGGGTTATTTGTCGTTTGTTCTTCTAATTATAGAACAAACGGGTGGGTGTAGTTCAACGTCTGCAGGTATCATCGGTGTTCAATGCGTGTATGTGTGGATGATATTATATTTCTCTTTAGCATTATTCAGTGTTTGTAGCCATCCCAATTGTTTAAACGTGTGTGTGACATTTATCATTACTTGAACTGTTAATTACGCGGCTTGTTTTGTTTCGGTTCTTTGCACCATGGAAGGTGAGGAGGAAGGATACATGGCAGGTGAAGCAGGAAGGTACAAACTTAAGAAGGTGAACTCATGGATCTTCTAGATTGTTACAGATGGTGATTTAGGATTTAATCTTTTTCTGAAGGGGATATTGATCTTATCAAATGAGTGATGGGCATGGCAGGATGTCACATGTTACTATTTTTCGGCTTGAATTTGAATACGAGATGCAAGCAATCAAATTGAATCACAAAAGGTCCCAACTTGCTGTCCTCTTGCACTTAAAATCTCAATACTTAAATCTTAAGGCGCAGGAGAGGTAGTAAGGGGATCTTCTGATTTAAGTGAGGTCGCAGGTTTAAACCGTTCTTATGTATTCAATCGATTAAAATTTGAGGTTAGAGTTTTGCCTCTTATAAGGGATCTATCCGGTTCAAATGGGAATTAGTTTGAGAGTGGATGGTTTAAAGGTGTCTTCGTATAGTTGGAATCCTCCTAAGACACCTTGTGGGGAAAAAAAAAACTCAATACTTAAATGCATATTAAGCTCTAAATAACTTTAGATGTAGATTGGAGGCTATAATTACGATGAAGAAAACAAGAAATTTGGCTTCATTCTCACCATGTGAAATGGGCAAGGGAAGTAACATCATAAGAATTTTCAACAACTGACTATTACCAACTTTGCTCTCTTTATTTATTTCTTTTTCACATGTCCCTTTCCTTTCCCGGGAGAATAAACTATTGGTACACAAGGATGCTAATAAGGTGAGGTCGGGGAGACCCATTAGGTGAGGCGCAATCGAGCTTGAAGTAGTGGGCCTAAGCCCTAGCTTGATCAGATCTGAGGCGGCTCACTCGAATCCTGAGCCTAACTCAGCCCATCCCAAAATTTCTTTTATAAATTAAAAATACAAAGCAAAGTCCTATTTTACAAAACAATGTTGCTTTGCTTATAAAGGTCGAGCCTTGAACGGGGTCGAGCCTAAGCAGTCCAAGCCTAGCTAGAGGCTCGATCAACTTGAATCTGGCCTGTTGATTACGGGTTAGACTAGGGCAGGCTGGGGTGGGTTGAGGTCAAGTCTAGTTGCCATCTCTATTGGTAGATAGGGATAGCATTTGGGTTGAGGCGAGGTCGGGCTGGGCCTAATTGTCATCCCTATTGGTAAAAATAAGTTTTTGAAATTGGAATTTATAACGACAATAAAATACTATATTTCAAGATTGGTAAGAAATGTAAAGAAAGAAAGGAGCATTATGTTTATTAAAGAGTGGTTCAATTATTAGCTTCTAGCATAGTAATAGATTTCATATCATACTAATCGAAAAACACTACGAAACGTAATTGAAAGGTACCGATCGTCAATATTGGTTGGTATCGACGATTTAACATGATACCGGCACCAACCGGTACTGTAAATTTTTAAAAATTGGGCGACTATTTTGAAAAAAAAAAAATTCCACACCTCCCTCACTATCTACTTTTGCCACCTTCTCTCTTTTGGTTTTCCTCTCCAACGACGACTCTCTTCTCATTCTCCGACAGCTATCCCCATCAGCCACCATTAGCCGTCGCACCACGCATCTCCACATATTGGAACACATATGTTGTAGAAGAGAGCAAGCAGTGAGAGAAAACAAAGTGGACACTAACAATCCAATTATGTTTATAAAAAAGATTTTATTTCATCATCATAAAAAATTATAAATCTGTAACAATATTTAAAGAGTTAAAGATTATGCTTTTATCTAAAAGTATTTATATCAATATCTTTTACTACATTTAAATAAACTATAAATCAGTGATATATGCAATTATTTTATAATATAAAATATTATGCTTTAAAGTATTAAATATGTTAAAAAAATATCTTATCAATATCAGTAGATATTGTTAATTTATTTGCCATGAAAATGCATTTTTTAATAAATTAACTTTTCAAGTTCATTAAAATCAAGGTCAAATGATGATTTTTTTTCTTCAATCCAAAAATCAGTATGCTTAATACAATTAATGTCAACTAGATCATATGTTTCTTCATATTAATTGCTCCGAATACATAGTAGAAACTTTATAAAATTAATAACAAAAATAAAATTCAATCCACACAATATTTATTCTTCATCCCAAGATTATAAGTAACGTAAAATAAGATCATATTGAGCCTTCTAAAAGATTTTGTTTCTTCATATTAATATTCAAATACTCACAACTTGATGCTTTAGTCATTTGAATGAGTAATCTAACAGTAAGTTGCTTACTATTGAAGCAGTTTCACCAAAAAATCTCTACCACTCATAAGTATTTTAAATTAAGAATTATAATAAAAATACAAAATATAATATTAATAAGTAAATAATGAAACTAAAATTATGAACAATTATTAGGTTGTATTTTTTATTACACATTCTCTCTTTACCTTTGATAACTTGTGAATTAAAAAGTATTTACTTGTCACTAAAATTTGAAGTACTTGTTTATAAACATAAATATTTTTTTAAAGTTATAAATGTAGTTGTAAACTTAGTAGCATTAGGATATACAATCTCAACTCAATTTTCTTTTTTTTTTCTTTTCCAAGATAAAAATAAAGTGATCACACATAAATTATGATCTTAGATGCATATAAAGCAAGATAAAAACATATTCCATACAACTATTATCTTTTAAAATGAAATTTATATAATAACTAGCATTGGGAGACTAATAATACACTCATACTTTTATTGTAACAAGTATCCAGCTAATACATGTTAGCCATATTATTTGTAATAAAGTGGGCAATATTAATTTTTAGTCAACCCACTTAATAATTTAAAAATAATCCAAATAAAGTACAAACACTTTTATCCATACCTAAAACATAAATAAACTTGATAAAAGTTGTTCCAATATTATAATAAAATAAGAAATTAATAAATATTTTTTGGTCTTTTATTAGTCCCCCATCTATATAGTACATTTTGTTGTTCCATATTATATATATTTATAATCAACTTGCATTCCTTTTTAAAAATCTTAAAGTAAAGATATATAAATATCATAATAAGAAGGTGCAATAAATCTTAGACCTATCATTATTATAACGGCTATTTTTTCTTGAAAATAAGGTGAATTTAAAGCATTTAAAGGAATATATGATTGACACAACCATCTAACTCAAGCTCTGTTACATTACAAAACATCATCTTTATTAATCAAAGCATTTGTTAAACTCAATTGAGAACCAAGAGTAGTTCTCGGAGAAAATACATGTAAAAAATAACTTTTTTTTTCTTTTGTCTAATACTTGTGCTTCATCTATCTCCAAAGATACATTGTGAGTTTTTATTTATTTGTTGTTGCAAATAATTTCCAATCTTCTTTTTTTTTTAGGGAAATTTCCAATCTTCTAACATGCATTAAATGGTACTTTTTAATCAAGAAGTAATATTACCTTTAACACCAATAAGATGTTCTTTCATTTTATAAATTCCTATCCATTTAAACATTTTATTAAAAAAACATATAGTTATGTTGAAATTTTTTATCATATGTTTGGGAGAAAATAAAAAAGAAACATATAGTTATAGAATTTTTCATTATATAAAATAGAGATTGCATTATGTTAAAGACTTAGTGGATAGGATTAATTAAATCATAAACTCTTAAGGTAATAAGAAACTGTATTAATAGAAAATAGGGTTACAATTTGAGGTATTAACTAGTGCATACAAGCCTGGAAATCCAATTACAAATGAATAATTAGTGCCAAAAAGAGCTTGTCCAAGGGAAAACTTAAGGTTTGCAAAGTTAATCATAATTTCAAGAGAGCGAGCAGCTTAATAGATAAACCATTTCACCTTTATAATGTCCAAGCATCCTTGATAGGAAGCATATAAACATGCAAATAATCATGATGGCCTAACTTGGGGATCCTTACTCTAAAGTTCCCTAGAGAGTTGAACATTTATGACTTATATTAGTACAAATTCATAGTCTGATAATGTCCAATTTAGTAGCTTGATTTGAGCTATAGATAAGGTAGATTCTATGAGTGATGAGTTGCATCCTAATTTCATATATCAATTTTTGGAGAATATTGAAGCTTATATTAGTTGACCTTTAGAAAATTCTTTTATTACTTACACTTATAAAATATATAGCATTTGCAAAAGCAAGTTTATAGATAAGGATATCATATTTGCATAAGTTTTGATAGATCCAATCAACTATGTCTAACTAAAGAATTAGATGGTGTTTAGAGTTGCAGAGAAGATGTAGGTTTTTTCCATATAATGATAGAGAATGTGAAGTGGAAGGCAAGATGGTTGAAGGACTCATCTTCTTTTCCATTATATCTAACACGTCTCCTAGAACCATTATAGTTCCCTTTAAGAGTAATAATGTAAAGGAAACCTTTGGGAGATTGCTCAAACTAAATTGTTTTATGCCTTTTCACTTTTGAACCCTTATATCTAACGTGCTTGAATAATGAACTTATGAATCTCTCTGGGGCATTTTTCATCTATAAAATCTTATCTTCTCTATGAGGATTCATGGAGTAGTTTAAAGAAAATCTAATAACCATTGCATATGTTCTATTAGAAATATTCTAAAGGCTATCTTTAAGAACTTCATTGATTGTTGCATGTTTTGGAATATTTCCCTAATAATGGAGAGCTATTTGATGTTAATTAGGTTAACTAAGTTACTCTCTTTGTCATGCCAAAAGTTAGTACACTTGCCTTCTCTAAGAATTAATTTGACATGCATCCTCACCTGCTCCTTTAATATGAAAATGTAAAGCATTGTCCAAGAAATTTTAGCTTTAGGTTTGACACTCTAATAACATTACATTGATAGATAGTATGAGTGGATCCACTTCACCCATAAAGTCTCTCTGTCTATTAGGAGTCTTTAAATCCTTTTGATGATTAGGATTTTATTAGTAATCTTGATTGGGTTAGTGCTTAAGCCCCCTTCCTTCTTAGGTAGACATATATCTTGCCACTTAACTTTAACATTGATCTATTTGTTGTATCACCTAACCACATAAATCTTCTTAGAATTTTCTCAATAGATTTATTAAATTCTTAAGGAAAACTATATAAAAGATCTAGTAAATATACAAGTTATTGAGCACAAAGTTTATCAGTTGATCCTTCCCAACAAATACGATGCTTTTGTTACAATAGTTAGTGATCCTTTTTTGGTTTATTTTAATCAAGGGATGAAACTATCTATAAGTAGTTTTTTTTGTAGTGATTGGGATTACCAAATAAGTGCATAAAGGCTTCATTATCTTCATCACTATCAGGTTGGAGAGCCAGGAAGAGATGGTTTCAGGTTCTTTATAAGTTAACAAGTGGTTTTGTCTGTTTCTCTTTAGCCCATAAAATTCCTTGAATGTACCAATAATTGACATTAGGGCACAACCTAAACTAGGATCAACTCCATAAATTAAGAGTAGATCATTTGAAAAGGATAAGCAAACTATTTTTAGCTCATTGCAATTGATGTAGTATTTTGAGTTTCTTTTCTAAGATTATAACATGGCCAATAAGTCTGGCTAGGACTTCAATGCACATTATAAATAAGTAAGGTGAACTCAGATCTCCTTGTCTTAGACCTTTTCCACCTTTAATAAGCTTGGTAAGTAGTTTATTAACCAAAATACTATAAGAGGTATAATTGACATATTGTTCAATATGGTTTATAAATATCAAAGGAAAACCAAACATAAATAATGAGTGTAAGATGAAGTCCTAATTTTTATAATATAATGCTTTATGAAAATCCAACTTGATAGACCAATTAATATTTCACATAATGCATCTTATTGAAGATTTTAAATGTCCAACTCTGGAATCATAAAACGTGAGCGTATTACCCTGTAGGGTTATTTCAATGGAATCTCATTAGCCATCATTGGTTCATCTCCATTCTCATACCATCCAAAAAATTCCCTATTTGATCAATTGATATACGACAATCCATTCTTATGTTTATGTCCTCAATCGTCACCCTAACATATCACTCTTTTTTTTTGTTTTCTCTACTAAATGCATTTCAATTTCCATTCAAGCCTAAATGTATTATAGAAAAGCATTGATAAGTCAACAATTTATAATTGTACTTATTTTGGGACAATAGGCATAACTTTCACTAATGATGTCGGATTAAGGTCATTCTAAGACGGTTTTGAAGAGATCTTCTAGATCTACAACTTCTGTGAAGACCCCAAAGAGAGATTTTGCCTCTAAAAGGGTTTAAATCACAATTTACTGTAGCTGTCCCGTATATATCCTGTGCAGCATCACTAACTTATAAAGAATATATCTCTTAACCCTGATATTCAAAAATTTCATACTCTATATCGTTGGAAAGCTAAGAGGATAAACTACAACTTCCGAAAGCCAACTTTATCTAAATCAGTATAGATTAATACAGTTTATTTCCTGAAGTTAGAACATAGATTTTACCCCTATGAAATGCTTAAGAATGCAATGCGAAAACTTAGAAAGTCATAAGCAAAACACAAATATATTTCATTAACATCAAAAGAAAAGAGCTTTACAAAGCTTTAATGGGAATTTCAAGCCACAATACATCATTGGTCTCATAACCCAAAAATATAAAATATACATGAACAAGTAACACTTGAAATGCAGCTAAAGCCTTGTGTTTTCCATAAACTAACTTAAAATACAAAAATATGCAGATTTGGAGTGATGCCTTAACTCTCGACTCGATCACTCGATCTCTTGCTCATCACCTGGAGATGGGACAGAATAGGAGTGAGCTTAAAAGCTCGTGGGTAACAAGTTTATGATGGAGAAATAAGCAAAACCATTGAAAATATTCATTGCCATAGTAAATTTGCATTGAATCCATAAAACACGTATTTCTCAAATTCTCAACTTGTCAAACAATTCATAAACAATATAATTCATGTATTCATCAAACTTGTCAACAAATCATAAACACAGAAGCAATCAGAGTGGTTTGGGTAGGTCCATAAACATGAGGGAGTTCTTGCGAATCTCTAGTAATAACAGAATAGACTATCACAAACCTACATAATGGTTTTATGTAGTTCATAAACATAAGGGAGTCCGTGAAGGAGCTCCATGCCACTAGTGGGCAGGTGAGAGAAGCCTTTAACATGGTCAACGTGCGCGTGACATAACAGAATAGACCACCACAAACCCATACAAATGTGAATTTCATGACTTGTAAACATATTGCCCAAAAGGCACATTTCGGAAACATGATTTCCATAAGCATAATATATTTCAAATACCATTTCTATCTTCATTTCATAAATCATCAAAAAGATTCATGTACCAAATATGTAGCAATTTCTTAAATCATTTAAGAAGCAATAAATGCAATATTTATAAAGCGATTGAAATCATTTAACTCTATTGATTTAAAAAAATATTCATGACTCATTAACTCAACTATAAACATGTAACCCACCTTGGATTCCTTGCTTAAAAAACTTGCTTAAAGGTGCCTCTCCTCTTGCCTTTCTTGATTCTCTTTAACATTGGCAAAAATCCCAATTTAGTAGGTATACAAATTGAGAACCCACAAAGCATATTTAGTAAAATTGATTCTAGGATACTTAAACCCATGCATTTCTTAAGCTTTATGAACCAAAACCCTTCCAAAAATCCAAAGGATTAAGAATGAACTTACCTTGAGTCTTCACAATTTCTTGGCTCAAATGGAAACTCTTCTCTTCCTCTTTCTTTTTCACTTCTTGAATAACCTCAAAATCACTCTTAAAAGCTAAGAAAAGATGAACCCTAACTTGATCTTCCTTATTTTCTCTCAAGAACACAACTATCTCTCCTTTCTCTCTTCATTTTCGTTCTTCTCTTCTTTCTCTCCATTATTCACGTTTTTCTCTCCTTCTTAAGAGCAAAACTACACTTTCTTCTTCCAATCATACCCTTAATGAGTGTGAAATGTCAACTTTGCCCTTCCTTTATGCTTTGTGGCTTTTATACTTAATTGATATGCCAAAATTGCCCTTTATTCACTCTTACTACTTTAATTTAACTAACCAATGTAATAAAATCCTACTAACATTGACATAATAAGTAACTCCAAAAAGTAATATCTCAAGACCTCATAATTTATTTAAATCATGCTTAACTAAACAAGAAAAAAATTTGAGGGGCCAACATGTCTAGTTTAAGACATGACTGAACAAGGAACCCAAATATATGAAAGAACCAATTAAGTAAGAGAATGAATTCTTTTATTGAATTTAGGACTTGAGCTAAAACAATGATGCTTAGTAAAATAACATGATTCGCAATCTAAGGAAGACAAGTTATGGTATAAAGCATACAAGTTTTTGAGCAAAGGAAAAGAGGGATTCCTTAATTGAAAATTTACCTTGAAGGGAGTCATAACCCTTGAGTAAGCAATGCACTTTGTTATTTATGTAGTAAGGATGTAATGACCTCTAGATTCATATCTTTACCTATAATCTGCTTCATCATAAGGTCCTAAAAGAGGCAACAGTCAAGAAAGAATGAAACACAACAATTAAGTATACGAGTAAGTTTGTTAAAAGAAATTAACTTAAAAGACAAAGTAGAAAAAGTTAAGAAAGATGACAAAGGGATTCATAAAGTTGAGGTGACTGTGTCAGACCCAAGAATATGAAAGTTTGACTCATTAGTGAAAGTAATAGGAGAATTAGATTTACATAGCTAAAATGTAGAGAAGACACCGGAATTATCTGTCACATGATTTATGGAACCAAAATCAATGACTAATTTGAAGATGAAGCAATAAGAGATGTATTTGGTTTACCTAACTCAATAATAACAATGACAGGGGTAGATGAAGACTTCTATGATTCTTGATATTGAGAGAACTATCAAGTTCATCTGCAAAAATTAAGTTAGACTTTTTAGATGTATTAGTAGTAGTTACAATATGAGCTAATTGATTTCTCTAATTCTTATTATGCATATTTATACAACAATGTTTTATATGTCCTATTATGTGACAATAATGGTACTCATTCCCTCTTAAATCGTGTCCTTTATTATCAAAATATCCTAATCCACCTCCTTTAATTGATGCAACTAACAAAATCATTATTAGACTAAACAATTGAGATACTTTATATGCAGAGCACTCGACTAAATGTTTTCTGTAATGAAGTAATTTTAGAACTAACAAGAATTTGAGACTTTGTAGTTTCAAATTCGAAAGGAAGATCATCTAAGAAACCTATAACAACCATCTTCTCTCATTGAGCTTTTTATTCTTTAATATCTAGATTGAAAGGCTATAACATATTAGACTTCTTTTAGGTTTTATTAAAATTTATGGAATAATTTATGAAATATTTGTCCTATTTTTTGCATGATAAAATACTTGGCACACCAAAAAAAACCTAGGAAATATTCCTTTTACCATAATACAATAAATCTAGATATTCTATCAGCTCCGTAATAAGTTCATAATTGTTGATCAAACCAATTGCCTCACTATCAATAAAGTTCCTTATCTGTGAGAACAAATGAGCATCATCTTTCAGTTATGTCTATTTTATCTCTTCTTTGGGTGGTTCGTCTATTAAATGATCACCTTTATCAATGCTCCACAAGTACAAATGTATTGTCTTACTCTATTCTAGATAATCAAACCCACTAAGCTTGTGTTCTATAATCTTAGACATTAGCATAATCAAATCAAAAACAACTACTCATTTAATGTCAGTATATTTAAACTAAAGTTAACAAAAAACCCAATGCCTACTACTCATTTAAAAGAAACACTAAAAAAAGGGCAAATTTAAATCGGATTAGAATTAAACCTTACAATTTAATATATTCTGATGAAACTAACCACAAATATAAATTACAGAGAACCAAACATGCCAATCGAAGGTGACTAGGCAAGTTTTTTATGATATGAATAGCCACACACTCTAGCATAAGGGAGATAGGAGGATAGCTTATGTCAGATTCTGGGGGCTGGTCGAACTGACAGAATCATTACTCCTTAAGCCGGTGGTCACTCTATAAGGGTGTAAATTTACACAAATTATACTCCCCGTGGTAGAATTGGAAATCTTAGAGAAAAAGAATTTCCCACTAAGAACCTAAAAATACTAGATGCTCTAATACCATACTAATTAACATAGAATCGTATTTTCTATACAATATGTCATTGATACTAACTGCTTATATATACAGAACTTAGTCATCCTCTAGAAGAAAGTTTGACTGTTTTGATTCTAATTAATCATTATAATGTAGCTTCCTATTTTGTAAATTCAATCCCTATATCACAACTTTCCTTATATATTTACAGATTATGTAACAAAACTTATTCACATAACAATAAGTTGGATTAGTTTGCAACAAAGATACATATGCCTACTCGTCAACTAAAGTATTTGTTGGTCCCTAAATGGCACATGAGATGGGATGGTGAATTATGTATGTATACTTTTAATTCTATTTAAAAACTAATGAATTAATTATTTATTCCAATAAATGATTATGACAATTTCATAAAAGATAATCATAAAACAAACACAACAAAAATAAAAGAGAGTAGGGAAAGAGAGACAAAATTTAATTTATAATAGTTTGACTAAACAACCTTTATTATGAATCTACTTCCCAAGCTCTACTTTAGAATTTGTTATCATCTTCTTTAATAGGTGAAAAGAAGCTTTTCATATTTTTGTCTTCCTTTAATTAAAGAGAAACCATCCCATAAATTATTTTCCTAAGGTGAAGAGAAACCCTTTACACATCTTCTTTTTCTATAGGTGAAGAGGAAACTTAGTAATTTAATTGCTCCCTTCAATAGTATCTCAATCACTCAAATATAACCTAAGAAGTCCTTTTCTAATCACACAATGAACTTAGGGCTCAAGTCATGCTCATACGTACGTAAATATAATATAAATCTCCTGAAAGCTTCCTAAAACTCCCTTTAGTGCCAAAATCCCTTTTCATTACTCATATATGGTTTATTTACACTCAAAATAGCCAAATATATTTATTAGAGATACAAATAAGTCATTATGATGAATAACAACAATATCGTTCATTGATCAATGTATCAATCAATGTTCTTACATAAATTTATAATCGATAAAATATTTTTTAGAATACTATGGTCAATCAATATGTCAAATTAGTCGACCACTATATTTATAGAATGCACAAACTAATTTAAAACCTTAATATAGGTTAAACTAACTTCAATATAAGCTGACCAAATCTCTTAAAATAAAAATTTTAAAACTTATCAAATTCTTTCAAAGATCCACACACACACTCTTTTGATAAAAATTGATCTAAAACTATTTTAAAATTTCTCAAAATATTTTGATGCATCAAGAGAGTTTTATTTAAACTTAAATTAAATTTACTTTTAATATGAAATGATTATACAATATTGAAGCTCTTAGGCCATTGAAATGGCTAAGATAAGATTACAAGAAATATTTAAAAAATTTATATATGAAAAAAGTGTGAGATCCCACATCGGTTAGAGAGGGGAACGAAGTACGCCTTATAAGGGTACGGATACCTTTCCCTTACGGACGTGTTTTTCATGGCCTAATACACCGGATCCTATCGAAACTTCTAGGTTAAATGTGCTTGGGTTAAAGTAGTACTAGGATGGATGACCTCCTGGGAAAGCCTCGGGAAAAGCAAAACCGTGAGTGCTTGACTGGGCCAAGGCCCAAAGCGGACAATATCTGTAAGCGGGTGATCTCGAATGTTACAAAAAAGTCCAATCTTCTTATTATGGTCCACTTAACTTGAATTGCTTTTAAGCACCTCTTAAATTGTATACATGCTCTTCTTTTCTTATTTGCTCATGCTTTAATTGCATAATCCATGCAATTGACTCTTTTACTCTTTTATCTCTTTCATTGATAATAATATTTTACATATTGCTTGATTTCATTAAAATAATCCTACTAATATCACCAAAAGTAAATTATTTATATATTTTATTATCATCAAAAGATTGGGTTATGACCTCATTAGGTCTAATAATTAGTTTAAAACATTCTAAGATAGAGGGAAAAGGAAAAGTGTCAATGATATGGTTGAAATTTAAATAATCATGCTAAAATGTTTAGAAAAGGATAAGGAAAAGGTTATTCCAATAATAGAAGCACCATTGGACAAAAGGGTGTGATAATTTTGAGCAATATCACATGTTCATTCCTTTCTCAACAAAAAGATGTAACCATGTCAATCAATTAAATTTATCTTATTTACAATTTTTTATCATAAATGATATACTTTTAGTTTTTTATAATTACCAAAATCATATTTTTTCACTTTAATGCTAATTCTTTTAAACTTTTTAATTAATTAACCAAACTTTTTGATTAAAAAATTTAGATTAAAACGTTACCTTCACTAATTTTTTATTAATGTGGTTAATAAACTCTATAAGACTTACCATATAAAGCTCCTTTGTGGCTATTCACATGCTAGTTCCTCTCCGGTTACAGAACCCATCAACTTTACTACATTGAGGACTCCTATTAAAATCTTCACAAATTGATCTTAACTTTGACAAATTGAGTTGTGAAAGAGTAATCATATAAAGTGTACATGCGTCATCCCTACTTTCTATTAGATTCAAATATATGCTCTTGTTAAAAGAATTTTCTTTGATCTTAAATTCACCCACCAAATCATATAACTCAAAGTGCACTCACAAACAAATATTTTCTATAATCTTAATAGGAAATGATAACTAGGATTTCATGCATAACTAAAAGCAACATTGACTACCATGGCGTGTAAAAGACAAAGTCATCATCAATAATTCTTTGAATTAAATAATGCCTTTTTTCTCAAAGTACCATAAACATATGACACAAAAACAAAATTTACTAAAATGCTAAATGTGACCTGAAACTAATTTCGTGAGAATCATAAACTCTTAAAAAGGGCTCTCAATTCTTGTAAAAAAAAGTGTTCTTACTCGCAAAGAAAAGTGAAATCAGAGGAATTGGTAATGAGAGACATACTCGAATCAGAGGATTCTAAGCCTATACTGTAGTACATTTTCTACAAATCATTATTCTCTAAGTAAACAGAATTGTTATAGGTCATGAGTAAGATAAAGGTAATATGGCAGAATATAATGTTGGGAGAACTATTCAAAGCCTTGTTATGTCATTACGACTCAACCCAACCAACACAAAATAATTAAGGTCAAAACTCAAAAAAAGTCAAAATAAGATAAGATTAACATTTTTCAAATTACTTTACTACAAAATCGTCTGCTTTCCAAGCCAGGTAAGGAGGTCGTTCTCAAAACTATCGCTCAAGCACTCCCTACGTTCTGTATGAGCGTCTTCCTCCTCCCTCAAGGTGTTTGTGACGATTTACATAGAATGATGAATGCCTACTGGTGGGGATCCTCCTCTGGTAATCGATCTACACTTCATTGGGCCAAATGGGAAAGGCTTTGCACTCCGAAGAAGTTGGGAGGTATGGGTTTTAGGGATTTATATTGTTTCAATCTTGCGATGTTGTGTAAGCAGGGTTGGCGATTCTTGTCCCATCCGAATTCGCTACCGAGCAAGCTATTTAAAGCGCGGTATCTCCCCAATTGTTCTTTTCTGCAAGCTGGTGAAGGTCGAAACCCTAGCTTTATTTGGAGGAGCATTTTCTCCGCCCAACAATTGCTGGGGAAAGGAGCTCGATGGAAGGTGGATGACGGCAGTTCAATTTCAGTCTTTAACGATCCCTGGCTGAATTGTGACGATGGATTTTTTGTGCGTTCTGATCCGCTGCCTGGTATGGAGGATTTGAAGGTTAGTGATCTTTTTACTTCGGATAATTCGAGGTGGGACTCTTCTTTTGTTAACGGCATTTTAACCCCAGACGATGCTCTGCAAGTCTTCAAAATCCCTATTTCACCGTCTTTGCCCTCTGATAGTTTCTGCTGGCATTTTACTAGGGATGGTGTATATAGCGTTAAATTAGGATATAGGATTGCTACTGGTCAGTTTTCGTCTATTGCTTCTTTTATGGTTGATAGCAACTGGAATTCCCTCTGGAATGCTCCCCTTCCCCCGAAGATTAAGGATTTCTTGTGGAGGTTATTGCGTGACTTTGTCCCCTGTAAGCAGCGACTGTTAGCCAGGGGTGTACCTCTTGATGCTTCTTGTCTTAGATGTGGTCTGGTAGAAACTATGGACCATGTGCTGCTCACCTGCCCATTTGCTCGACAAGTCTGGAGTATTGCAGGTATCAATCTGCAGGGTGATGATATTAAAAGCTGTATCTTTTCGGGTTTAGTTGGTCAGAACGCTGTTTTGGATCATCGGTTTTTTGTGATTTGTTGGAGCCTCTGGTTCCACCATAATTTGCTGTGTTGGGAGCAGAAGGATTCTTCTCCGACTGTTATTGTCTATTTTGCTGATGATTTTCTTGCGAATTGGAAAGAAGCAAATTGTGCTTTGGTCGACTGCAGGTTACTGATAGATCTCTTTCTCATTGTCTAACTTGGTGTGCGCCTACTAAGGGGTGGTTGAAGTGTAATGTTGATGCCTCGGTGTCGGGAGGAGAAAATAGATCGGGTTTTGGTGCTGTCCTGCGGGATGATCAGGGTCGGTTTGTTCGGGCTCTGTCAGGTCATATCCCTGGTTGTGTGGATGCTTATCTTGCAGAAGCCATTTCCATTAAGGAAGCTCTTTCTTGGCTTAAGGATCAACGTTTGGATAAGATTATTATTGAGTCTGATTGTTTTGAAGCTATTAATCATCTAAACAACTCTTCTATTAATCTGCTTGAGGTAGGAACAGTTTTGGCTGATTGTCTTTCTTTTAAGAATAATTTCCATTCTTTGTCCTTCCATTGGACTTCACGGAATGCCAATAAGGCTGCTCATCTGCTAGCTCGGGTGGCCCTATTACATGCAACCCAGTTGGTGTGGACTTCTATTCCCAGCTGTCTTGATTCTGTTATTTCTATTGATGCTTCGTCGCTTGTTCTCAACTCTGAAGAAGCTCTAGGTTCGGGTGTAATAGGGTAAAGCCTGTTGGCTTGAGGTTAGATGGCTCTCCTATGGTTGAGTTTTCTCGTTTTCTTTAATGAAGTTGTTTTGTTTCAAAAAAAAATTTATAGTTGGTTAGGACACGTAGGCTCTCATTTGATAGACCCAAGTTTAAGTCCCAGAAATAGAATCTATCCAATTATTTTCCTTCTAATATTCTTTAATTGTTTAATAGTTATCCTAATAATTAACTTATATAATATGTGGCATATAAAAAAAGTAACCAAAACGACATAGTTCTTCATATGTTGGTTGTATTAGAAAAAAAATGATATCAGGCAATAACTTTTCTTCCTCCTTACAATAACCCTATAGAAAAAGTTTCCTAAATTATGGAATCTCAACGATGGCTTCGTCAAAAAATATAATAATAAATTATATTTTAATAAAGAACCAAAATCATAAATAAATATTTCATCGATTCTTTTACAGAAAATATATGAGGATAGAAACTATATTTTTAATTTTAACAAACTACTTCAGTGCTGTCATGTAAATGATATGATGTTATATGCCTTAAGCATATTGTGTGTGATGAGTCAACCATGCAAGGAATGTAGTAGGGACTTGGTATAATTAGATTTTAGTATAATTAGACCGACCAATTATTGATTGGAGTAACCTCAAGTAAGAAGCTTTTCTATCACAACTTTGCAATTATATCACTTTATTTTTCAGAAGCAAGATAATGGTATTTAAAACCCAAGTGGGTTTCCTAGCTTTATTCTCCACCACTGTCCTCTCTTAGTTGTATTTGGTGGGTTGTCCTTGTCTTTAAGGACAATTGGAAGCACTACTCATCCACAAAACCTTTTTTAAGCATACCTAAAGCACACCTAAGCATCCTCAAACATTCTAATCATCAAACCACACTTGCACTGGTTTCCACAACTACCCTGCTGAGATTATAGACAATTAATTGATCAAACCAAGCCATTAGCTATCAAACATGCATTAGCCAGTAAACCAAGAAACATTATATTACAAAATTTACTTCAGAACCTCACCAACTTATACTCAGTGGTTATTAGCTAGCCTATTTATGTTCTCTATAATGGCAAGGATTAGCAAGAGTTTTTGGATATACAAAGGCTTTAGAAATTTCAGGTCTATAGAAGATGAAGATAAGACCAAAACTGTGCCTTCCATTGTTAGCTAATTGGTCAAATATATAAGTTCTTAAAGTGTACTCTTCCGTATATTGTCTATATTGTAAATTAAATTTATGTAGAATTAAGTAATTTTATCATTATTTAACTTAAAAAGTCACACTATGGCACTGTGAATATTTAATATTTTTTCTACATTTTCTGAAAAAAGAATAATTTATTTGCTTATTATTATTATTATTAATTCATTTAAACGTTAATAGGCGCTGCATTTAGAACTAGTAAACTTGTTTTTCCTTTGAGTATATGTGAAGTTGAGGGGGATTTGAATAACTTCCACTGGTGTGGTCATATCAACGCAGTTATCTCGTTTAATTATTATATAAGCCCACTAACTTCATAGACCTAGTGCCCCAACAACAGAAAAGTGGTCTCATTCCACCTTTCTGCTTCGAATTTTAAACTAAAAAGCCAACTTTTGAACCCTTTACTTAATAAAGCATCAAATTATAAGCTTATCTCCAGGATTGCTCGCTCTGTGTAACTTTAATTGTGCTTTAGAATATAGATAGGGCGCTTTTGTTTAGGTTATTCTCTTAAAAGAGCGACAAGAGGCTTTCAAAAATTCCAAGTTGCTTAAACATGGGCCTTATGCTTCTCAAGAAGATGACTCTTTTCTTCCTTCTGGTCTCTACATCATTTCTAGCAGCTTCTGCAGGTGGGTTTTTGTTATTATGATCTATATGCAGTCTTAACTGGTGCACATTATCAGAATCTTTCACCACAGAGGCGACGGACTCAAAGCAGCTGCACAGGACTAAACTTACACCAAAACAGAATTAGCCAAAGTTCAAAAAAGAATTGATCATCACTATCCGTCAGAGTTACAGCCACTCTACTATATGCTAAAGAACATCACAGCCAATGTCACGTTGATCAATTTGTTTGTTTAATCGTCCCATTAGGAGACGATCATTTAATATTCCTAAATAGCTATTGTTATTTTCTGCTTTCACAGGTCGACGATTCAAGCTCATGAATAACCTGGTGGAGGAAGGTGACGAGGTTTGTTACCGATCATAGCACTCACTTGTCTAGATTGATCTCAACCTGGAGTTTGCTTCCTTAGCAAGATCAGTGTCTAACTCTTCCAAGATCTAAAATTTATAACATGTTGCAGTGTACATATAATCTCTAAAAGCATGGTGTTATTTTTCAGGAATTGGCAGTCGAGTTATGGGAAGAAGGAGTGACTACAGTTCATGAAAGGCTTTTAAGAGCAAACACTAAAGACTACGGAAAATATGATTCAGCACCAGCTCTTGTTAGGCCTCCTTTCAAGCTCATCCCAAACTGATCATGATCGTCATCAACATGGCTTTTATATAACAGTCAAGTCCGACGGGTGCCCTAGTACGTACTTATATATAACGTAACTAAATAAAAACAGATACTCTATTATGTATGTTTATACGTACCAAGTCCTAGGATATATACCTCCGAGAGATGCATATACTAAGTTTTGAGTCCCAATTCCCTCGCGCCATCTACGTGTAAATTTCAGTGCTATAGGATAGCATATAGCTATATCAATGTTTGTATGTACGTATAAATTTCTTTACGTCTATATATATAACAGTGTGTGAGCTTGGTTATTTCGAGAGCATGAGACTTTGCGAAATATTCATGCACATGGAAATTGGTACACTAAGATTTGGAGAGCTTAAAAAACTATGGGATAAAACATATATGTACACACGATTGAACCTACTTAGTTTCTGACGACAAAAGCATGAACAATACAGTAAGTTTCGCATATTAGGTTCTTTTTCTAAAGCATGAAAAGAAAGGATCAAAGGAAGCACTAAAATTCTTAATGATAGCACATATGATAAGTTTAAAAAATGAAAGATTATAATTGTAAAAGTCATAACTGATGGTAAATCATAATAAGATATGATTTATCAAAAAGGTTCCTCACTTTTTATTTTATTCTCCCGCCTCCCTTCCCTACCCCTTCTTCTGCTACAAAGCTTTATTCCTTCTATAGGTTTCCTCTCACATCATGCTAGACACAACATCCCACAACTCTACTGAATTTCCATCATTGTCATCCAATCCATCTCACTCTTCTCCAACACCCCCTCTCCTGCCTCCTGTAACTGATACTGTTTCTAATACCCAGAAGACATGGAAATAAGTGGTTGGGACACCATCGTCTCTACTCTTTCTTATAAACCACCTAATGAAGTTGACAGAAAACTCATTGTCTATCCAGACCTTGCAACACTCCAAGATGGAGCAAATCGCTGGAAATCCACAGTAGTGAGATTTTTTTTAGAACATAGACCAGCTTTGCCATTAATATTGCGATGGCCAAATAAGCTATGGAAAAGTAGAGGCCTTAACGTTGTTTATCTATCTGAAGGTAGCCTCATTCTTTTCTCTTTCTCCTCCATATCAGCAGCTCATAAAATTCTTGAGGAGGGTCCATGACATTTTGGGAGTCAACCTATTTTTTTACAAATCTAGCAGCCTAGACTGAAATTTGAAATCATCAAAATTCAGAACCTTCCTATATGGATAAATTTTCATAATGTCCCCTGGAATATTGGATCACTCAAGGTCTCAGCCAAATAGCTAGCTATATTGGAAAGCCTTTATGTATGGATGAGAATATTGCCACTAAGAAAGAATTGGATATGTCTGTATTTGAAGTCCAGATCCTCTGTCCAATATTACTCTGTCTTATTCTGTCTCATGAAATCTCAGCCATTTATTTTGCGGGACCCACGCGGGACCTATGCGGAACCCACATAAATAAATGGTTGAGATTTATTGGACACAATAAAACACCATAATATTAGACAGAGGATCTGGACTCCTGTATTTGTGTCAGTATAAAAGCATCAAAAGATATTCCCAATGAATTCCCAATCATGCAACTAGGGGATGGAAATCAATTATGGGAGGATAGTATTGCAATTTCCTATCATTGCAGGCCCCTTGCAAAAGCTCACAATTCCATTTGGAGACCTACTGGTAAAGTCTTCAAGACTGGAAACTACCAAGAGCTTATGGGTCATGAAGAAGAATGTCATGCAGAAGAAAATCAGGATTCTAAAAATTCGAGTGCTCCTTTCAATGATAACAGGGATGATGTAAACCTCTCTCCTGCAAATCTTGTAGCAGAATCTACGCTGAAAAGGGATAGTTCTGTTCCTTATGAAGAGCTTATCAGCAAAGACAGAAAATTAAAAATATTGGAAAATTCTACTGCAGAGGAGAATGATATGTCTGACAAATCGTCTCCTTATCTCATATCTAAACAAGCAGATAATTTAGTTATCTTACCTGATCAACATGGCGCAGCTCCCTTACATAAGGAGGAAGTATGCAAAAATGAACCCCCTCATGTCACCCCTTCTGCTTCCTTATGTTTGTCAATGGCAGAGGATATTTCTAATCCTTCTCAGGGAATTGATAAAGATGAAGACAGTGGGAATTCCCAATCTATGTCAAGAAGAAAATCTCAAAGGCAAGGGTAAAAGCCCCAAAAGCACTTCTATTTAACATGACTATTTTGGCTTAGAATGTCAATAAATTGCCCTTCAAAGTTATTAGCTTTAAGGGATTTTGTTTGGAGAGAAAAACCTCTCTTTTTTGGTTTACTTGAAACGAAAGTTAGGTTGGCAAATTTAAATAAGTTGAATATTTTAGGTCCTCAATGGAGACTACTATCTAATCACAGTCATCATGCCTATGGAAGTATAATAGTGTGCTTCAATTCAGATGAGATTAAGGTGGAATTACTGGAGGCAAATGAGCAGGTTATACATCTTTAAATCCTACTATTGCAAGGTAACATCGATTTGTATATTTCCTTTGTTTATGCTAGCAACTTTGAATTCCAACGAAGTGATCTGTGGAACAACATCAAACAATATAGTAGTAATATCAACAAACCATGGCTCATATGTGGGGATTTCAACTCAACTCTTTATGCATTCGAAGCTCAGGGCAACACCAGTTTGAGAAACTATTCAAATCATTTGTGGGATTGTGTAGAACATATAAAGGTGAATGATCTCAAATATATTGGCCACTTATTCACGTTGTCAAACAAGAAAAAAGCAAGTTGGTTCATCAGGAAAAATTTAGATAGAGCTCTTGTAAATGATCTTTGGTTGCAAAATTTCCCCAACAGTCTAGCTAATTTTATGGAACCTTCATTCTCGGATCACATGCCCATTTTTGTCTCAAATTTGTCCAAGCCTGTTGCTACTCACCATCCTTTTCAGTTCAACAATTACCTAGCTAAAGATCCTGGATTTAATGTTGCTTGTAGGAAGGGGACTCTGTACAGAATTAGGGGTACGAAGCAGTGCTGTTGTATCCAAAAGTTGAAAATGATTAAACAAGAACTTAAGCTGTTGAAATCTTCCAAAGGTTCCACTGTCGATGCTATCAATAACACCATAATGGAGTTGGTCAGGGTGTAGAATATGTTATCCTCTAATCCAGATAATCAAATTCTGATCGACAAAGAGAAGCTAGCTCTCACCAACTCCCTTCAAGCTATAAGCAATCACTCCTCTCTTTTGCAACAGAGAGCTTAGATAAATTAGCTATAAAATGGAGACAGTTGTACTCAATTCTTTTTCCACTCGATACTAACCAGGAAGAATTGCAACAAAATCTATTCCATTACTTCACATAATGGTACTGTCATCCAGAATTCGAAGGATATTCATGAAGAAGCGTTCATATTCTTCAATTCTTCTCTTGGTACTAGGGTGTTGACAAATGTTTCACATAAGGATCTACAAAAACTTAACCTGTAGCAAATCCCACATTCTGATTTTGATCTCTTAACTAAACCAGTGGAAGAAAAAGAAATTGAGAAGTGTGTTTTTGGTATGAACGGAAAGAAAGCTCCAGGGCCAGATGGATTAAATGGTTACTTTTGTCAACATTCTTGGAATATAATTGGAAGTTTTATCAAAGAGGTCATACATGAATTTTTCAGAAATGGGGTACTACTTAGAGAAATCAACAAAAAAATATTGTGCTTGATTCCTAAGGGTTCAAATCCAACAAGCTTTGCTGATTATCGACCTATATCATGTACAAACTTCCTATATAAAGTTATTTCTAAGATTTTAGCAACAAGATTGAAGAAAGTATTAGCTCCTTTGATTAATGAAAACCAAAACGCCTTTTTGTTGGATAGGTATATTAGTGATAATATACTTATTGCACAAGAGCTGATGAAAGGCTACTCCACTTCTAACAGCCCTCCAAACTTCACAATGAAGATTGATTTCCACAAAGCATTCAAGAGTATTAGCTGGCAATTTTTAAGGTCTATTTTGACAACTTTTGGTTTTCCAGAACAGTTCATCAAATGGGTTATGGAATACATTACCTCAGCTTCCTTTTTTGTTCTAATTAATGGCTCCCCTTCTCAGTTTTTTTAAAGCTGTAAGAGGTCTTAGACATGGGGGCCCCATTTCTCCCTATCTTTTCATTCTTACCATAGAAATCCTTAATGCAATCATAAAGAAGGAGACACTCTTAAATCCCAATTTTAAACACTATATAAAGTGCAAAAAAATTGGCCTTACTACCCTCTGCTTTATAGATGACCTTCTCCTTTTTTGCAGGGTTGATCTTGAGTCAGATCACACTTACATGCATGCCCTTCATGTGTTCAAGAATTTTTTGGTTTGCAGATTAATTTAAACAAATTTCATTTCCTACTGTCTAAAGGTGTTGGAAACTTGAAATCCCATATAGTTGGAGCAACAGGCATGAAATTGCAATGTCCTCCTCTCCTCTACCTTGTTCTCCTAGTGTCAAAAAAGAGATTCAACCATTCTGATTATCACCCTCTCTTAGATAAGATCCAGAAGAGGGTAAAGTCAAGGGCGAATTTGGTTTCTTATTCAGGTAAACTAGAGCTTATTAAATCAGTTCTTAACTCTTTGCATATGTGTTGGAGCTCTCACATCTTCTTATCTCAAAGCATTATCAAAGTGATTGAAAGGATTCTTAGATCCTTCTTATGGAGTCACTCAAATGGTAACCCTAGACCAGCAAAGGTGAAGTAGGCTGACATATGTTTTCCGAAACAAGAAGGTGGTCTAAACATCCTCTCCATCAAAGCTACTAACCATTCTCTGATTCTCAAGAGGTTCTGGTGGGTATTGGAAGACAAGAAAATCCTTTGGATTAAGTGGTTACATGTATACTTTCTCAAGGGAAGCAGTATATGGGCTATCAAACCAAAAGCTTCGCACTCGTACTTCCTCACTCAGCTATTGAAACTAAGAGATGCAGTTCAACAAGAGGTTTCATGTAAAATAAAGGATGGACGTTTGATTTCTTTATGGTTCGACAATTGGTCTAGCAGGGCTCCTTGATACACTTGACTGATCTTTCCAAAGTTTCCTCATTATTTCCACTAAAAACTCGATTGTGTTCTTTCATTGATGAGAATTCTTGGAATTGTCCTAGAAGTCTGGTGCATCTTCAGCCTAGTTACCCTCCATCACCTCATGTATCTGACGCCTTCTTCTGGAAGGATATCCCGCTTGAAAAACTTACAAATTGAATCATTTGTGGTAATTTATAAAGGTGTCGATCCACGGTTCCTTGGACCATTATGGTTTGGAGTAAATCTATAACACTGAGGATATCCTTCATCTTTTGGCTGGCCATCTAGAACAAACTATCTACAACAGATAGGATACCATATGTGCAAGTGGACAAATATTGTCCCATGTGCTCTATGCAGGTTGAATCACGTAACTCCCTCCTTTTTGAATGCCACTTTAACAAAGCAATATGGGATTACGTCACTTCTTTATGTTCTTGTATGGATCCAGGGACATCTCTTTTAGAGATTACTAATCAGTCTCTCAGCATAACAATCATCCTCTAGACCAGATCACCATATTCATATTATTGTTTTGGGAGTTTGTATCTACTCGCTTTGGAGGGAACGGAATCTTCGACGCTTTGCGAACAAATCCTCAATTAAAGAATGTCTGATTACATTAATCATCGCTGAAATTCGAGAGCTTGTCATGCTGAAGAAACTACAACTCAGTTGTAGCTTAAATATTCACTCCTCTTTACGATTATAGTTGACAGTGTAAACTCCTCCTACGTTCTAAATTCTAAATGTCTTTCTTAAAGCTATTTTGATGAGGGTATTTCCTTATGTATCTGCTTGTATGACTCTCTCTTTTATTAATTAATTTATGCCTTTTCTTTTTCAAAAAAAAGTGTATTGGATAAGAAATGTGAAATCACTAAAAAGAGATTTACTGTAAGTTTTAGGATTTTACAAGTCTTTTATTTGATGGGTTAACAAAAAATTCATAAGTGATTTTGTTCTTAATCAATTGATGTAAGGATGTTCCGATCCTGTCACAAATAAAACTTTCTTATATTAGTACCAGAGAAAATTTTACTTGTATTGACTCTTGATTTGCTAATGAATGATTATCTTGATTATTATACAAAACTTATTATTCATTAGATATAACTTATCCTTAATAATTAAATTAAAACAATAGTGGTCATAGAGTCTTACAAGTAAATACTAGTCTCAAATTCTTACAAGTAAACATACTATAATTTGTCTTGTAAAATTTGGACAAAAGAAGTGTACTATTATTTGAAAAATACAAAAGGATAAGTATTAAACTTCTTTCCCTATATGGTTTGTCTTGAAAAAGAAGTTTATAGATATTTGAAAAATACAAAAGTAAAGTTTATAAATTTACTTCACCGTGTTATTTATACTTACCATGTTTGTAATATATTTTGTTTGAAATGCACTTAATTTTTATGTGTCCTACCATGTTTTGTTTGTTTTCCCCTCTATCTCTATTTTCGAATCATATTTGAGGGACGATTTCCTTTAAATGCCTATGTTATTTTGTTTATGGTTCAGCCGGATTCTGCTGAGGTTGAACGTCGTTGTTTGGATCCATGATCTATGCAACTCTGGCTATGGAATACCTGCAAAACAATAAAGGCGGGCCGAGAGTTGACTCCCGGGAGGCCCCTCCGACGCTCAAGTCAGTCTTTTTGGTGTAGGTTTTGGTTGCTGAAAGTATAGAAAAGTAGGGTTGTAATCT
>JANZLH020000427.1:3361936-3373834 GCA_026770325.2 Erythroxylum fimbriatum
ATAGTGGAATCGGATTGTCTTCAGGCGGTTCAAGCAATCACATCTTCTCCGTCTAATTCTTCGGAAATTGGAATGTTAGCTTCTGATTGTCATGCTTTTAAGCGATACTTCTCCCATTTGTCCTTTCAATGGACGCGTAGGATTGCTAATAAGGCGGCTCATTCCCTAGCGAGGGTAGCCTTATTACATGCAAACCTCCATTTCTGAGATTCTATTCCTCCTTGTTTACCTTCTATTTTACGTTATGAACAATCTTTGTGTGTTGCTTCTGATAGGGAAAAGTTAGTAGGATCTGGGTGTACTTGGTAAACCTGTTGGCTTGGGATAGTTTTTCTAGCCTTTCTTTGTCGAGTGTTTTTTTTTATGATTTATGATTTTATGATTTTCGTCCAAAAAAAAATATTTACCTAAAAGTCTCATCATATGGGTAGGTATAATTCGCATAAAACCATCAACTTATATATTACACGGCAAATCATCTTCCAATCGAACCCAGTTCACTAATTCATGAAATGTAACTTGTGGACAGAAGGTAAAACAACATTGCTGCCTTATCTCGTCTTAATAAGATCATAAAAAGAAAAAAGAACCGGCGAAGTTGAGTGCACGGTATTCCAAATCTAAACAACTAAACAAGTATAATTAACTGATCATATTGTAAAATCATAACAAAAGGATGATTAATCATGGTGGACGTTTCGAGTATAGACACTTGTTCTTGGGTGACTCGCCCTGATGTGAGATCAGTTTGTGATGATCTGGTTTCTTCAAATTATTCAACCACATGCATTGATAGAAACCCACCAAGCTCAAAGCATGGGGCCAGGTATAGAGAGAGGGCGTGTAGGTGTCTTGTTTGACCGGACCATCTTTGTTCAAAGTGAGAAGCCAACATTTGGTAGCCAAATACGCATAAAGTTCTTGCTGTAGCCATCAACTCCTTTTGACCCCCATACATACACTATAGAGAGAGTTGAAGTTGCAGGCCACACCCCAACCACCTGCTTCTTCCAATTCCAACATTTGCTTTAAGTTATCTGCACTTCCTAAGTACTTTTTTTTAAACAAACTAGTTTTCATTAACTACTAAAATTGTAAAGTGAAATGGGGTTATCGTCGTGTGACTGTGGAAGTGGATTCGCTGGAGGTAATCAATATTTTATCCTCTTTTCATAATATCCTGATTGGGCTCTGGTTTTTTGTGACAGGTATCAGAGACTTGCTCTTTGGCGACTGGGAGGTGTGACTGCAACATATTCACCGTGAAGGCAATCAATGTGCGGATCACTTGACTCACTTAGCTTCCTTCGTAACGCAGGGACTGCATACTCTTCAGGAGCTACCACCCAGTATTTTGGAGGCTCTTTTCCGGGACCGAGCTGGCACTCTTTATCCTCGAACATCTTTTAGGAATTTAAGTACCTCGCGCTAGTTGTTTATTTTGTTTTCTTTCCTTGTTTCAAAAAAAAAAAAAAGTAAAGTGAAATCAAATTTATTCTAGTATTTTAAAATGTCAAAGTGAAGGGGAATATAAAAATATTAACTTGGTACATTTTATTACTTTCTTGCAGTTGCAACGTGAAAAGTATGGAATGCGTACTACGCACTCCGCGTAACGCAGAAGCCACCAAGTCATTAAATTTAGCGCTTTTGTTTTCCATTTTCTTCATTTTTTGACTCACAAAATTCACTTTAATCTCTCACGAATTCGAAATATTTAATATTGTAAGTTTTGTCCCTTCAAATAAACTTGATTTACGTCATCCAACTCCGTCAAGGCGAACGGAGAACGTAAAACGTCCAAAATTCTAACGACGTTACATTTCACTTCTGTCTAAAACGACTTTCTCCGGTTCCCTCTCTCTTTTGCAGCAAAAGACCAGCAGTCTCCCAGTCTCGTTTCTCTTTCTAGAACAGCCTCTTAGTTCTCTCTCCAATACTTTTGTCGCCGTCCTATTGTTAGGTACGATGTCGATCACTTCATTCCCTTATTTTCCTACATAAAACTGATTTTTGTGTGTCTTAATTTAATCGAACATGATCTTTTTAAGATTGTGCTTTAAAAAAAATGTCCTTTTTGGCGTTTCATTGTTTTGGATATGGGCTAAGTTTATTTTGGAGGTATAAAAGGATCGCCATGGACTCGGGTAATTTAAATAAAAATTTTCATGTGTTTCTATTTTTAGGGTTTTTCAAGTTTGACTCTCTCATCAATCCCAAAGAAGTAGCAGGTGGATTCGATTTTAGCTTCTTATTAATTTTCTGAGTGGCCTTTTCATTTTCTTCGCTTTCTGGGTGTTCTCAGTGGTTTAGAGTCGTTTGGTGGGTCTTGGGTTGTGAGCTGTAGGAGTGACAGAGAACAAACTTTATTTCTTTTCTTTCTTGTTTGGTTATAATTGTTAAAATCGGCTGCTATGAAGTATAGTGATGCTCTTTATTGACTATCGGTAAGGTTATTTAACTTGAGAAATTTTTGGCCCTTCTATGGTTTATGGAATTTTCATTGTTATCTCAAAACTGGGTAATTTATTTTGTTTATATGATTTGAATTTCTTGTGAAACTGGGCGATCTGTGTAGGTTAAACTGAATTTGTTCTTGGGTTGCTCTAACTATTTATAGTTTTAGAGGTTTTCTGGCAATGCTTATCTGCCTGTGTTGTAAATAGAGCAAAAGTTTACTTCTTTTTGAAGGTCAAAGGAATTTGTTATTTTTGAAGTTATGCTGCATGCGATGGACATACGACTACTTTTTTGCAAAGGTATTTACTGAATTGGTGTTCATCGTGTTGATGCTTGGCTGCAGAAGAACTACGTTACCTGGGTAATTTACATGTTAAAGAGTAGTCATACTGAATTCATGTAAGAACTTCATAGTTTGGAGCATGTGAGTGAGGATTGTGGATTCTGGTTAGAGCTCTGTGAGGTTCTGTATTTTATTATGGGGGGTGCCTGTTGTATTGCTGCTAGAGATAAAAACATAGTTGGTGGATCTGGAAGTGATATATTGCGTCGGAATGTTTGCCATTCACCGACATGGAGCCTTAGGTGGGATAATCGAGGTCGAGTAGCAGGTGAAGAGACTTCAATAAGTTGGTTTCCTGATGCAATTCACAGGAACCATGGAGGACCTGATCTTAAGTCTGAATCAACATATGTGTCAGATGGTGGAAGCCCATTGAATAGTTTTCAGAGGCATGCTCGGCATAAGTCCCCAAAATCTGAAGGGACTGCAGAGCATGTGAGAACTCCTGCTTCAGGTGAGCAACTGTATGGATGTAGCTTTTGATGTTAATTTTGTGTTTGAACTGTATTCTTCTTATAAACTCTTATTACTATGTGATTCGTGTTTTATGAAGATATATAAAATAATTGCGCACTAAAACTGCCTCTTCAACTTATGGACCACATAGACCTAACAGGTTTACATTATTGGGTTTATCGATTTCCATTTTCCAGTATATATTGTGGAAACCTTTCCAAGGCATCACTTGTTATCTTATTGGTTGAACTCTTTATTTGGTGTTATTTAAGCTTTACAGTGGTGTATCTATATCTGCTGATTAGTGATGTTTGATTTATGGATCTCATGAATGGCTCAACCTATGCCAAGTGATTTTGAGTGTGATTCCTGCACCTAAAGTATTTGAACTTGGTCAAGCTGTGAAATAAAGGTGATTCCATACTTATCGTGATAGATTGGTGACAGGATATACATATGCCTCTTTTGTTATAACAGAACTGTTGAGACCTCGACAAAATGGTCTTGTGAATAGTGTGGAATTGAGCCCCTTTGTAGGAACTGCTACTTCTGAAGAATCTTTGTCCTATTATATACAGATGTCATTGATAGAGTACAGTAGCGAAAAAAGGAACTTACTAACAATAATTAACCTAGTGACATTAAGCAATCTTGAGAATGAACTTAAATAAGGACATGATCCTTCACCAACTCTTTTACTGTTGCCTTTCATTATCTTTAGAACTCTGACTTTATTTTTCATAGTCAAATTAGAACTGTGGAATGTTTTTATCATATAACTTTGTTTAACTTCTGCATTAAAAATTGCCGCCTATAATCCTTAGTCTTACTAAAAGTTTGTTCACTACTTTCTTCCTTGAACTCTCTCTTTTTTGTAATGTCTACCCTTCACAGGCTTGCTTTGGTTATTTAGGCCATCACCGGTTAACATAGCCTCTTAGAAATAAATGAGTTTACTGATATTGACTTCTTAAACTGAATGAGCGGACTGATATTTGACAAATTACTCTTTGGCAGATCAATCCATCTCAGGGAATATCTCAATTGATACAAATTTGGAACAGGTATAGTTTGTGTGAGAGAGACTATTCAAGTTTTCTGAGTTATCTTCCTCTTCCCCTTGATAGAACATATTTTTATAATGAAAAAACATCTGTAGGTGAAGGAGATAATAGAATCCCCAGCAGTTACAAATCCATCGACCACAAAAGTATCAATCTCACTTCAGTCAACTTCATCCCTGACTGCATCTCCATCGTCCTCTCAAAGTCATTTGCATCCTCCTGGCTCAACGACTCCAAGGTGGCTTCATAATTCACCTGGGAATCAGCTAATTGGGAAAGTATCTGATGCACGGATCCCACAATTGAAATCATCAAACAGCTTCTCTGTTCCTGGTGAGGGGCACACAATTGCCTCATGGAGCAATGATACAACTATGGAATCTTATGGCATGTCTTTGGATGGTTGGTCCATGAATGCCTTTCCTGAACTCATGACTTCAAATAAAGAAAGATGGTCGTTTGACAATGAGTCCTTGGGTTTTAATCGTAGATCCAGTGGTCGAACATCAGCTTCTCCTTCTGTAGATCACCAGGCATGTGGTCTTTGCTTAAGGCTTTTAACCGATAAATCTTTGTGGAGCAGCCAGAAGCTTGGCACCAGTAATGAGCTGTCTGTTGTTGCTGTGTTAATTTGCGGCCATGTTTATCATGCTGAGTGTTTGGAGACTTTAACACCTGAATTGGATAAGTATGATCCTGCTTGCCCAGTTTGTACTTTGGGTGAGAAACAAGTTATTAAGCTATCACAAAAGGCTCTGAAGGCAGAGGTGGATTGGAAGGGAAAGAACAAGAGATCAAGGAACAGGGTCGTGGATAGTGATCTTGACGGTAATTCTGTTATGTTTGATCGTCTAAAAGCCAGTGGACATGAAGGGAAGGGTCCCAAAATGGCCTCCAGTTCCAGCATGAAAAGCTCCTTAGCAAAGCCTTTCCTGAGGCGGCATTTCTCATTTGGATCAAAGGGTAGTAGATCCTGGACAGATAGCATGACCAAAAAGGGATTTTTCTGGACAAGATCTATGAAGGCATAAGGCTCTTCATTAATATTAAGAGGTGAGCATATTCTGCGTGTATATTATGTAATGGCAACCTGGGAAATTGTCCGCAGCATTATAAAATCCTGCGTATTTCTAACACGGCTATCACAGGCGTTAAAAAGTATACTAGTGTGAAATCAAACAAGTGACTACAAAATTTTCTAAATTAAGTTATATTATTTGATCTCATTTCTGTACTGAAGATAAGACTGCGCAACTTCAATGGATGCAGATACCTATGCAGAACCTCTCTGCTTCAGAAAGAAGATTGTGAGGAGCGGCTGGATATCATCGTAGAAAATTCGTTGTAGAAACATTTACCTCTGCACACACGTTGACGTCAAAGGTTTAGCCTGTGGAGTTATACTGTAAAAAATGTCGAAAATTTATAGAAGAAAGGTTACATTATTAAGAAAGATTTAGTAAAATGAGAGTGCATCTCAAGGATAATGATTGCAATTGATATTGTACATATTGGCCTAAACATGATTCATGAATTGGATCAAATGGGTACTATTATGGCGAATACACCCCATATGAATGAAAATGAATGAGGCTGTTGTTGAGTCCTTATTTTTATGGGATGTGATGATGACTGATAATGAATGAAGCTGTTGTTGAGTCTTATTTTTATGGGATGTTGAGATGACTGATGAGCAGTGTCTTTGCTGTTGTAGCGTACTGGTTATGAGAATAACAGTGTTGACAATATGATTTGCTGTTTGCCTGCCAACCTTGCAAGCTGTAATGCTGGTCGTTTCGTTTGCAGTAAATATGGCCTCTTATGCCCAAGCCACCTGTGTATTCCCATGAATGCTCTGGAAAACCTATGCGGTTCTGCCAACAGGGTCATGGAAAGCCTGAAAGTTTGTTGTCACCTCAAATCAATCCTTAACGGCAAATAGCTAATACCCTTCGAGTCTTTTTTGGAGCCTTGTGCCGCTTGTGGAAGCCTCGTTACATGCATCAGAGGCAGCTTCTTTTCACGAGCTAAGATTTTTTGTCTATTTATTTTATCTCATAAATTTTAGCTGTTTATTTATGTGAGTTTTATATAGGTCTTGCATAAATAAATGATTGAAATTTACGAGAGAGTAAGGACAGAGTAAAATAAACAGAAGATTCCGTCCGTTTTCACCACCCCTGGTCTTTTCCTTCCAAGTGTCGACTACATCCTTTGCTGCTGACTTTAGCTGGCTTTGGAAATAATTTCTCAATCCAAAAAAAATTATTTAAAATCAATTAAAATTATATTTCTTACCACTTCGCATCAATTATAATACGATGTTAATCTCCATTCACGTATTCAGAGACTATGGATTCCTAGTTAATCACTTTCTTGACATGAGATACTTCTCGGACAATTTGCAGGTGCAATTTTTTTTATCCTCATACTGAAAATCTTATCAAGAGATTTAATTGAGTGGTTCATGTCCATCTGGTTTTGCTTCTTTTTTCTTTCATTGTTCAAGTAAATGGGATAACCTTCCTTCTTTAGGTTGTCCTATTTGAACCTAGAGCTTCAGGAACTTTGGATGTAAGAGTATGGATATGAATATCTGACCTCTTAATATACCTTCTTACATAAAAGTTTTATGCACTCTCACCTTCTTCCTTTCTTTATTCTTTTTAATAGTATAAAAACGTATGTTTCTTTAATAACTATTAACTTTACATTGCTGAAGAGAGAGAGAATTAATAAAACCCTAATGACTTTAATTTTATTTACAAGCCCAATAACTATTATTTTAGGCCCACTTTATATAGAATCAAATAAAATAATACTTTTTGATTATTAAATTAATCTAACAAAGGTATCATATTTTGATGAAAAGTTTACTGTTAGCTTACCTTTTAAGACATGTCAATGTAAGTTACATTCATAACAAATTTTTTTGTAAGTATAAATTTTCACGAAGAATATTAATGATTATGTCAATTGTTTATATAAAAAAGACTATCATCTAAAGAGTTATTAATTATTAATGATGCGTCCAAATTGTGGCTCAAGGTTGAGACCCTCCAACCGACGTTAAGGATGAAGAGTCAAGGAATTCCAATAAATTAAGCTAGAAAAGAGTTACTACGAGGTGTCAAAATTGTTAGGAATTAGGTCACAACAACAAAAAAGAGTGTAAAAAATTGGATCAACATTCAAATAAACTTACTTATGTCAAGGTCAATAAAATGCATAATTATTTATTGTAAAAGTTGCATCTTGTACCTTATGAATCGAATTTTTTTTAATGTTTTAACTAAATACAAATCAGAATTTCAAAATTTCATCTTAAATTTTAAAAATGGATCATCATTTAAATGATCAAACTACATATTGAATGTGAAAAGTTGATAATAACTTGCTTGATATTAATAAAAAGGAGGAGACGTAATACATGAATTAATCCAACAAACATTGAAAGTTCAAATGTAGATTGGTATGTACAACCCATTAAAAAGAGAGGAATGTCAATACTAGCATCATTATTGGTGTTCTTTCTAAATTGGGATTGTTTTAGGGGTTTAGAAATTTGTGATTTTAATTTTTTAATTTTATTAATTTCATACATGAAAAAAATGTAGTACATATGTTACATGTATGGCAAAAAAGTTATATGACGTGACTCGCCATATTAACACATTAATAGGAGAGGGGGTTTAACGGTAGGAGTAGAGAATATTATGATCGGTACATATATGGGGACAACAAAAGTGTATTTTTTTAAAAAGGAAGACATTATTTCAAAGTATAAAATGTTGCACATGCCATAAGATGGTGTGACAAAGAGAAAAAATTATGCACTTAATAAATATATGAGAAGAATGATCAGTAATTCAAATCTACTATTAAATTTATAGAGTAGAGCTTTAAAAACAATGCTATAAATAGATTTGCACATTTTTCTTTTTTTGTGAGATTTGGTATGGACGGAAACCAAGTTTAAAGGTCTCATTCAATCATCATAAGGGTCGAAAGTCATTAACTATAAACAAGTTTTCAAAATCAAAAAAGACTTTTCCTAAAATACTAAATGATATAAAGCTAAGATTATAAGCTTACAAGAGTTTTGTTAAAAAAGAATGCATTCGAGTATTGTGAAACATTTTCTCTAGCGTCAACAAAAGATTCCTTAGTATGAAAGTTTCTTTCTAGTAATAGAAATTATTTTTTTATATTAAAAAGTCTATTTATAGACTAAAATATGCCACACGTTAGTTGCATATGGAGTTTCACAATATTATAACCAATTATAAGTTTAAAGAAAATATTATTGAATAGGACATCTACGAAGCATACATTTATTTATAATTTTGTATGTGATGATATACTACTTTTAACTTGCAATTGTTAAATTAATTTAATAATCATAAATGTGTGACTGATATTAATTGGCTTGATTATAATTGGTTCAGCCGGATTCTGCTGAAGAGGAACATCATTGCTGTGATCCATGGTGTATTAGATTCTGGCCGTGAGATACCTGCAAAACAGACAAAGGCGGGCCGGGAACTGTTTCCCGGGAGGCCCCTCCGACGCTCAAGTCAGTATTTTCGTAGGGTTTTGGCTGCTGTAAACAGAAAAGAGTAGGGTTGTATTGTCGTACCTTCATCCGGTAGGAATAGTACATTATATACCTGGAGTTGCCGCTAGGTTTAGGTCTTTACATGAGTCGTTGTGCTTGCATGGGAGTCTAACTCCTGACGGGCCTGACAGGTCGCGATTGACGTGTGTAGATGGGCCTGGGCCCAACAAAGCTGACCCGACCATAAGCCCAACAAAGTCGACCCGACCATAAGCCCCCTACTCCTCGAGTCTGAGCCTAGCGAAGGGTCGAAGGAGTAGATAAAGACTGTGCGGTCCATCTGTGTGACTACTTGTGGCGGGGCCGGTCGATCGGACATCAACATCCTATATGCAATAATTCTTGTTGTGGCAGGAAAATTGACCGAGCTCACGGGCCGTCATTCGGGCGGCAGATGATCGATCGGTTAAGTCGTGTTAAGGAGGGGCGATCGATCAATTGTAACGATGTGACGAATCGATCGGGCGTGATGGGTAGGTCGATCGGGCATGGTGTAATGTCTTGGTCAAAAAAATGATGGAAGCGATCGGTCGGCTATAACGATGTGGCAAGTCGATCCGGTATGTCGTAATAGCGAGGTCGGCCGGGCGGGTGACTAGGCTTACACGGAGCCTTTAGGTGTGATCATTACTGACGGTTCGTATCATCTGACAGGTTGTCATACACGATCTTTTGGCTACAGTGCAGCTGTCGAGTACGTCTTTTTAACTGCCGCGCAGCCGTCAGGCGCGTCCTTTCAATTAATGTGCGTCCTTTCCAGTAACGTGCCGTTGCAATTTTCAAGCAACCCTAACTTACTTCGGCTCAGATTCTGCCGCGTGTCTACGATGGCTCGGTTGTTTACCACACGTCGGGCGCTAATTGGAACGTCCGTTCCGTTGATCATCTATAAATACTCCGAATTGACAACCTAAAGACTTTCTTCGTGCTTATTTCATCTTCCAGTTTTCATTCTATCTTTGCATCTTCTTGCTTTCAGTTTCCGGAGTTCTCTTTCCGTTGTTCCTCAAATTTCCGACTTCCATCTTCAGACTAGGTACGTCCATTTTCCTACCTTTTCCCTCAAATTTCTTTGCTTAATGATGTCGTCAGTCAGCTCTAGAGAGGGGGCAAGTTCCAAGGGGGAAACTGCCGAAAGGGCCTTAGAGGTTGGGCCGTTGGGGATAGCGGCGAAAATAATAGAAGTGTCGGAGGCCGGTGGGAATGAGGGGGCTAGCACCCGGAAAGATGGGCAGCTTGTCGAAAGGCCTCCGAATGAACCATCCATCATGACCGCAGTGGACTTAAACCGTTAGGTTGTCAAATACAGTATCCCTACGTCGTGGGGACCCCGATTGGTGGCTGCAGGCGAGCGGTTTCACAGCAGTTTAGGAGGATATTTTGCTGTTTCGGACAGTATTTTCACGATCGGTGGTGCGAGGCTCCCTTATGCCCCTATCATTGACGAAGTATGTCGCGCCTTCCAGCTAAGGCCAAGCCAGATTCCTCCGAACGGTTGGAGGTTTATCAGTGGCTTGGCGCTGCTGTGTCATTATTTTGGGTGTCCTCCTTCGATCGGCATCATGCGCTATTTTTTGCGAATAAATCAAAGCTCGATTGCTGGGGCCGGGATCCCCCATCTTCAGTACAGAGATGCTCGCTACCGTCCCGCTGGGACCTCTTTCAAAGTTCAGTCTTGGCAAACGAAGTATTTCTTTGTGAGGCCTCCGGGAGCATCCTATGAGTCCAGGCCGTGGAGGTATCCCTTGGCCAAGCAGTGGAATGACATGTCGAGTCTGCTCCTCAGCGGGGAGGAGCGGCAGGTGATCGATCGCATTAAGGCGCTCGGCCAATACTACTTTGGTCAACTCATCCTGGTGTATCGCGGGGGGGACTCAGCCGATTCGTTTTTAATTAACCCCCCGCCTCGAATTAGTGGACTAGGAGGAGAGATTGCCCCCTAGTTGATTTCTCGTAATCTGACTATTTTCCATGTTTGTAAGCGCGAGCTTCATTTTCTGACCCGTTTTTATGTTCTTGCATCCATGGTGAGAGCTAGCGCCTTTTCCAAATCCTCCAGCGCTTCTAAGAGCCAACGTCAGGCTTCTGGGTCATCCAAAAAGACCAAAGGACCGAGCAAGGAGGGGGAGTCTAGCCTGGAGGTCGCTCGGCCGATTGTTTCAGAGCAAGGTGTTGCTCGACCTGCTATTACCGAACCATCTGCGGTGGCCGCTTCTTCCATCGTTCCCATTCAGCCCACAGTGGTAACCTGGTCGAGGGGTGAAGGCCGCGTAATTATGGAGGAAGGAGAGGAGGTGGTGGAGCGGCCCCTCAAGAGGAAGAAAACCGTCCGTACTATCGACCGACCACCTTGTGCCGCAGACCAAGGCAAGGACAAGGGGGAATAGGAAGAGGAGGAATGTGCTGCCTCGTCGAGAAGAGGTAAGAGGAAGGAGCGAGCAGCGAGCAGCGAGCAGCGAGCGCCGATAGGTGGGAACCTGCGATTAGTTTGAATAAGACTGCGTCGCTTGCGAGCTTGGACGTGGCGCTTCATGTCGCAGAGAACATTACCCCTCCTACTGATGAGGAGCTTGTAGATAGGCTGAAGAACGGTGATTTATCGGTTCGCCTCATTCGCCACTGTGCCAAGGGCTTGTCCTTTGCTTATGCGATGCACCGCCGCGTCGAGGAGCTCTCCGAGGGGAAGGAAAAGCTTTCGGGAGTGACGGAGGAGAGAAACATCGTGCGAGCTCAGCTTTCTTCTTTGGAGGAGGAGAAGAAGCATTTAGAGAACGAGAAGGAACTCTGGAAGGCTTATTTCGAGTCTGGGGAGGAAGAGAAAAACCGAGTGATCGTGGAGAGAAATCAAGCGATTGCAGCTAACGCTGAGTTGGAGGAGAAGTATCAGGCACTGCAGCTTAACCATGTAGAATTGATGGACAAGATGCGCGCCGCCAACTCTAAGGTCATGGAGGAAC
>JANZLH020000427.1:3441686-3459956 GCA_026770325.2 Erythroxylum fimbriatum
CCACGGACGAAGCTTTAGGTGGGCAGTCGTCAATGACAGAGGGAGGCTCGGCCAATACCCCTGTTCCTGGGATATCATCCGCACGGGTAGTGACTCTGGATGATGTGCAGGTAGCAGCCAAACGTATCGAGCTGCCAAACTTCACTGGTGTCGACCCCATGAGCTGGGTCCGGCAAGCAGAGCAGTATTTCTAGGTGCAAGAGACCCCTGAAGAAAAGAAGGTCACGCTGGCTTTAGTGTGCATGGAGGGTCATGCTCTTCACTGGAAAAGTTGGCTACAAGATCGGAAGCCCCTAATGACCAGAGAAGATGTAAAGAAAGAAGTGCTCACTAGGTTCGGAGGTGCACTGCCAACTAACCCTTTTGAAGCTTTAGCGGCTGTTCGTCAAAATGGGGTAGTGGATGAATTTATCCATGATTTCGTTGCCAAGGCAGTGCAAGTCAGGGGATGTTCGGAAGAATTCTTCATCGGGCAGTTTCTGAATGGACTGAAGGAGGAGATTAGGGCACCGATTCGTTCTCATGAGGCTGTGGATCTCTATCGGACAATGAACTTAGCCAGATAAATCGAACATGAACAGGAGGTTTTGAGCAGGAAGAAGTTTGCGCAGCCATATTCTCATAGAGAGGGCTTTGGGTTAGGCGTAAAAGCAGGGTCAGTAATTGGGGTCAAAGGGCCTCAGACTACTTTTCAAGTTACTGAGAGAAGGAAGAGTGGGTTTGGAGCTAGGGTGACTCACCCAAGTGTTGGACCGGCCCAATCTTGGAGTCACTTGAAGGGAACCACCGGACCTGCTCAGTCTGGAGGGAGCAGCACTGGGTCAAGTGCTCATGCGGGTTCAGCCTTGTCCAGAGGGGTCCGAAAATACACTCAAAGGGAGTTTCAAGATCTTAGGGCAAAAGGGCTTTGCTATCGTTGTCTTCAACCCTATCATCCTCTTCACCAGTGCCAAGAAGCATCACTACATACGCTGATTTTGGCAGACGACGATTCGTCGGAGGACAGGTGAGAGGGGACGTCGCCGGAGATGGAGCCGCAGGAACTCCCAAGCAACCAGCAGTTTACGAATCTCGAACTTCCCTACTTTGCTCTCGGTGGGTGCGGAAGTCACCAAACCATGAAGTTACGAGGAATTGTTTGTGGGGTAGTTGTTATTATTATGGTAGACAGTGGGGCGAGCCACTGCTTCATTACCAAGGGGGCAGCGGAGAAGATGGGACTCCATGTTGAACCAATAGTGAGGACTGGAATGCGACTGGGAGATGGGCGACAAGAAGAGACCCAGGGTGTTTGCCGAAATGTTTCCATAGAAGTTAGAGGTGCTAAGTTTAAGGTCGACTGTTTTGTGTTTCCTTTAGATGGTGTCGACCTCATTTTGGGAATCTCGTGGCTACAACGGTTGGGAGATGTTAAAGCAAATTGGGGTCGAATGTCTATGGAGTTTCAGTTTAGTGGGAGAACAATTAAAGTTGAAGGAGACCCTTCTCTGGTTAATACCCCAACATCAGTTTGGTTTTTGCAGAAATCAAATCCGACTAGTTGAGGCATGGTGCTCTGGCAAGCTTCCTTGATAGCATTGAACTCGGCTGAGGGGAACGTTCAAACGAACAGGAGTTAAACCTACAACAGTTACTACAGAAGTTTGCAAGTCTGTTTAACGAGCCTTCGGGGCTACCGCCAAGTCGCCATTGACCACAGTATACCCTTATAGCAAGGGGTTACTGCTGTGAGTGTAAAGCCTTATCGCTACGGTAACATGCAGAAAGATGAGATAGAACGGCAAGTGTCCGAGATGCTGGCAACTGGGATAATTCAGCCAAGTTTTGGGCCATTTTTCAGTCCCGTTCTGCTAGTGAGGAAGAAAGACGGAGGGTGGCGATTCTGTGTTCATTATAGGGAGCTGAACAAAGTAACTGTGGCGGATAAGTATCCGATTCCGATGATACAGGAGCTACTGGATGAATTACTTGGCACTAGGTTATATTCCAAGGTCGATCTACGATCTGGATACCACCAGATCAGAGTGCGGGCTAAAGATATTCCTAAGACGGCCTTTAGGACTCATTCCGGTCATTACGAGTTCAAAGTGATGCCTTTTGGGTTAAAAAACGCCCCAGCTACGTTTCAAGCGACAATGAACGAGCTTTTCTGACCATATTTACGACGGTATGTACTGGTATTCTTTGACGACATCCTTATTTATAGCAAAGATTGGGATGAACATATGAGTCACTTGTTGGTTGTTTTGGGGATATTGGAGGAACAACAATTTGCTGTAAATGAGAAGAAAAGTCAATTCGGGCAGACCAAGATTGAGTATTTGGGACACATAATCTCAGTGGGTGGTGTATCTATGGATCCGGCAAAGGTGGCAAGTATACTAACATGGCCGCAACCTAGATCGGTCAAAGGGGTGAGAGCTTTCCTTGGCTTAACAGGATATTACAGAAGGTTTATACAAAATTATGAGTACATAGCGCGTCCACTAACCGAGCTACTAAAAAAGGAGTCTTCTCAAAAGTTTTCATGGACAGCTGAGGCACAAGCAGCCTTTACCGCACTTCAGCAGGCTTTGACCACTGCACCTACACTAGCTATGCCCGATTTTCACCAACCTTTTGTTGTAGAATGTGACGCATCCGGGGGAGGGGTAGGAGCAGTTTTAATGCAAGGAGGACGACCAATTGCTTTTTACAGCAAGAGTTTGGCGCCACAAAATTTAACTAAACCAGCTTATGAGGAGTTAATGGCTCTTGTGATGGCCATCCGACATTGGCGACTATATTTAGTGGGAGGGGGGGCAAATTTACAATGTGCACCGACCATTGTAGCTTGAAGCATTTACTTCAACAGCAAATTACTACTCCGGCTCTAACAAAATTGGGTGGCGAAACTTATTGTGTATGAGTTTGACATAAAATACAAGCTGGGAATATTGAACAAGGTTGCGGACTCACTGTCAAGACGACAGGAAGATGTAGAGCTATCTGCGATTTCTTTACCTTGTTGGACTCAATGGGCAGATCTCGATAAAGAAATGGCGGCAGATGATACTTATCAGAAACTCAAAATGAAGATTACTGACTGCCCTGCTGAATTCAAGAAATACAAGATTGTGAATGGCAGAATATGTTTTAATGGGAAACTATTATTACCTGCTGCTACTTCGTGGATTCCTAAGCTAATTCATGAGTTTCACTGCACCCCTCAAGGAGGACATTCAGGAGCCTATAGAACTTACCGAAGAGTGGCAGCCAATGTTCATTGGGTGGGGATGATGAAACAGATTCAGAAGTTTGTGGCTGAATGTCAAACATGCAAACGCAACAAATACAACACTCAAGCTCCCGCTAGGTTACTACAGCCGTTACCCATACCGAATCGAGTATGGGAAGATTTATCCATGGACTTCATCACTGGTATGCCTCGTTCTGATGGAATTGATTGTGTTTTGGTAGTGGTGGACCGTTTGAGCAAGTATGGTCACTTCATTGGTCTTCGACATCCGTTTACTGCACGGTCAGTGGCTGAAGTGTTTTCTACGGAGATTGTGAGGCTTTATGGAGTACCACACTCTATCGTTAGTGAAAGGGACCCTTTATTTATGAGTTATTTCTGGTTAGAATTTTTCAAAGGATGGGGTACCCAGTTGAAAATGAGCACTACCTACCATCCGGAAACGGATGGCCAAACGGTAAGTCTTAAATAGATGTTTAAAAACATATTTACGATGTTTCTCTTCTGAACAACCTAGAGCTTGGAGTCGTTGGTTGCACTGGGCTGAGTATTGGTACAACACCAACTTTCACGGCGCTACTCAAACAACTCCTTTTGAACTAGTCTACGGTCGGAAACCACCCACTCGTGTTCAGTATTTGCCTGGGGAGTTTAAGATTGCTGCAATGGCAGCTAAACATCAGAACCGAAATGAAATATTGCGACAGCTACGCTATAATCTGCTCAAAGCGCAGCAGAGGATGACTAAGCAGGCCAATAAACACTGACGACATGTTGAGTTCCATGTGGACGATTGGGTCTACTTAAAGATTCGACCACATAGACAAACCTCACTTGCACAGCGAGTGTATCACAAATTCACTCCTCGTTATTACGGGCCATTCAGGGTGCTGCAGAAAATAAGTCCGGTGGTGTACAAATTAGCCTTGCCACAGAGTTCAAAGGTTCATCCCATTTTTCACATTTCTCAACTAAAGAAGGCAACAGGAGACCATCAAGTTTCAGGTGAGCTTCCTCCTAATTTAGTTGCTGAATAGCCATGTTTCATTTCAGAGCAAATTCTTCAAACCAGGTCCTTCGATCCTCCTGCCACTTCTTGTCATCAGCTGTTGGTCAAATGGGCTGCCAAAGGACCTGATGAAGCGACCTGGATCGGCTGCTCTGATTTTCAGGGACAATTTCTTGAGCCATGGACTGAAACCACTACTGGTTTATCGTAGGAAGAAGAAGCAGAACGCTGAGGTGGAGAGAGAATGATGAGCTGGAGAGTGATGCATGCATGCTTAACCGTTAGGGAGAATAAGGGAATGATTGTGTGGGGTGTACGGGTACTCTATATAAGTTAGTTAGCAATGATGAGGAAAGGATCTTTATTTTTTCTGGATATCAGTACATTGTACGGCCTTTGGCTGTGGAGCTATAGCTCTACGGAGTCTTATCAATATGCGTCGCCTATTTTTTGGAAATTTCCTATCCTTACTCTATCAGAAACTCTGAAAACGTGTACTTTTGAAGGAGTACTAGGAATTGTACAGACGGGATATGGCCAGGTTTTGGCTGACATTCGTAGCAATTGGTCTTAACCTGCTTCCTGGAAATGGATAAATAAAAGGAAAATGACCATCAATTTAAGAGATATTCAAGTTAACGGTACAGATGACCAACCCACAAACAGAAAGTGTCATACACAAGTTGTCACATGATACAACATAGAAGAGTGTAAAACAAAGAGAGAAAAATCGTTGAATTTTAAATGAGACATAAAAATCCTGCAATACTAGCATCCCAGACGGTAGTTACCATCACAACTAATTTACATTGATGCAGTGTTCACTGCTAAAAATCGCCTATTACGACAACCAAATTGTATCACTCAGCGCCACTTGTGGCTACTAATCTTTCATATCATCATCATATACACGCATTTACCGGAAGAAATAAATTATGTTTCTCTCGACATGAATACTGCACCCACACGAGTGAGTGACCAAAAAGAAGACGATGTTGCACTATAATTCCATTTCCATCAGTCATTCCATGTCATTTGCAGGAAGAAGTTACTTTTGACTTTCAACTTTTTCACCTATCATAAATTTGCCCACTATGTTATTTTGCATTGTGGAATTCAATTAAATATTGATTTTGCATGAAATTTTTGTAAAATTAAAACGTAATAATCTATGTTGATTAATCTTGAAGGAACTTTGATTTCAACATATCTCAACCATGGAGTAATTGCAACTAGAAATTATTTATGATCAAAATGTAAACACAGAGAATCAGCCAATTCTCACCATCTTATTTCAAGCAAGGATCCTTTCTTTTTTTGGTTTCATTATTTTGCATTTTCATACTGAAGTTGTCATTAAAAAATTATGTATCTTTACAATAATGCTAATACGCCAACCAATTGTACCTCATGATATACATATATATATATATGTATATATACTATAGCAGCTGGATGTGCTTTCTTCTTCCAACATTTCACACAAAGATACACGTGTTGTCCAGAATGCACCAGCTGATTTCATGCCACGAAATCATGCAGTAAATGGGAGGAACTGAACCTATGCTGCCTGTTCCCTGGATTTATGCACTCAAACTCAGTGGTTTCTTCATCTATAGAAGTTGCTGCTGCTGCATTGTAGATATCATCCCCTCTCATGGGAACAACAAAACTGTCATGTGTAGCACCAGACATTGGTAAGCTACCCTCACAGTGCTGTAAACCCAATGTGAGTGACACCCCACTGCTATTGCTACCCCCATATCTCCCCACATCCGCCATTTGGAAAGTCATAAACCTATCGCTGCCACCATCAGAATGAACAATTCCTTCAGGGAACAGACCACATTCATCCTCTCTTAGCTTAAGTAATCCAAATCCATTTGCACATTCCGCTCGTATCCCATTTTGGACATTGCTTCTTGTACTAGAACCAGCCATTTCAACCTCATGAACATAGCTGGATTTGGAATCCATCGATTGTCCAGCATTGTACCTTTCCGTGGCTGTGGAACTTGCACTTTGCTGCATTTCTTCACCTCTATCGTCTGAGGACATCTTCTCACCCTTAGTTGCTTTCACTGCATTTTCAGAAGAAGATACCGAGTCCATCTCGGTGTAACCAGTCTCTTCTTTGTACATCTCCTCCACCATGGGCTTCCATAGCCGTACACGTGCATTAATAAACCAATTTGACACCTGAACAAAGGCAACAAATGATTGGTGCATTGGTATCATAATGCTACTTTTTGGAGAGATACGTTCAATGACGATATGGAGTTGAAACTCAAACCAATACATAATTTTCTACCAAGAAACATAATCAGCCTCAGTTTCAAAAAGCGTGGGATCTACAGGGATTTCACTTCAAGAATTCAAACTTGTTCCTACACAAGTTGAACATTATCCAGATCTAGATAGTATGGTTGAAGAAAGGGCCAAAAAAGGAAATTTTGGGGATCGATTAGGAGAAGATATCAATTGTATTATGCCAATGCCTGACAATTCTTTTACCTGACTTCTAGTCAAGCCTGTCTGCCTTGCCAGCATTATCTTGTCAGAATCCTTGGGATAACTGGCACAAATAAGACAAACAATTTACTATCACAGAAATAGTAAAAGCGTTTAAAAACAAATTAAATAAGTTCCAAAGTACTAGGACAAATGTGGCTAGTAGATTACGGGTGAAGAAAATGCTCGAACAGCCAGGCACGAAGAATTGATACAGAGCTTTCAGGCAGTCCTCTTTGCGGTCTCCAGGCATGTTGGGTCATACCAAGCTGTTGGAGGGCTCTCTGCTGTCTGAGTTGCTGATCTACGTACCGGAGACGAGTGATTCCAACTCCCTTACTATCTGAAGTTTCTTGCTCCCCAAGGCTTTTACGAGTTTCTCGAATTTGACCACTTATTGCATCATGTAAGCATCTGAAATGCCTGGAGATAGTCTGCAGGGCAAGTGTTGTGTATGGTTTTGCCGCCCCGCATCCTGCTATGACATCAAATGATGAAACCACAATCTGCATCTGATGATAATACTGTTTGTACCTTCTATCAACCTGCCACAGTTGAAACATTGTAAATCAGACCTTGTCTTGAAAAGGGTCTAATTCTGGACCATATCTGACACATAAACGGGATATACCAGCGGAACACCCGGAATATTACTAATAGTTTGGGCAGGAAAATGTAATTCCTAGTAAGATAGGAAAAACAAAAATACAATCATTTATAGAGTTCTGTTTTTGTACATGTAGCCACTATAAAGGATTGCACCCTCGAGCAAACATTGTTTCGAGATATCGTTGAAGGCAATGGAGAATAGCCTTGCAATTACAAACTCATAATTGCAGCGATGTAACAGATCAAAGAATAACAGCACCATGCTTTAAGATGTATCATAAGAGAAATGTTCCCTGTTATGATAACACACTAGTAGCCTGTTTTTGCTATTAGTTGAGTTTAGTGATAATTATGCTCCCATGCCTGTGTCCCAAATCCTAAATTACTCTTTGAACACACTAGTAGCCTGTTTGTGCTATTAGTTGAGTTTAGTGATAATTATGCTCCCATGTCTATGTCCCAAATCCTAAATTACTCTTTGAATAGAATTCCAATTACACACTGACTACAGAAATGTTCATAAGAAAGAGTCTGTGACAGGATTGCAGAAAGAGGACACAAAATATCACTTATTTTACACGTAGAGGAAACTAGAAATTAAATTTGAATACATCACGAAACAATGAGACATATTTCTTACCTCATCCAGCATTGCTAAAAGCTTTGTCAATTTGGTCTGCAATTCTTGTTTCTCAGCATGTGAAAGCTCACTTGCTGAGTTGCTGGACTCTTCAGGATTTAGAGCCCCATTCTTTGATCCATTGTCAACCTTCTTTGCAATGTTAATACCGTTCTCATCTGTGTATTGGTTTTTCTCTTTATCAGGCTGTTTTAATGCTTTTCGAACATTAACAACTTCGTCAAGCAGTTGTTGTGCTGCTTTAAGGTACCTGGAATGGGGAACGGTTCTTGCAACACTAGTCATTCCATAGGGTGACAAGTCTCCTTTAGTCAAGTCTTGATTCCCTCCTGGAAAATCTGGTGGCAGATATTCAGCATTTCTTGATAGTTCATCTCTCGAAGATCCATTTCTATCACCACTTTCAACCATAACAGATATATTTGGACTTAAGAATGAAGCAAAGCCTTGATTGGGATTTAGATTCCGGTAGGGGATGGAGGGCATTTGAATTCTAGATGAAACTTGGGTGCCAAGGCTGAGAGATAAGCCCTGGCCCTGCAGGTTCTGCCCACCATGAAGAATGCTAGAAGGACCACCCATTGACTGCATGACCAATATCTCATTTCTACTATCCCTCCATGCATCGAAATCATGCTCTCCAATTCGTGATCCACTAAGATTTGATATTATCTGTTGCTGCTGCGGGGTTGAAGCTGAAGCCTCTGCAGGCTGAATTTCAATGCAGCTATTTTGTTGCTGAGAATTTCCATCCAAGGCATCAGAATATGATCCTGAATTCATATAAACCATCATATTGCCAGGAAGAACAGGTGCCTCCGCATAGGAACCAGGCAAATACATCATTGGTGTAGCTTCTCTTTGACTGTTGGAACTTGTGTAATAAGTAGCCATTTATTTACTCCCAAGTCATTCCACCTACATTTCAGAGTCCTCTGTTAACTGATACAATCAATGAAACAGCCCAAGTTAACAAAAGCTCTAAATGTGCACTGAAGCAACTCATGGCGCAGTCACTCTCACAAGAGGAAAGAAAAAGTAATGGAGGATGAGTCGAAAATGTTCAGTGCTTTAAATTTGAGTTTCTGTTCCATGTTCATAAAAGAACTGTTAATAGTTAGAATTCACCAAATAGGAAGGAATTAACAATGACTACGCATTACAAGTATATATGAAAAAACCTGACGTAAACAGAAGCCATCATTATGAAACTTTTGAGTTACAATAGCAAACAATCAACAACCACAGATTGTTCAATCATCAAACACAAATTAAAACATGAAGAAGAAATCCTGTCCTCAAATTTTCATCCACCACTCATGGTGAGGAGATTTTTCAAGGAAAAAAGAAAATTTAATAGAAAGGACTTTAAAAAAAAGTCTCCTTTTTTTTAAGAAAAGAAAAAGGCAAGTACCAGTAAGGCCAATAACCCAAAACAATCTTACACAAAGCGCTATCAAATTTACAAACTGTGGATAAGAAGAACTTTGAAGAGCAAAAACTAACACTTGAGAAAGATCCCGAGATAAACAACAACTCAATCAAGGATGATAAAACAAAGCAGGAAGCTAAGGTAGTTAACCCAGTTATCTGCAAATCCCAACAAATGGTCACTGAAAAGATAGAAGGAAGAATATTCATACCTTATAATATCCTCCACCTTCAAGCAGAGAGAGAAAAAGAGAGTAAACGAAGAAAAATGAAAAAGAAATACTTACAAAATTTTTAAAAGAAAAGCATAATGAAAGAGATAAATGTCGACAGAAGTCAAGCAATAAAAAATTACCTGGAAACCAGCAACCCCTGTGGGTGTTTTGGGGAACAGAAAATCTCGACGACAACAGTCGATCGGCTGATACACAAACCGATCCCAATACAACATATCAACAACAACACTACACTTCCCTTTTCACGACACAACCCTAGGCATACAAATACAAGGACCATAATTAACACCTGGAAAAACATAAGAAAAATGAAAAGAGAAGCGGAAAAAAAAAAGACCTACCTTTTCGGTTCTTATTGAAAAAGAAAAGATGGTGATAATTGAAAGCAGCAATGGATTTTCTCACTGTTGATTTTTTTCTCTCATCATATATTCTCCATACATCACTCTATCGAAAACCCACGTGAGCATCTTTCTGTTTCTTCACTTTCTCTTCCTCTCTAACACAACTACCGTTGCTATGCTTGCTTCTCTCTACAAAAGGTGTACTCTTTAAAGCAAATGATAGCTTCCTCTTTCTAAAGCTATCTTGGTTTGACCTTGTTTTTCTTTGAAAGCTCCTCCTTTTCAAGAGCTTTTTGGTTGCTGCTTGAAACCCCAGTTGCAGCAGATGCAGTATATTAGTAATGAATAAAATCGACCTCCCTTGTCTTCTTATTGTTATGACTATTGCTTCTGAGTATTATTGTTGGTGTTGTTTCTCTTCCTCTCTTATTCCCCGTCTTGTTGTTGGTGGTGTTTGCTTAATTCTGGGTTTTTTGGCTGTTGAGGATTGAGTTTGGTTAAGGAGTTCAATCTCTAACCACCAGTTGGTAGACCTAAAACCCTCCCTAAACCCCCGTAAGAACTCAACTCACCACAACCATCTCTCTCTCTCTCTCTCTCTCTCTCAGGCTGTCTCTCTCATCCTTCAGCTTGCAGGGTCTGGTTCTGCTTCAATATCCACCATACAATCATATTCTGTATTTTCTTTTCCTGTCTTAACCTATTATTCCTCGATATTAACTTGCTTACTTGGATTGTATGTCAGTAAATATTATCTATTATACTTATTATATGTTATTTCAGATTTTAATTTTTATATTGGAGGAGCAACATTAGGTGGCCATATCGCTCTATTTGTCCTTTAGTTCTAACTACTATATTTCAATGTATTACAGAAGTAAGGCCACCCACAGTGAGTTTCGCTTTTGGTGGATAGGTAGATTCCGAGACAGTTGTCCTTTCCAAGGGAAGCCTACGTCTACAAAAATTTGCACTATCATATTGTCAAACTCAAAACCATTGACACGTTTTACTTTGTTTTTTCTCCCTTAGCTTAGATAATTGTCTACACTGCACACTGCACAGCCCCGCCTTAAAGAGTAGCAAGCACCTATCCATGGTAGTAGAAATTTAATATTGGAAGTTGGGTTTCAAAATTTTAAAGAACAAATTCTAATTTAGTTTTTAAAATTTTATTAAAAGTTTAATTAATACTATAAATTTTATCTTTATCAACTCTAATTTAGTTTTTAAAATTTTATTAAAAGTTTAATTAATACTATAAACTTTATTTTTATCAACTTACATATTATAATTAAATATACTCCTTAAACTCTTAAACTTATAAAGATAAAGCTATATTCTAGGATTAAGAAGTTCTAATTATATTTAACAAATTTAAATTTTATTTAATAAAATTAAACTTTAAAGTGTTATATACAATTTTTAAATAAAGAACTAAATTTATTTTTTTTCAAATTTTAAAGATTTTTTGTAATGTTAAAAGAAAAGGGTATATTTTTCTTGTATAGAAAAACACAATAAAAGGAGACCCAGAAGAAAAAAAATATTTTCCAAACATTAAAGGAATTTACAAAATCAATTTTGTTACACTTTGTTTTTGGTAGAGAAGAAAGACTTTATTCAAACTTGAATACTTTATCAAAATTATAATCATGTTTAGGGTACTAGATCCTTTGAGCATTAGCAGAAAGCAAGGGACAAGTACCTTGTAGGAGAAATGAGTAAGTACTAAGTAGAGCGAGTCCTTATTAGCCAAACCTAAATTTATTAGATAATTAGTAATAAAAAAATTTCTTCAAGGATATAGTGGAACATCATATAAGAAATAGAAGTAAAGAGCTAGCAATAATCCACAATGAGTATCATCAGCGTGCTCTCTTAGATGGAGGGATGTAATAGAATCTAATTCCACCAAAAGCGAGAACTAATGTCTATCAACTATAATTTTCATAACTTCTCTAATCACCCAAATCTTTTTTTATTGAAGGTTAGTACTACTTAAAAAACAAGAGAAACCCATAGTCCATTAGATGTAATACATTACAAGAAAAATAGGTTTCAGCAACAAAAAAAGTCATCAGAGAAACGGCCGTAGGTAAATTTTGACGACAAATATTGTTAATCCGTCGCAAATTTAGCAACAAAATATTGTATAGCCGTCGGTATATTTCGTGATGGAGTTTTATATTTTTATCGATAATTTACCGACGGTAATACAATATTCTGTCGCTAAATTTACGACAGATTCACAATATTCCTTCGGTGAAATTAACGATGGTAATTTGTAAATTCGTCGCTAAATATACCGATAGAATTACAATATTCCATCGCAAATTTCACCGAAGGAATTACAATATCCGTCGCAAAAATTTACTTACAGATAACATTATTTGTCACTAAATTTTTACCGACGAAATACATTATTCCGTTTGTAAGTTACCTACGAAATTACAATATTCTGTCGCTAATTTTCTGACATAGTACTTTAATTTCGTAGAGAAATTTAACTATTATAAATTTCGACCACCATTTCTCACTTCCTACTCGACTTTTCCGTTGATAATCTTTTGATTTTTTTATACATTTAATTTCTATAAATAATATAACATTGATTAATAATATAAAGTTAAAACTATCCCGATTGGTAATAAAATAAAAAATTATAATGTACACTAATAAATATCTTGAAAATAACTGTAAATTAAGAATTCGTACAAAAATTTAAGAGTAGCAAAACATTAAACACATTCACTTATCCATCTAAGCTATGCAGTTGGTGAAGGCGAATGCTCTAACTACTGCGATGAGATCATGTTCCTGCTCTTTAACTCATCCACCTCATTACGGGGGCTGGGTTATGCACTCCATTAGCCTCTCTACTGTATTCTCAAACTGAACGACACTCTTTTTTTATGCGAATCGCCTACTAGATTCAGCTGTAGTGGATGTGAAAAATTGTGAATAACATGTGTTTGTAAATAAAGCTAGGCCAAAAATCCTCCCACGGCGGCCCCTACCACCCACTACATCAAGATATGTCTGACTCTCATCAACAGTTTCAGAGTTCTGAGACTATCATTCATTGCTTTCTTGTATTTGGTCTTATCATTATAATTGTTTATGTTTATGTTAATAAATGATATTGTTTAAGAATTAATATTAAAGTATAGATTTTATATACCTGAAGTTGTCTGCATTGGAATTTAAAGAAGATCACACCATCTTGCTTCTTAATGTAGGTGTGCAAAAAGAGTTGGTGTAGTATAGGTTTCCTGCCCATAGACTTTTCCTACGTCAGAATAAATTGTTATAATTTAACTACAATTTACAAAACTTTCGGCAGAGTTTCCTCTATTTTATGATATTTACCCTATGTTAAACAAAAAGATTTACTCAACAATACAGTCATTAATGGCACTAGGCATTTATAACATTATTCTTCTTCATAATACACATATATTTTCATTCTAAATTTCATACATGAAATTACATTGAAATCAAATTTCATACATCAAAGTAAAAAAAAATGAGAATATAAATGTAAAGTTTTGATACTTACAAGTTTCTTTGCATGCTCTTGGTTGGTCATAGATCCTCTAGTATGTACGAGTAGACTCTCTCCCTTCGATTCTCCATGTCTGTTTGTAGAATTGTACTCTGGAATGGACATTTCCTCGATGCTCAATACTGTTGCCAACGACTCTATTTTTCTTCAAATATATAAGGAGGTTGTATACCATTCTTGTATATCGAACCAAGAAAGTCTTTATAATATGTACGAACTCCCCTCTCTCATACAATATAAATTACAACATCAAATTTTGAATCCCAAGAAAATTCTTTCTGAAAAAAAGAAAATCACATTATAATTACTTATAAACTACAATATTTATCTAATTAATGTATAAAATTAGATAAATAAAAAAAGATTAAAGAATATATTTTTGTGTCCTAAACTCCTGATAATAAAAATCCTTTGTGGCCTGATAAATATTCTTCCATACATAACCCTCAAGATCTATCATCTCCTTTCTTGCTGTGACTTCTAAACTCGTGAAAATTTTCACCGATAAGCCTAATAGGAGTTGCATCACGGGTTTCCAGTCTATATATCACCCTAGGGGTTTATTATGCAAAGAATTGTCATGTTAATTATGGGAATTTCTTATGTTAATACTAAGTTTGAATTAATCACATTGAAGTTCAAGTCTTTATGTTTTATTTTAAACAATGTCCAATCATAAATACTTAGACTATTAAACCTCAACCTAAAAACTCATCAATCATTGTTAGAGGTAAAATTGCAAAGAATAACACAAAATTGATCACATTGTAGACATTACTTAGTTGAGCGACTTACCTTGATAGACGGACAATCGCAAACTACAAAGAAGACGAATGGTTAGACAATTATCGACGCTCTTCAACACAGAACAAGGCCTGCATAAAAGACAATAAACAATTAGATAGTTTTTGATAAGTTTTGCATTGAGCATAAGTTACAGATATGCATGAGTTTTATGTTGTGTATTGCATAATTTGTTTTCCCTCTATTAATGTTTTCATATCCTATAGCTTATAACCATTTTTCGCAATATCTATGGACAAAGACAACGTATAAATTTTTCGCAAGATCATAACCATTATTATGCAAAAAACAATATTATGCAAAACCATTATTATGGACAAAGACAAAAAAATTAATGTTATTGATGAGATTGTGTCCACATCTTCACATGATCATGTTGCATTTTTTAAATGTAGACAACATAACATACATGCCCATCTGTCATCCTCTAAGTCCCAAGCAAAAGGAAATTCAGTATGGATCATATTCTAAACCTATAGAGGGTATAATACTCAAGGTAAAAATAGGCACAATTTTTATACAAGGTCATCTCAAAGGAACTTACATCCTCCTTCTCATTCATATAGGCCTCTTTATCATTAAAATGGTATGAAACAAACTCAAAATCATTATAGGTCTCTTTATAAACATAATAGTATGAAACTTGCTCCCATTTAATATTAATCTTTATGAGAAACAAAAAAGCATTGCATTTTCTATAAATCACTATAGGTCATATTTTTATGAAAAAAGTATATCATGTGTTAATCATTTGTTAGGCTCTACTATCACACAAAGAGAACTTCAAGTCTCATTTAATATAGACCTTATAAGAAACAATGAAGCCTGACATTTTCTCAAAATCACCATAGGTCATATTTTCATTAAAAGAGCATAGACTATCACATAAAGAGAACTCCTAATCCCTTACATGTCGAAAAGAAGGCATTATATAACACACATCCTCTAACTAAATCTAAAAATGCATATATAAGTTATACTCTTAAAGGTCTTTCTCATATGATAGTAGCACTTTCAATTCTCATCATGTGAAATGCTATTTTATGTTGATTATAGACATATCTATAGAAGTTTATCTTTGAGATAATGCTTATGAAGTAAACAAAAAAATATATATGAGTTGAAAGAAAAATTAAGAACTAATCTCCAGGGACCAAGTTTGTGTGGGTACCCATAATTGACTTTTTTTAATCTAGTAGGACCAATTATCGACGCTCTTCAACACAGAACACAACCGGCAAGAAAGACAATAAACAATTAGCTATTTCAATGAATTAAGTTATTTTTCTTTTTAGGCTTAAGGTTATTTAGGAAGGATTACACAGAAAGAGCTTGAATTTTAAATTAGGCTAAAAAAGGACGCACTAATACATTAATGCATAAAGGGCTACAATTTGGCTTCAATTCAAATCCTAGGTAACTTTATCATTTTTTTAATGTTCGTGTGCATCTTATACGTAATCTCAAAAATATGAAATTCAAGTTCTAGAAATTTATAATCAAAGAACATATCCACATAACAAAAGAAAATTTTCATTAATATTTAAATCCTTATAGGATCACTCGTGTCCTTAACTTAACAAATTCAGCTTTATAAAATAATATCTTTACATAAAACACTAAGATATTCAAACTAAAATTGATCTATGCATAAAACAACATCTTTGTTGTCTATTCAAATTTTCAAAAAAAGTGTAGGTGTTATGATCCTTTAACTCTAAAACTACATATAACTTTAAATGCCTTTTTTCATGAATATAAGCTATATTATTTAGAGAGAATTCTAAATACCTTCCCAGTGGAGAAGTCTTGTTATATGAATATAGTGGAAGAGGTGATATGCTTTTAAAACTAAAAGTAATTGAAAAGTTAATTTAGAGTAGACAAAAAACTTTTTGATAACATCCATGGAATCTTTATTCATCTAAAAAATGAGTCAAAATCATTATTAACTACATACTTGCCTATGTTAATACCATTAAGTGAAATAATCGTATATGAATTCATATATGAATTTAGATCCTTAGGTACTCTCAAACCTCATATATTATGATTCTCGTAAAACTAATACTATATGCAATAATTCTTCTATTCTTTATGAAAATTTAACTTAAATATATCCAACCCTAATCTTAAGTTTAATTTCAAATATATAATCATTAATTCTATCCCTATTTATAGATTATCTAAATCATATGCATTTATTATTACAATAATTAAATATAGTTGGGTGTTTACCTTCAAACTTCAAATTAGATGGAAGCATTAAAAGACATAAAGCAATATTAGTTACCAAGGGGTATACAAAAAGTAATAGGGTGGATTTTTAAGAGAATATTATAGCTAAACTTGACATAATTTACATTCTCATTTCCACAATAGCAAATTGAAATCCATAATTTAACTTTCAATCTATTAATCAAATTAGTATAGAGCAAATAAGAGTTGATCCCACGAGAAAATTTTGATTTACTAAATTAGTTTATAATTTCATTATAGTATTCCCAAAAGATTCCAATAAATCAATATCAACTTTTAATCAAGAAAAAATAATTTTAAATAAAATAGAAACTTATAAATGATCTATTTAATTTGAAAGTCAAATTTATAATTCAACAAATTGAACTTAAAAAGCAAAGATCCTAACAATTAGAAATATGGTCGATGCCTTAACATATAATGTCCTTTCAACCTACATAAGTAAGCTACAACAAAACTTAAGAAAATAAACTTAAAATACATTCTTAGAAGCACACAATCAATCACTAAGTAGTAATAATCCAAAATATATAATGCTGGAATTTTTATTGGTGAAACCAAATTATACAAATCTAAAATTCTTAGCGTAGAAAACTTATGTTCATATTTCATTAATAACTCAATTTCTTTCTAATATCACCTATGTTCAATGCAAGCATGTTTCAAGTGGTTTTACAACTCTAAACTATCCAACAAAAACAAAACACATTACTTTCACAAATCTAAATTTAGTAAAATAAAATAATTTCAACAATTTTCAATCAAAATTTGAAGTTCTCTTCTAGATTTTATGTGCTATCAAACTAAGATCTAAATGGTCACTCAAACATAGATTAAAGTAAATAAAAATTTATAATAGTTTTGATTTCAAGAAGATAAAAAGTTAAGAGTCACAAAGTTAATGACAAGGCATAAACATTTCATCATAATTTTCTCACTAACTATTTTTATCATTCATATAAACATGAAATAATAATCAAATTAAATTGGTGTAACTACATTTTGAATTATCATTTGGTCAATCAATTCGCATGGATTTTAAAGTATAACCATCAAATGGAGTAACTGAAACTCACTCTAAAATAAGCATATATAAGCTCAACAATTTTTCATATTCAACCTGAATTTACGGTAGCTATAAAATCAATGTAAAGGGATATATTTTAGCACCTAATTTGCTTCCTAAACTCAAACCAACTTGACTAACATTTCATAGCCAAGATTAAAGTATATAACACTTCTTTTCAAGGACAAAATCTGAACAATTCTTTTAAAACTTCAATAGCTGTTGGGTCCGTGTTTTGCGTACCGGAGTACTTCAAGTTTGCACGCGACCCAACCTCAAGGTTGCACGCGACCACAACCCTCAAAGGTATTGTCCTCTTTGGTCTTGGGCACGACTCGAACCCAAGACCTCAAGGTTTTGTTGCATTATAGATGCACGCCTCACACCATTGAGCCATTTTGCAAACTTGAGGTACTTCGGTACGTAAAACACGGGCCCAACGCAAAACACGGACCCAACATTAAGCTCAATGGTAAGAGGTGTGTTCTTAGAAACAACAAAACCTTGAGGTCACGAGTTCGAATCGTGGCCAAAGAGGCCAATTTTAATTTTGGA
>JANZLH020000427.1:3469944-3482592 GCA_026770325.2 Erythroxylum fimbriatum
ATGCTTTTAAACTTAACCAAATGTCCTACCCAAGTTATCAAGCTAGTGGAACATTTGTGATTGTTGAGTTTGTGGATATGCAAAATTCTAAGTGTGGGGGTTTACATATGTGATGGGTCGGTTATAATCTTGGGATGTTATTTTGTGTCTTATCATTGAAATTTCCAAGTTGATGTAGTTTATTTCATTTTGTTATCAAATTACAAAAAAAAAGAAAGAAAAAAAAACAATGAAAAGAAAAAAAAAAGAAAAAAAAAAGAAAAAAATTGCATCTGTGTTTGCAATAATTTTATCAAGGAAGAATTGCATCTGTGTTTAAAACTTGTTTATGATTTATGCATTTTCCTAAAGTTGTAATGGTTGAGTTATTTGAGTATGTTGAATATGAGGTTGAGGTTGGCTTGGAATGTTCACTCTTGGGATTCTATTGGCAAAAATTGTATGAGTGATTCCTTTGGATTAGTATGTGCTTCATGTGGTTGTGTATGAGAGTTGAATGGGGTTGTGAAATATAATTGTTGCATTCGTCATAATTGACGATACCCAGTTTTTGATGAGTGTTACTTTTGTTTCACTAGCTTTCATGACTTTGATACTACTTAACCCAAATATACCTCACCTTACCTTTGCCCACATTACAACCTTGAAAAGTCCTTTGATTCATGATTTTGCATGTGAACATTAGTGGTAGAGAAATGAAATGATATGCAAAGTTGTGGATTGTCATGATCATGAATGGTGTTGAGTGTACCCATGAATATATTTCAATTAAACACATTTTCCAAGTATACTATTAGATTGCTCAGTTTTTAAAGATGATGAATGTTGAGTGATCATGAGTAAAAGCTTGGAATGTTGATTTCTTGCTATGATTTTTGAAAGTCACTCATCTTTGGTTATAATTATATATTCTTGGAAAATATGGGAATTAAGTAAATGTTTTTAGTCTTTGAGCTTAATTTGGATGATTTACCCGAGGACGGACAAAAGCTAAGTGTGGGGGAAATTGATATGTGTTTAATTGTTGATATATTTAATTATTTACATTTAGTTATTAATGATAAAAAAATGCTTAAGATACTTACTTTAATTCATATGTGATTTTAGGTGCAATTTGGGAGCAAAGAAATTAAAGTGAGTCGGAAGCATTACATTTAGGTCATTTTTTGAAGATTTATTTTTTTGCTTGTTTTCATGGAGCAAGAAGAAAAAAAAGAACACAAGAAAAATGAAGTGCAAAAATGACACAGCTGTGTTGTCTTAATTGTAAAGACCATGCGTTTAACGCAACGCATATGTGCTTTTTGCGTTGAACGGAACGCATATGCGTTTTGTGTTGAACGCATATAAGCTTACGTTCCAAGAGAGGGCGCAGGCTACAACAGCAAAACGAGGGGCGCTGGTGCATTTTTCTCAAAACACACGAGCACAAGGTGCAGTGCAGGAGGAGGATTCAAAGGAGTTGTAATTTTAGTTGCCCCATCAACTACAGTAACGCTATAGGAAAGAAGGAACAAATACGCAAGCAACATAGAAATGCAGGTAACCGCTGCGTTGGTCTGCGTTTAAAGCATTTTTATGCATTAAACGCAGACGAGGAGAGTGAGTTGGCAGACGAGGAGAGGGGAGCTACCACAGTAAAGAGTAAAAGGCAGTGAAGCAAAACAATGGGATTTTTTGGCTAGGGTTTAGAATGAGGGCTGAAGCATTTTTCCTAGAAAGACCCATTAAAGGTTAGACGTCCCGAAGCCAGTTCAGAGGTGACATCGACGCCGACGACCCAGGTTAAGTAATTTTATTTCTATTTTGTTGTATCTTTCTCTCATTAAGAATTAATTATGTTATCCGATGTTAATTGATTTGGGTTATATGTATGGGTAATCATATTTTCGTTATTATTCGGTTATTTGTGTATGAACCCATTGGGTATTGTGATTTAATGATTTTAATGCATTCATTGAATTGTTAATTGCAAACCCATTGCTAGAATTTCGATATAATCCGTAATTGTTATGTTGAAATTCATGTGTAGTGACTAATGATTCGTAATTATTAGGGATAACATGACTAGGTTAAATGACACATCGTATGTGATTGTTGCCTTGATTAATCGGTTTTCCTAATTCGTAATACTACTGCCTAATTAAATCTAGAGATCGTATTCTAGGTTGTTTAGTGGTTAGGTTTAATTAACGATCGTATCTTGATTAAACAAAACCTAAGGGAAAACTCGGGTTAATTATTAACTCACGATTAATAGTTGCTAGGAGAGGTTAAAGAACAACAAATTAATAAAATATGCTTAATTAAGGTATAGGCCGAGATTGAACCAAAGAACCGAGTCCCTACCGAATTCCCCACTTTTATCATTTTTTGCATGTTTTCTTTAATTTGTTTTTTTAGTTAGTTTTATTTTATTTTCTTCTTTGAAAAATCCAAAACCCCCTTTAAGTGTAAACACCAGTTAATTTCATTTCATAAACTTCACAAATACTCTCTGTGGGATCGACCTAAACTTACCGCTACTATAGTAGTAGTCTAGTTATTTTATTTTGACTAACGTAATGATGCGCGGTCATATCCAAAACTCATCTAAGTATAATTTATACTTAGGTTTATGACTCACTAAAACCATTAAAATCACAATTCATTTCTCATTGAATCACTTCAGATTTTTCCAAGACACCCCTTTCTGGTCTACTGTTCATGTTCAATCAGAGAGTGAAAATGAGGTAATTTGGTCATACTCTCTTCTAGAAAAGTGTTCTTCTATATCCTAGCTTTCTATTGATACCAAAATCACTCAAGTTGGTTTAGTAATTTGGAAGATATGCCTCAAACATTATCGAGTTGTTCATGTCCAAAAAAATGTACTATGCACATATTCCATCCAGAAATTCAACATCTTAGAGACTGAATCATAATTCAACTTCTTGAGACAATTGGTATGCCTATATCTCTAGTTTAATCCAAATAAAAAATTATCTCATTTGGAATCCTATAGATCCAGATATAATCAAACTACTGATGAGTGTTCAGTAAGATAATCCTATTTCACTTTTCCAATAGATTCCACATTTTGATTTGATCAACCTTTTTCAAATCAATTCAGAATGATACAAAAAAAACTTTTTGGAGAGATAGAAAAATGTGTTAGAGATCTATTGGTTCAAAAACCACTTTATTTGGAGGTCAGATAACAAAGTTATGGCCGAAAGAATCAATTAAGGTTTTGTCCTCAATCAAATTGAACCTATTTTGGGACAACAGCCATAACTTTCTCTAAAGATAACGGATTAAGGTGTTCTTAGGTTGGTTTGAAAGAAGACTTCAAGAGCTACAACTTTCAAGAGACCTTGAAGACAAATTCTATCGTCTAGACTATCAAATTTGGACTAGAAGATGTTCTAGTCAACATAAGACGAAGCAGAAAGTTAACCTAAGACAAAGGGTGAGACGAATTGAGAAAAATATACGAAGCACAAAGTAGACGAATCGAAAAGCAGACGAATAAAAAAGCAGACGAAGCAAAGAGTAGACGAAGCAAAGAGTAGATGAAGCAAAGAGCAGCCGAACAAAGTCAACTTAAGACGAAGCAAAGTCAACTTAAGACGATATGACGTCATCACAGACGATACGTCTCTACAGACGATGCATCTTTACAGACGATACATCTTCACAGACGATACATCTTCATAGACAATACATCTTTACTCCTGAGCATCTCCCCTTATAAGCACCATAACTTTCAATTTCGATGTCCAAAAATTACATACTTTATATCGTTAGAAAGATCTACAATTTCCATGAAGACAACTTTGTCAAAATCTCTCTAGATCAGTACAAAAAATTCACAGAAGTTTCAGATAAAAAATTCAACCTCTTAACTATTCATTCCCAGAAATTTCCAGGCTTCATTTTTTAAAATCCATGTTTCCTCTCAACTTCCATTTAAACACTCATTCCTATCTCAGACCATCATTTTACAACTACTCTTTAACTAAAAAAAAACATTTTCTTGATCATCTATAAAGGATTCATCAACTCACGTATACACTTATATATTTATATATATACACAGTGTAGAAACAGAGTATGTTTCACCTTTCCAAACTTTAATCTTCTACACTAACCCTATATACCATTTCAATGATATTTCTAACTCCAAAATCATTTTTACGTCATCTATGCACTAACAATCCATCAAAAACTAAATTAACACTATAACTCAAATTTTCATCTCATCAACAGTGTTCATGAATATATATATATAGGTAAGTGCCATGTTCCATGCAAATGACATTACTTCATCAATGTATTTCAAAAAAAATCCACAACTCTATCTAATTTATTCACTACTTACTTGTTGAAAACTCCAAAAGCTTCAACTATCTTCAAGTCCTAAACTTCATGCAAAGCACGTAATCTACTGTGAACATTAGCCTTCTTCTGGTTTTTCTTAAAGCAGAAGAAACAACTTACAAGGTGGGATTAGTATAGGAAAAAGGAAAAACACAGAAATCTCTTAGAAGGTGTTTGATGAAAAACTTTGTGTATTGGGAAGAAATTCGAAGAAGGTGATTATGAAGAAGTTATTTGGACAAAACTTAACCTTTCAACTCTCAGAGAACAATAACCAACTTCTAGCAAAAGTACAAAAAAAAAACTTGACACTTGTCACTTTCCTATGATCTAAGCTCTAACCAAGTTTCTTTTGAACTAAATTTTTTAACTCCCATCTTTACAATCCAATTATCTCTAAATATCTTTTGATTTCTTTTTCTATTTTCCATAATACTCTATAAATTTCAAAATTCACCAAAATTCACAAATATATAATTCCACTAATCAATAAAATTTCCAATATAAGTAAATTCCAAATTCACAAATTTCCCAAAAATCACAACTCAGTCCAATTATACCTGAAATTATTCATGAATGCATGTACAATTATTTTCATGTGCAACAATTTCACTATTCGTGTGTAGTGTATGACATATTATGCATGAGTATGAAAAATGGATTTTTAAGCTCTCATTGATTACTCACATTTATTATTCTAACCTCCCCGTAGATAATAGGATGTTACAGTGATCTAAAGTTTCAATTTAATAGGCCTAAATCATGTAATTAAGTATAAGTTATTATATATGTAGAAACTCTAGTATTACATGTCTAACTTATGAAGGGAAAATTAAGAATAACCAATATACATATAAGTGGCTATGGTCCCTAAGAAAACATTAGGGTTTCTTTTATGACATCCTACTGTTAGAAAAAGGCAGACAACCAATACATTTCCTTTGGAAGGCCTTGGTAAAGAAAAAAAAAGGAGAGAGAAAGAACCAAAAAGAATAAAGAACACTTGGGAGGTGATTAAGTCCACAAACTTGATGTGCTGATTGAACTATATAGGTACAAGTATTAGTGTACTAGGGTCAGCACATAATGGAGAAAGACTAAACGGCAACGATTTTGGACATCATTTTTAGAATCAATTCAAGTAGATGTTCTGGGCAGTTAACTTGTTCCAATTTTATTAACTTGTTGATTACGCAGTTGTAGAATAACTCTTCCTACTTTTCCCAATGCGGCCTGCTGCTTGATACAGAGATTGCTTGCATGTTGATGTTGTATGTTGGTTCTTTGATTTCCAAGGTGGTGTTAACATAAGCATATATTGCGAAAAGGGTTTAATCTAAGTTTACTTGCCTATCACTTTACGTTGGCCCCATAAATTCGCCATAATTACTTGTTATTCAAACATTGATGTTGTGATTAACGGTACTATGCATTTAAGGACAACCAAATTGCTTTGGGCTTACTTTTCATAGTATGAACGTTACGAAATCTAAGAGATAAATCTATCTTCTATTAATAATTGTCATGTGAAAATGACTATAGTAATTATATGTGATAGCTCAACCACGACAGTGACGTTTGATAAGAAAAGTCTGAAAAAGAGGCATAACAATGCTAAAAGCACCTCTGTTTTCGGTTTTTCCTTTGCAGTTGTAATGTTGCTGTGCGAATTCCACAACTTCACCGGTCTTTCTCTGCATTGTCCCTTTCTTATTTTAGTCGTCATTTGATTAATCGAGAAAGACAAACTTCACAGGCATATTATTATTTCTTATTCTGTTTTATAGAATTTCACTCATTTATTTTATGAAACCCATGCGAGATTTATGCGAAATTTACATAAATAAATAGCTGAGATTTATTAGACACAATAAAACACCATAATATTAAAAAAAAATATAGACTCGTATCTCACACCATGCCTAAAGTTTGGACTCGTCCCCTAAATATAACTTTTTAATTGCGGAGTCTCGTATGGGTATTTACTATTGCCGTCTATTATGGTTGGTGGGTCACAACGAGTGTCCATCTTTTTCTAAAAGCACTTGTTGCCATACATAACCAAGGTCGCAAATTTACTAGTAAACTAACAGAATCCTATGTAATAATAATATCACGTCTTTGCCGAAGCCTCACGCAAACTTCTTTGGCTCCCTATTGGTTATGGTGCACATATTAATGCTGTCAATACCTACTGAAACATGAACTTGTTTTTTTCTAAATTTTATTTTATCTATTGGGCGAATTTTTTTTTAAATGAAAGTTAGGACACAATACGATGTGTTGACATGTTTTTGAGCAGTAATAGTTTGGAGGCACGAGGATTGCATCATTATATACACGCCAATAGTCTATGCATGTATAAGCATGAATTTGCAAACACATATCTTGTGTGATTTGATAAGAAAAGTATATCTTTACATGACCTTAACTTCACGTCATGTAGACTGTTATGAATATAGAATAATTATATCAAGAAAATTCAATCTCATTTAAGTAAATTAACTATTATGTTCTATGGTCATCTCTCTAACGCACAGCTAACGCCCCAATAACATCGATCTTACAATTACTGTGCTCTACTTATAATCAAAGCTTTAATTCTAAAATAATGACTGCATAATTTCAAAGACTATGTAAATGGATAGTTTTTTTCTTTCAACATATTCTGTTCTGAACAAACGTCAGTATTATGTTTTGTTCAGTCAGCAACTTTTTATCAAAACTCCAGAACTGAACACTGTGTTATGCATAGAATCCGTAACTTTACCATCTCATAACTCTTTTTCTTTGCTCACTCTCAGTTTATTTACCTGCAGCTGCAAATAGTCACACAGGCCAACTGTGAACGCTTCATGACAAATAAACCTTTGTCTTACCTTCATGAGCGATCCACTCCTTTGATTCTCTTTCTTCCCACATGTTTCATCTTTTCTTTTCCTCACTTCCCTTAAACCTCTTTTACTTTGTCACTCTCTCTCTCTCTCTCTCTCTCTCTCGAAACAAAAGAAAAAATGGAAGCTAGCTCAGTTTCCATGTGGCTTGCTCTCTGTACAGTGTTACTATGTTTAGGTGATCTCCGGTTGACAAAGTGTGATGTTACCTATGACAGGAAAGCTCTGATCATTAACGGGCAGAGAAGAATTCTCTTCTCTGGCTCCATTCATTATCCCAGAAGCACTCCTGAGGTTAACTCTTCCTCTTTTTGTTTTCATGAAATATTATCAGCAATGTAAGGTTTTAGTGCATTTATGGCCATGCGACCATCTTGATGCTATGTAGCTACAAAATGCAGATGTGGGAAGGACTTATACAGAAAGCTAAAGATGGTGGTTTGGATGCCATTGACACTTACGTTTTTTGGAACCTCCACGAACCTTCTCCAGGACATGTAACTTGCTTTATCTATTTGCTTTCTTCACTGTTTACCTTTGTTTAATCCTGTCGTGTTTCACTGTTTTCTTCACGACTAATTTAGTTTTCTGTTCGTGAATGATCGTTTAGTATAATTTTGAGGGGAGAAATGATTTGGTTCGGTTCATTAAGCTGGCTCACAGAGCTGGACTTTATGTGCACCTTCGCATTGGCCCTTATATATGTGGAGAGTGGAACTTTGGGTAATGAAGCAAACTCATTGTTGAGATTTTCAGTAGTTTTACTTTTGTGCTCTTCAAATTATCTTTCCCTTAACAATGTTTTATTTTTCTTCATTTGTTAGAGGGTTTCCAGTTTGGTTGAAGTATGTTCCTGGCATAAGCTTCAGGACAGATAATGAACCTTTCAAGGTCTCTCACTGCTTCCCTCTTCCTATGTGTGTCTGTGTGTTTGGAGGGTGTATTTCACAATGCTGAATTAAGAAAAGACTAGGAATTGATTAAGTAATTATATCTGCAATGAGTGTTATTTCTTTGAAATTCTTTAACAATAAGCAACTTGATCACTTGTTTATGTGGATTTGTTCTTAGTATCTTACAGTCTCGATATTTATTGCAGCTTGCTATGCAAAAGTTCACTAATCGAATAGTCCAAATGATGAAGAATGAAAATATGTTTGCATCTCAAGGCGGGCCTATCATCCTCTCCCAGGTGTGCTTTCTGGTTCCCATGAATTTATTCTGCTCATTGATTTCACTCAGATTTATGACTTCACAGAAGTGCTTCAGAATTACAAAACTCAATGGCCTTCATTGCTTGCTAAACTTCTGCTGGATGCACTATGTTTGTTTTCATGATTTGTTTCCGTTCCATTGTGCAGATTGAGAATGAGTATGAGCCTGAAAGCAAGGCATTTGGTGCTGCAGGTCGTGCGTATATGACTTGGGCTGCTAATATGGCTGAATCAATGAAGACTGGAGTTCCATGGGTTATGTGCAAGGAATCTGATGCACCAGACCCTGTGGTACACTTCTTTTCTTTAAGCTATTTACATCTTGTACATATTCTTTTCCTTTCTCTTAATATTTCCCTTCTCTTGCTCTTACTCTTTTATCTTTTTGCCTTGGGAACATCGGAGAGCTGTTTAGGTGCAGGCATAGAAATTAAGCAGTTAGTACACATCAAACTACTTTTATCATTGAGTGGAAAAGAAAGAACTATAGGATTTTATAATTAGATTAAGCCTAACTTCAGTTTGACTACAAGGAAATGAGTATCTGAATCATGCCTGTGTTTCATTTGATAGATCAACACTTGCAATGGTTTTTACTGTGACTACTTCTCCCCAAATAAACCCCACAAACCTACAATATGGACTGAAGCTTGGAGTGGCTGGTGAGCTTGCATCTCCTATCACTTAGTCTCCAGTTTCCCTAGGAAGTTAGTTGACTTGCAACTTCTTTCTATAGGTTCACAGACTTTGGAAGTCCAATTTACCAACGCCCCGTTGAGGATTTAGCATTTGCAGTTGCTCGGTTCATCAAGAAGGGAGGCTCTTTTGTCAACTATTACATGGCAAGTTTACGAAACTGCTTAAAATTTGGTTCAACTCTTAATTCATTGTAGTAATTTGTACGCAATACTCATTTTATGTACCACAAGAAGGAAATGTTAACTGTTTCACTAGTTACTTTTGTCTCTAATTATCAAAGAGAAGAAAGGCAATCACAACTTGCTTTATTCTGTCCTTGAATTTGAAGGAAACACGAGTATCTGAGCTTTACACCAGACAGAAGTTTAGGTCCTCGCGGGAACTCTACAACCTATCACTTAGTTTCTGCAGGATTTATTCCAGTAATATCACTTATTCATTGAGGGCTTCTGTTTCAGTAAAACAAAAAAAAAAAAAAAACAGAAGAAAGAGGTTACTATAAACTAATTGCATGGATGGGGCATTTTGTCCACATCACTTGTGGAATGGGGCAGCCATTTGCAAAGAGAGTTCAATTATACAAGCCAATCTGATTCCTTTATTGTTCTTTATAGTATCATGGAGGAACCAACTTTGGAAGAACATCTGGGGGCCCTTTCATTACTACCAGCTACGACTATGATTCCCCCATTGATGAATATGGTGACTAGTCTAGATAAAATTTCAAAGTTAAACTAGTGTCTTTATTGGATTCTCTAATAACGGTTTGGTCCTCCTTTGATAGGTCTGATTAGGCAACCCAAGTATGGTCATTTAAAGGATCTTCATAATGCTATTAAGTTATGTGAAAAAGCACTGCTCAATGCTGATCCTATTATCACGCCTTTGGGAAATTACGAGCAGGTATAATTTCTAATCCCAATGAAGGCCAGAGGGACTTATTGCGTATTGTTGCAGAAACACAACTTAAAAGCACCTTTATACTGAAATAATTAATTTTAGATAATAGACAGTTCCATTGAGGCCAATGATAACTTCATTACTAGCTGTAAGATATCTTTCATAAAAGATTCTTTACATTCAAACAAATCGTTACAAGGACTTGAACTTAATTTGTGTTTTCCAGGCGCATGTATTTTCTTCAGATTCAGGTGACTGTGCAGCTTTTCTATCTAATTACAATCATGGATCAACGACAAGGGTGAGATTCAACAATATTCTCTATAGTCTGCCTCCTTGGTCCATCAGTATCCTTCCTGATTGCAAAAATGTTGTTTTCAATACTGCCCAAGTAAGTGATTTGAACTTAAACAAATCTTTGACAATCTCCAAAATAACAAATAAGAAAAGATAAAATGTGTCAATCTCACAATTTTTGCAGGTAAAACAAAAGACTTCTCAAGTGCAAATGCTGCCCACTGATAACCAAATTCTCTCGTGGGAGACCTTTAATGAAGACATATTATCAGCTGATGATGAGCACATGATGACTACGGCTGGTCTCTTGGAGCAGTTGAATATCACCAGAGATACAAGTGACTATTTATGGTACACAACCAGGTGAGCTCCATTCAATTTGCTCCACCTTAAGTTCTATTTGTTGATCATAATGAATAGATAAATTATATGTACTGTCATTGTATTTCTACCATTGTACGGTGATCCCAGCATCGAGATAAGTCCGGCAGAATCATTTCTACATGGAGATAAACTTCCCACTCTCTCAGTGCAATCAGCTGGCCATGCAATGCATGTCTTCATAAACGAACAGCTTTCAGGTACATCTTTCAACTCCAACATACACCAGGTACAGGTAGTTTAGGGGAAGTGCAAACGCAAAGAACAAATTAAAGGAAGAAAGAACAACAAAGGATATGTAGGATAAACCGTGTCTCATTTTGATAAGAATGTGTGGTTTTGAGCTCCTATAATGCAGGATTCGCATATGGCACTCGAAGAAACAGGAAATTCACTTTTACAGGAAAAGTGAAGCTGCATGCTGGAAGAAATAGAATCTCACTACTCAGTGTAGCTGTTGGATTGCCTGTAATTTCTCCATTCCCTACCAAGTTCATACATGTATTCTGATCTTTGTACTAATTTAGCCAGTTTGTATGTTGAAAGAATTATCAAATAACCGGATAGAACCTTCCTGTCCTGTTTTTGGATTATCATCATACCCTGACTTGTAGGAGACTGAAATTTGGTTTTTCCTGCTTTCTTTTCTTCCCTATTATCTGCCAATCTTCTTGTCCATCTCTAATTTCACGCTGTCAATGGTTGAAGAACAATGGTCCCCATTTTGAGGCATGGAACACTGGAATACTTGGACCAATCGTTCTCCATGGTCTAGACCAAGGGGGCATGGACTTAACTGGGCAGAAATGGTCCTACAAGGTACAAATACGCCGGTCTCTTTGATATCTTCATTCCCAGTTGTGATTCTTCTTCTAACTTAATCTTTGTCCCTAGTAAAATTTCTTTATTCCATGATTTCCAATGCATACATTCTTCTTTGTATAGGTTGGTCTTAAGGGAGAAGAAATGAATCTAGGATCTCCCAACTCAGTATCGTCCGTTGCTTGGATTCAGGAGTCCGTTGAAGGCGACAAACAGCAACCTTTGACCTGGTTCAGGGTAAGCCAAAGAAAACATGTCTATAATGTTCCACAGAATACCCAAGATTGGATAATCCTCTGTTCTGATTGAATTTGCAGGGATATTTCGATGCACCCAAAGGAGATGACCCCTTGGCTTTGAGCATGAGTGGCATGGTGAAGGGTCAAATATGGATCAATGGGCAGGGTATTGGAAGATATTGGACCGTCCCTGCCAGTGGAAATTGCAGTGCTAGTGGCTGCAGTTATGCAGGCACATACAGGCCGCATAGATGCGAACTTGGTTGTGGCAGCCCAACTCAAAAGTGGTAAAAACTTTACCATAATCAACTAATTATGAGTCTAAATTTGAACATATTACATGGACAACTTCTAACTTGGTTCTGACATTTGGACATTTGCAGGTACCATGTACCAAGGTCATGGTTGAAACCAACTCAAAACTTACTGGTAGTGTTTGAAGAAATTGGAGGTGATGCATCAAAGATTTCTCTTGTAAAACGATTGGTGACGAATAGATAAAATATTTGTTCTTTTCGAGTAAAAAGACATTGCCTAAAGCACAGCTATATTGCTCGCTCTCATCATTGGTAATGGAAAAGTAAGAATTTCTTCCTAGTGCACCGAAGCATAGACGGAGGCATTCGAGGCCCCCAAGATTTTGAAAAATAACATATATATATATCCACTCCACGCCGACTTTATCGTTTATATATATATTATTATATAAATATATATATATATAGAGGAACTCGTGAGAGGAAGTCGTGTGACTTCCTCTATCGTTTACATATATATTATTATTATATATATATATATATATTATTTTAAATAAATAAATTAATAAATTAATAACTCAAA
>JANZLH020000427.1:3482692-3495471 GCA_026770325.2 Erythroxylum fimbriatum
AGGATTGAGACCTAATATAATGGCGTATCCTCCTGAAAAACGAGATCAGGTGCGTAGAGCTTATTTATTAAAAGGTCATTGTCAACCTCGAAATCATAACTTTCCTCAAATTATGGATGGAGATCGTATTTTATTTATTACATATTTATATTTTATTTGGGCCCTCTATTTTAAATTTCTAACTCCGTCACTGCACCGAAGTCTTACCTTTCAACACTAAAGTATTGCCAAAGAAGTAACCAAACTTTTTGCAGCAAAAGCAATGCTACAATCTAATACTAAACTTAGGTACTCCAAAAAAACTTAAAAGAAGACTAAAATTCTCTATTCCATATCTCCTAATTTGACATGTAATGCCAAATGGTTCAAAGGAATGAATACTAAAATACATCATCCCACATGCAAATAAACAGACATATCATTGGCCACGAAAACTACTCTCCCCTCATTTCTCGCTCCAGAACTACCCTCCCATTTTCATTTATTTACAATCCATTATTCTCCACTAACTGACGTTCATTGTAACCACACTTAGCTTTTTAATCACACGCTTCATCAAAGCTCTCAGCAAGAAACTGCACTTTGTAAGCCTTTGCTGTCCAGATTTTAACAGCCGAATCTCGTGGAGGTGCGTGTGATGTACGCGATATATATGTTTATCGTGTCTTGTTTCACTCGACAGCATATATATATATATATTGTGTCTTGTTTCCCTTGACAGCAAACAAACACTTCCATGGGCTTTTTTTTTTGTTACATAGATACAAGAAACAAGAGAGGACTAACGCCTCAAGAAGGCTACTGATCTCTGATAAGTGTGAAGCAACAATCAAAGCTCCGGAGCTGGAGTCTCCCAAAGAAACTACCGAATTATAGCTAAGGAACCCTGCTTAACTAGGAAATCCCCACATTAATTAGCTTCACGAAAAATATGTTGGAGAGAGCAGCACCAATCTCTGGCAATCAACGTCTTGATGTCCGCGACAAGAATAAACATAGGATGCGAACTGGGGCAAGAAATCATCACAAGATTAACTACATCTTGAGAATCAGACTCAACAATAACTTTTCGGTAGCAATGATCCCAAGCCAAAATTAAACCATGCCGAAGTGTCTGCACTCGGCTATAGTATTAGAAGCATGACCAATATAACCCGAGAAGCCAATAATCCAGCTTCCATGTTCATCACAAATCAGACCTCCAAATCCAGCGTCACTCGGATTATCAAGAGCAACTCCATCCACATTTAATTTAACAAAACCATCGTAGGACTGTGCCAAGAGATCCACACATTAGTATTGTTTGTAGGATCTGAACTAATATGATAGAAGGCCATCCTACGTTCGTTGATCAACGTGGCATGCCAATGACATTGACCAATGATGGTAATAGCTTCATTTTGAATAACATCCTTATTTCTAGCACACCACACAACCCAAGCGCCAGTAACAATATTTAAGACATAGTCATAAGGCAGACTAGTATCAAGGGCATGCATGTTAATCCATTCATCAATAGAAGATGAAAAAAAACACCTAGGAATATTTCCAAGAATTTGGTGCCAAAAATGATGTGCCTATAGATAATCTCTAATGGCATGAAGAGTTATTTCATTACTTTTACCACATCGAGAACACAATGGAGATTGTGCAAAACCACGATCATAGCAAAGAGAATTTGTTGGTAAACGCTGCCACCTTATCTGCCAGAGAAAGAATTGAAATTTCCGAGGTAAGTGTAGCTTCCAAATTCGGCACCATTGTTTATGAGAGTCAGGAGGATATGGTAAACGAGTAAGGAACTCATGACCAGACTTAACCGTATAAGACCCCGTATTTCTCCCCATATCAAAACATCAGCACAAGTACTATAAGGAGCCACATGAATTGCGAAGATTTGCTTTCGAACTTCGAGGTACAAGGTGGTACTGATAGCATAGAAATCCTATTCACCATCCGATGAGAGTAAATAATGAAATATAAGATCTTGATCCTGCATGCTAATAGTATGAATAAGACGTTGGAGAGGCGCTTCACCAGCCTATCTATCAAACCAAAAGGAAATAGTACGACCATCTCTCACATGCCATGCAAAACCATCTTTCAAGAAAGGGATAACGCTTTGAATAGCTTTCCAGCAAGATGAAGCATTAGAGGCATGCTAGCCTTAAAAATTGGTTTGTGGCGAATGTATTTGCCCTGCAAAACTTTAACTCACATCTTATTATCATTATGCACTAACGACCAAATAAGCTTACCAAGCATGGCAATATTATTGTCTGAAGCCATCCGAAGGCCTAAACCTCCCATATTCTTAGGGCTATAAACCGATTCCCAATTAAAAAGATGGATCCCCTTGATATTTCCTAAAGAACTCCATAGGAAGGATCTGCATACCTTATCAATAGAATGGCAAACACTTGAAGGCATCCAGCATGTCTGCACCGAGTAGAGAGGGATGGTTGAGAGAGTGGATTGAAACAGAGTATACATAGCAACTTTATTAAGCAACTTGGTTTTCCAGCCTTGAAGACGACCTTGGATTTTATCAAGAACATGTTGAAATTCACGGTTTGTCTTAGCACGATGCAAAGGAAATACAAGATACATCCCCAAATCCATAGTGAATTTAAAATTAAACTGTCGACGAAGAGATTCCTTATACCTGCGAGGGACGCCAGGCGATAAGAACTTCCTAGACTTCTGTGCATTAATGACCATACCAGAACAAGAACAAAATTGTCACATAGTGGTTAGAACAGCCATACAGTGGCTTTTGGTAGCATGAGAAAATAAGAGAACATCGTCAGCGAAAAATAAGTGGGATATAGGAGGACTCGTTCTTGAAATCTTAATAGGCCTCCATTCATTAGACATCACTTTACTGGATATAAGCAAGGACATCTTTTCTAAACTAAGCATAAATAAGTAAGGAGACAGAGGGCAAATTGAAAGCACCAAAGCGCTCTCTAGACTCCTGCACTATTAAACACCTCGATAAGTGAACAAGATTAAACTCTATTTGTTGAAACTTTCAACTTTTATTTTTAGTTTTTATTGTTAATTTAATAAAAAATTATTTATCAAAATTTTATTTAAAATTTAATTATTATTAGCAATAAAAATATAAGCATTAAAAATCAAAAACGTTTTTGTTCACTTTATCCAATATTCATCCGAAGCAAACAGTCTCTCCTTTCATTTCTTTCTTTTTATTTGGTTTATCTCTTTACCTTCTTTTCATCTTTCAGCTGGTGACTATATGTTGATGCTCCTATCCAATCCATCGAAGCCAAGCAACGTAGCGAAGATTGAGCGGATCCAATTGGATAATTGAGGCGTGAACATTAAGGTGTCCACATCAGTGTTATTATCCAATTGGATAATTGAGGCGTGAACATTAAGGTGTCCACATCAGTGTTATTATTGGCTAAAGGAGTCAATCAACAACCTTCAATATTTTCACGAATTTAAGGAGGTGTTTTTATCTACCTGAAATTTTATGTTTCAGTTACGTTATTTTAATTATATTTTATTAAATTTTATCTATATATTTATATATATTTATATAAATATATGAATGATATAGATTTATATAAATAGAGTTGAAATATCGTAACCAAAACAGAGAATTATATATAAATATATGGATGAGATTTAATAGAACATAATAAAAACGTTGTAATCAAAATAGTGAATCTATTCCTATTTTTATCTGATCACTAGGATATACAAAGCACCGATATGATTGAAGTAAAGTGTACAATGCACAAGTCTAAAAGTTACATAAAGCTTGACATTGTCGAAAACGATGATTGCTTCTATCATCTCAAGTATAACTTTGCTACTAGAGCCTTGAATTTTGATAGTCAATGTGCAAGTTTATAGTATGTTATTCATAAAATATTACCGCAAAGCGACTTTTGTAATGCTACTTATATTATGTTATGTTTGCTTTAATTTGTTTAGAGTAGCTCGATAAATTTGATTTTAAGAGTTTTGTTTTATGATTTTTAAGTTGACCTCTAATAAAACATACATATAACTTAGCAAGTGTTAAGGTGAAGTTTAATCATTTTTGCAATGACAAAAGGGTCAAACTGGACCTTAATGTTTTCTCCTGAATTTATTTTTAGCTCAAACGTTTTAACTTTCAACAAACATTCAATTTATATTTAAAGATCAACCTAACGTCTCCATCAACTTGGTATCAAAAAATCCTACCTGATATTTTTTATTTTATTCTTATGGGCTCCTACATCATATGTGCAATTTATATGATAAATGGAGCTTATAAAGTTCAAAAAAATTAGCTAAAAACATTCTAGACAAAAACAAAAATGTTTGAAAAATCCTAAAGGTTGTTGTTTGGCTAGTACAAACATCAAAGAGCTAACTCCTTCATTTGTTTTCTAAATCCCTAATCCTTAATCCATGATTATTTGTTCCTTTGGCAATCCTCCATGCTTCTCTATCCCCTTAGCAATCCTCCTTACTTTTCTTCTCATTTGGTCTTCTCTATTCCTCTAACAATCTCAATTGTGTCATGTTCCTCTAACAATATCATTCATGTCTTCTTAGTTGTTCTTTTATGTTACTAAGTGAGGTGCGTATCCAATGTTAATCATGTCTTATGTTAACTCAAAACATATGCTATTGTTTTAATTGAATTTGATTTATGTTTTGTAGGTAAAGGTGAAAGAGAATTGTGGCTCCTTTTGTCTATTATAGAGAATTTATAGGTAACATATAGCCCTGACATGTGTTTTACAATTGTTTATGTTAGATTCTTTGTTGGCAGTTTGAATATAAAAGAATAATCTATATGTATTCTTTAGTTTTGTCAATAATTTAAATTAAAACATGAAATTTGGGGTTTGGTCATGTAGACTTTCTTTAATCTTCTTTGCAATCTATGATGACAAAAGTTAGGATGAAATTAAATAAGATACTCTTACATGATCTTGCTTGTTATTTTATAAGGTATTAAATAAGCAACTGTATGACATTACACAACATACTCTTACATATTCTTGTATGACATTAAGCAATCAACTATATGAGCTATTTTATAGGCTATTTTCATGTTATTATAGGAAATTTTATGGACTTAAAATATGTTAATGTAATTTGTAGCTAATATATGTGCTTAAACCCCTCAAATGTTGACTCTGATGTCCATGAAGAAAAAAACCGTGTTAAGGGTTAATTGGTCATATCCTTAGCTAAACTTGGCAGGTGAAGATGTACGATGTGTCACAACTGCATTGAATCCATTTATATGCTATAGTAACTATTTGGTGTTCAAAACAGGTACTGTTAGACCCTTAAGTCCTAATTACGAAATTGCGCAAGCATTGGCAAACCTTTACAAATGTTTGACACTCAGGGTGACAAAATAAGGCAAAGCCTTGCGAATAGGCAAGGAAAACTAACATTGTCGATGAGTTGGCAAGTGTTGGTGCACATTGGCAGAAATCTTCGACAAGATGCAAGATTCGGATATGAGACCAAAAGATAGCTTGAGATGGACTTTAGGTAGAAGATTAGCTGGATCACATGCATGACACTATAAGAAAATGATAAAATTCTGACAGAATAAATACCATAGGTAATTAGAGACAGAAAAAATATCCGTCAGTAACACTGTTGTGAAAATTTCTATTTTGCGATAGAAAAAATTTTTGTCGGTAAAGGTGGAGGGAAAATATCCCTGCAAATTTGTCGATGGAATATAGCGACGAAAAATCATAGTCGTCCGTAAATTAGGTGGGAACGCTTGCTGCAATAAACTAGCATCGGTGAATTTTTGACGGTATAACCGCTCCGTCGATAAATTTACGCTAAAGCTTCGGGGTTTATCGACGGTGATGTATTTCGTCGGTGAATTTTCGATGGTCTGGCCACTCCGCCGTTATCTTCATATTAATAGTTTTAAAAACAAAACGACGCCGTTTTTGGTCGGGGATAATCCGAGCCTTCCCCCTCTGTGTTTTCGAAGCTTCTTCTCCTCCCTTACCGTCGCTCATCTTCTCCTCACCGTTGCTTGTCATTTTCTCCTCACCGTCGCTCATTGTCGTCCTTTTCAGCTTTCTTGTTGCGGTGGGATCAAGTAAATCGGAGTTATTCGCATTCCTCTCCTTTATTTTGATTTTTGCTTACAATTTTTCCCGTACCCATTTTATAGTTGCTGGGTGTATGATGAGAACATTTTACTTGAAATCAAGTACGCATGTTTTTAAGTTTAATGTCGTTTCTCATGGTATTTGAAGGATTGATGTATATGGGTTTATTTTTCTGATAACTTTCTACGTAACGTTTTTAAGGATTGATTATTGGTGCCCTTTGAATTTTGTATATTCCTTTAAACCCTTTGAATATCTTGCTAAGATTACCATTGATTAGTATATTGTAAGTAGTGGTGCATATGTAGGCTTTAATCTAGCCTATGAACTTGGTCGTCGAAAATCTAAACCATTCAGGACTAGAAAGAATGAAGTTCCACTGTGAAGTATCAAATGCTTTTAAGAAATCCATTTTAACTCCAGAACTCTTTATAAGCATGTTTTTCTTATAATATTCCATCAATTCCTGTACCATCAAGATGTTTCCAGATATAGATCTAACTGGTAGTAGGATGAAGAAATAATCATATTGTGTTCTTTGCTAAATTTATATGAAAATTTAATAAACTATTTTAATGATGTGAAAGATGCCCTGTAGTAAAAAAAATTGAAGAAAAAGATTTTTAACACTTACAAAGATAGATTAGAATTGAGTATGATTGTCATTAGAGGTAGGAGTAGGAAAAGAATACTGGAAACAAAAGCAAGTAACAACTTAAATTAAAGGCAAAAATTGTTTGATACTTTAATTATAAAGAGAATACAGTAACAATTTAAATTAAAGGCAAAAATTGTTTGATATTTTAATTATAAAGAGAAGGGACACTTTAGGATATATCGTGTACAATGGAAGAAAGAAAATAAAAAAGGAGATAGATCATAAAGCTAGTGTTATTGTAATATATCTATGCTTCGATAAAGAGGATGGAAGAGGAGGTGATGTTTTGATGGTTAGTAAGTCTAACTCTATAAGTTAGTGGGTACTATACATTGGAGAATCTTATCATATAACCTTCAACAAGGACATGTTTTTTTCTTTTAATGAATGAAATAGCACTATTAGGTTGGGTGATGATGGAAAGCATACTATCAAAGGCAATGGTTTTATGCAAATCTAAATGTAAAATGAAACTGTCACAATAATGGTTGCCTAGTATATTCATAAACTTTGAAAGAATATGATCTTCTTAAGTACTCTAAATGATCAAGGGTATAAATTTTTTGGTCATGATGGATAGCTAAAACTGTTCAGGGGCAATATGACTGTAATGAAAGAAAAACTATAACATAGAATATATATCCTAATTGGCAAAACAATTATAGAATCTATGGCTGAATCTCAATCACCTAATAAACGAAAACAATATAGAGTTGTGGCATTACTGATTAAGTCACATGAATAAGTAGAGACTTGCGATTTGGAGTAAGAAAGGATTGTTAGATGGATTTGTGTCTGGGAATATGAAATTTTATAAGTCTTGTGTTCTTAGACAGCATCACAAAGCATAATTCATTTTCGATAAACCTACTTCCACTATAATTCTTGATTATGTTCATTCAAATTTATGGGGCTCTGTTTTAGTTCAATCCCATGACAGATTTTTTTCATATTTATTGATGATTGCTCGAGAAAGTATGAGTATATTTTTTAAAAAAATCAAAGGATGAAGTATTTGAAAAATTCAAGGAATGGAAGACAATGATTAAAAAATGCACTAAAACCTATATCAAGACACTTGGAACAGATAATAGGCTGAAATTCTATAACAAGTCATTTAATAAGTTATGTATACGTCATACACCATAACATAATGGAATTGTAGAATGGATGAACCAAGCACTCACATAGTATGTTAGATGCATGAAATTAAACATTGTATTGTAAAAGTAGTTTTCTCTAAAATGATTAATATTGTTGCTTATATAGTGAACATATCTCCATCATATGCACCACAGTTTAAAACTCCTTAAGAGGTATGGTACGGTACTCCATTTGATTATTCGTACATGATGATATTTGGTTCCCTACATACTCTTAGGTTAATAATTGAAACTGGAGCTAAGGGTAATGAAGTGCAAAATTTTGGGGTATGCTATTAGTGTTAAAGGGTATAGATTGTGATTACTAAAAAGGATAGAACTCTAAGATCTTTGATTAGTAAAGATGTTATATTTGATGAATTTATTAGGTACGGATAGAGGGAGGAGATGGGTAATCTTGTCGGTACGAAAAGATCAAAGTACTGACTAAAAGATGGTGTTTGAAATTGAAACTCTAAGCAAGACAATAATAAACTAGCTCATGGATATATAAGATCAATAATTTGCTCAAAGTATGATGATAGATAGGATTTTTGGTTAGGCACAGTAAACTCTAAATATCATAATAAAAAAAATAATTTTTCGGCACATCCATGTCCAAATTATCGATAAGACTACACAACCATATACCTTTTTAATCCCTTTTATTAGTGACTTCTATTTTACTTCTGTTGTACATAACTATCAACAAAAGTGTTGATTTCTACTTGAGTGTATATCTAAACAAGGTAAAGATATATTATGTAAATTGTCTCTTTCTCAAGATATTTCCAACATAATTAGAATTTATATAGCCAACAACACCACTAGTTGTCACTAGAACCATAAACAAAGCAAATAACACTCATACCTCTCAGATATTGCATAATCCACTTAACAACATTCTAATGAGCTTTCCCAAAATTACTTATAACCTACTTACCACACCAACTATATATGTTAGATCTGGTCTATGTATACCATGGCTATATCATGCACAATTAAGCACCGTTAATCTTCCAACCCCTAATTTGGGGCGTTACATATCATATCTCCAACTATACTTTCTTTGTAGCACCCCACTCTTGCAAGACACGTACCTGACATCCTAAGTGATGTCCGAGTATGTACCCTACAAGGGTGGCATGCTAGAACAGTCAGTCAGTCAACTCATTACAATTTTTTTGTAACATCACACGCATATTTAGGAAATCGATAAACAAATTGGGCCCACTTTATTCATAAACATTTTCATTCACTAGTGTTACTACACTCATTGATCAATCTCATCTACAAACATTTCCAATTTGGAAAGTCGTTACAAAATAAAATTTGTTCAAATACACATGATACAATAATTGCGGAACACACAATTTGATACAAAAATAAGAAAATACAAATGTAGTCGAGAACTAATCCCGACCTCTATCTCTTACTTGAATGCAGTGGCTAGACTCCAATTGATCTAATTGGAGATCTTTGCTAAACCTGAAAAATATTGCAAATTTTGGGGTGAGTTTTGCGAACTCAGTAAGTAGACCATCCTCGACGGCTCACTCAGTCACATAACACATTAATCCATAAAATCACATAATTCACATCACTTCATCATTTCATTACGATAAGTCACATACATTTCATATCCACGTAAACATATATCACATTCAGAAATCTGTCAAACTATTTAAGTCATACATATCAAATGCATATGCAGTGCTCATGAGCCCGTATCCATTGTAGATATCAGGCTCATTGATAACTGTCTTGTATCCGTTGGGGATACTGGGCTCATTATACATAGTGAGCCTTTGGCTCTTAATCACATTATGAGCTTTTAGCTCTTTTTCACTTTCTGAGCTTTAAGCTCTTTTTCGGTGGCTACTCCGGTCACAACAGTCTTTATGTTATCATGCATTCATGTAATGAAATGCATCAATCACATATGATTAATCAGTCACTTTCTTTCACTTTACACATGTCATCAGACCCTGGTCCAGCATTCAACATTTAAGTTGATAATCACTGATTTCATTCACATGCACATTCACATTTTTCTTCAAAACTTGGTTCGACATTCAACAATCAAGTTGAGAAAACAAATAGTCAATCCAATTCACATTTAATGAGCACTTCCAATATTATTCATGCATCAAACGCCTCGAACTTTTAAAGTCCGGAATCAACACAATCATATTGCATATCAATCATGTCAGTAGTAATTCAATGCAGAAATTTAAAACAGACAAACAATGAAATGAGACTATCTAGGTTAACTCAAAGTACGCTCCAGATTAGGAATTGCTTCCATAATCAAAAAATGTCTGGATGCGAACGTTCAATCCTATATCAACATTATGCCAAACACATATTGCATACACATTATTAATTGCACAATCTTATAAACACCCAATCACATACATATGTATATGTGTTGTGTATAATGCATGCTCAATGACAGTCCTTGGTATATTATCTAAATTCCATCTTATGCTCATTCTCAATTCATAATTCATATATATCTAATTGAACTTAGGTTTACACTTCATTTGTATATGATCATTCTAAGTTCACCATTCAATTCTTATCCTTTATATGTGTCTAGCTTATTCTTAAGCTTACATCTCAAAAACACTTGGTTATTCTAATATCATAAACTAATTTCTCGTCATTTCTTTTCTAACATTATAAGTTCTCATAATACCCAATTCTCATTCACATTTACTTAACACATATTACTCAACTCCTTTGAATCATAACTACAATCATATGAACATCTTCATTCCCATTATACTCATACCTTTGGTACTTCGATATCATCCATTCATTCACTAAGTTATAACCCCAATTATCACTTCAGACATATCACACATTAGCCACTTAATCCAAGCATCATTCTAGGTTCATTCCAAGTCCCATTTAAGCCTTAATTAAGACCAATTGACCCGTGAATGTCCGTCAGGCGGACATCCATGTCCGCTGAGCAGACCTTTATGGGCCTCTTACAGAAACTTGAATTTTTGACCTCTAGACATCAAAATCTCTTCTCAGAGTCTTCAGAGAAGTTGTAGAACTTAAAGTCCTATTTAAAAGAATACTTAAATGACATCAATTCGAGTTCTACAGAAAAAGTTATGCCTCTTTCCCCATACCTATCTAATTGCGTCCTCATTTTCCATATTTCTAGCTCTTTACTTACTAAATTCACTACCTTATTCTTGGTCTATCATTTCTAATTTAATTTCTCCTCATTTTCCCATAATTATAACTCCATTTCAAATCAATATCATCCGTAAACAAATTATAGTCCATGATTGATCATGAACACTAATAACAGAACATACATATATATACACATTCATCATCAACTTTCTGCACCCAGTGCTCAACTTCAAGTCAAAATTCGAAACTCTTAAAGACAAAATTTGAATTCTATGTCTACATGTAAAATGTAGCCATATGTCTCTAATTTAATCCAAATAAAAAATAATCTCATTTGGATATCTATAGAACAAGTTATGGCTAATTTACAGATGCGCAATCAGTGGAAAATGTTACAGCTAACATTTTTCTAGCACCCTTTAAACACCATTATCAATTTGTCTCTAAACTTTCATCCTAGTTCTTCTCTTTTCAAGACACTACACTTGTATTTTCTTTAACTTCAATACTCAATCCAACTCATTTCTAAAACAACTAATGATTCATGTTTTTGTACATCAAAAACAGAACATGTGAATATCCATTCACAAATCAATTTTTTTGCACTTCTTTCTACATCCATTGTTGGATCCCAAACCTGTTTAATTATTTTAGCATGTTTTAAATTTTGTGGTCCGGTTAGATAAGCTAATTGGATTTAAATTTTGTTAAGGTTAGTACTAATTCAAGTTTGGTTAAGGTATTAAATTATGGCCTAAAGTAGGATTAAGATGGATAAAAATGAACCAAGGGCATTTTAGGAAGTTCACCTAAGGTTAAGAGGTTAAAGGCTTATAGTGAGGGATAACTTAGACCTTGTGCAATTAATGAGAATAGAAAATAGAAGAAAGAAAAGAAAATGAGAGGAAAAAAAGAAGAAGGTGTTGCCGTCACCGAAGAAGAAGAAAAAGAGGGAAGAAGAGAAATTTTTAGGGTTTTGAAGATTTGACAAATTTGGAGCTTTCCAAGTAAGTAGTTCAGTTTCTTTGCTTTAGATTAGTTGTTTGAACTTGTTTAATATGATTTGGAACAGAAAAACAAGGATTGATTGAGTATGGAAGGGGATTTGCGATCGTCGATAGTCGAAAGTGTTGAAATCCTTAGGGTTTGCGATTTTGTTGTGTTTTTGTATGGGTTTGGGTTAGAATGGGTGTAGAAATGATATAGAAGCGTCGATCTATAGTTTAGGTAAGTTGTAATTGAGATTTGGGTAAGTTTCTGTCGAGAATCTGCAGGAAAATCTGGAATTCGGGGTTGTTCGCCGCGGCGAGCTCAAGAACACTTGAACTCGCCGCAGCGAATAAATTAATTTGGGTACAAATCATTCGCCGAGGCAAGTGTTTCTGCGACGCGGCGAGCCCGTGCGTTCACCGCGGCGAGACGACTTTTCTCGCCGCAGCGAGCGGCGTGGCCGCGGCGAATTTGGCATGGTTGCCGCGGCGAAGGGGGTAAATTTCAGCAAATATGAATCTGTTTCTTTGGGCATTACTTGAGTTGTAGATGCCCAAATGAGACTAGGTTTGATTCGTTGTGAACTAGAGTCTTAGAACTTCGAGTTTCGATTATTGATTGTGCTTGGTTTGTTATAGGAAACCAAGAGGATCTGATCCAAGAGCAGGAGGAAGAGCAACGCTGAACTTGGATTATCGGACGATT
>JANZLH020000427.1:3497433-3509226 GCA_026770325.2 Erythroxylum fimbriatum
ATAGTCTTAGCTTGCAAAAAGATTCGGGGTCCAACATTCTTTCTCCAAATCATCCATTTACATTCAATAAACAAAAGTTCATTAAGAATAGGATGGTAAAAATAGCTCCTCACCCTCGTAAAGCTGGTGAAGAGATATTGTAGGAGATTGAGGAATTAGGCTTGCTGAAAGTTACAAAATTTGAAGTTGATGAAGTTAATACAAGCATTTAGTAAAAAATTTGGTTGGAGAAAACGAAGCATCTTTTGGGATTTACCATATTGGAAAAATAATTTAATACGTCATAATTTAGATGTGATGTATATTGAAAAAATATTTTTGACAATTTGTTCCAAACACTGGATGAATTATTACACGAGCTAATACTCGACAAAATATAAGATGACATTAATAAAGAAGTTGGAAGACACTTTCCTCGATGGTTCGAGAAATATGTAAGTTTTTACTTACAAATATTGAAATGATTGAATTATAAGATTTAAGTGTTCAAATGACATTATACTGTTTGATATGATAATTTGTTTTGTGTAGGCCTTAGAAAATCCAATAGAGAACAAGTTCATGTGTGATCTTGAGAAGGGACCTCTGCGAACTGTTAAATTGTATCTAGTGTATTTCATTATTAAATACAAATATCATACAAAATATCATGATCATAGCATGGCAACAATAAATAGTGGAGTTTGCATACAGGGAGAATTGATAGATTACTATAGTAAAATTATTGAGATACTTGAAATTGAGTACCTTACGTTTCCAATAAAGTGAATTGTAATATTTAAGTGTGACTGGTTTGATCCAACTCCAAATTTTGGTACAAAAGTGCATAGTCGATACAATGTAGTTGAAATCAACAGGCGAAGAAGATTGAGACAATTTGAACCTTTCGTGTTGGCAATGCAAGAGATTTAGGTGTATTATGCCCCTTTTTTCAGCTTACGACGAGATAAGTTAAATTGGTTGGTCGTTTGCAAAGTTAAACCTAGAGGGGTTTTTCAATCAGATGGAAAAGAAGAATAGAGAATTGAAAGTGAAGCGTTTCGAGAAAATGTTTATGAAATAAATGCATCTGTCACATATGATGATAATGAACCTTTGAACAATCCATCTAATGAATATGTTGAAATTTCATCTGGAGAGGATGACGAGGGCTAGAGATCTGAAGAGGAGCCTGAGTTTGATTCTTATTCTTCAGAAAAAGAAGATGATTTTAATTTACAATTAAGTGATGATAGCGATTAATTTGTGTTTGTAATTGAATACTATATTCAATAAATCAATTATTTCCTTTTCAATATATTGTGTAAAATATTGAATTCAAATTCTTATATTTCTAAAAAATTTAATCAAATATGAATTTCAGGTTGAAATATGCCACCAAAGAGAAAACATGATATAATGCGACCAAGGTTCAGATAACGATTCGGAGGTACTTACTATCCAGGTGAACCATCACATTCTGCAGCTAGAACTGAATCACCTCCTCCCCCTCTAACTACTACACTTGTAGATAAGACATCACCTTCCGTACTTGCTGCTACACCATCCATCACCCTTACATCATCCACTACCCCTATAGAGACAGAGATATCAGGGGTAAACGATGCGGATGAAGGAGGCGGCCGCCAGCCTGAAGCTGAGGGACCTGATGGAAGAACTTACATCACAATTGTCATTAATTTGTAAGTGAAAAAACATGAAATACTATATGTTTATAATTAAGTTATAAGTTTAAATTTTAAAAATGATATAAAATTATTATTTTTATATTAGGTTGATTCCGTCTGGACCGTGCTCAAGAAACATGACATCCAAATTTAAGGAGAAGATTGATCTTGAGGGTTATGTATGGAAGAATATCTCTCAGACTACAAAAGAATTTTACTATCAAGAGTTTGAGGTACAATAAAAAATATTGGTTTCTTTTTTTAATTGACTTTTATACATTAATTAGATAAATATTATTACATTATACGTATTTATCGAATATTTTTCCTTTTGTTTCAGAAAGAATTTTTTCTTGGGATTCTGAATTTGACGAGGTCATTAATAAAGTATGGGAGAGACGAGCACGTACACGTTATCAGGACTTTGTTGGTGCGATATACAAGGCTAGTGTACAACTGCCTTATATTTCTGAACAACTATGGAGTCGTTGGCAATAGTATTGGACATCACCTGAGGCAATGTCCATTTCAGAGCGTAATTCTACTAACAGACGTGGAGGACAGGGGGGAGAGAGTCTTTCCATACAGACAGGAGGATCTATCACTCACCACGAGCATGCAAAGAGACTTGTAAGTATTTACATTTTACATTTATATTCTGATTTTTACTTTAATGTATTTCAATTTAAATTGATGTGTGAATTTTGGAATAAAAATATGTGTATTATGGAGAATGATAATGTTATAAATGTCTAGTGTCATATATGGCTGGGTTGTTAAGTTAATTTCTTTATTCAACAGGGGGTAAATATCATAAAATTAGAGGAAACTCTGTCGAAATTTTTATAAATTCTAGTTGACTTATAACATTTTATTCTTGTGCAGGAAAAGTCTATAGGCATGAGGCCTACACCTCGTCAGCTCTTTTTGCACACTCACACTAAAAAGCATGACGGTGTGACATTCGTCAACACCTGATGTAGAGAATTAAATGTATATAAAATTTATGGTTTAATATTAATGCTTAATAATTATTACTTAATAATATAAACATTGCCTTCTGATATGACCAAATACAAGAAAGCATTCAACGACATTTCAGCAGTTTGAAGATGTTGATGAGACTCAAACTTATCTTCATGCAGTGGATGGTAGGGACCATTGTGGAAGGATATTTGGCTTAGGTTCATTTGCGAACACATATTATTCGTAATCCTCCACATCTAGTAGGCAGTTGACAACTAATGAAGTCAATAAGCTTCGAAGCACAATACAGATATTGGCAACTCAGTTGCAACAGTCGATTAAGTATATAGCTCAACTCCGTAATGAGATGGATGAGTTGAAGGGGAGGGGTAGGACCTCATCGCAGCAATCAGAGCATCTGTGGTCACCAAATCAATAATATACTTGTAATCATTTCATTTGAATTAAAAATATTTATTATGTACAATTTAATGGTTTTATTATCAATTAAGACAATTTTAATTTTATATAATCAATCAACTTTTTGTTTAAACAAATTAAATGTATAAATAAATCAAAATATTATGCATAGATAATTCATAACTATTTAAATTATGCATCAACCATAAGCTTATCAAATAAAATTGAATGATGAGATTTTTTAATTTTTTAAAATATTTACCAACGGAAAAAATAAGTACGTCAGTAAAATCAATTATATTTACCAACGGAACACAACAAATCGTTGATAATATTCTCAAATTTTACCGATGGGATTTGCCGCAAAAAAATCGTCGGTATGATTACCGACGGAACAATCATAACTGTCGGTAATGTTGTAATAAAATTACTGACAGAATAACTAATACTGTCTGTAAATATGCTAATGGAAAAATCTAGACCGTCGAAAATTTACCGACGGTCGACTGAACAAACAACCGTTGGTATATTCACCGACAGTTACATGAAATGTCCGTCGGTATTATTACCTACGGCTATTTTTACTAAACCTTTGTTCGTCGATAATTTCGTTGCCAATCTGACTTCCCGACGAAATCCTTAGATTTTATGTCGGTAATATCCGTTGCTAAACGACATTTTTCTTGTTATGTGAGGGATACATTTGAGAGCTCCAAGGACTTAATATGTGCTCAAATAAATAGATTATGACTAATGGACTTGACATGGGTAAGCATTAGATTAGACCAGTATGCTATGAAAGGTTTTGGGTTCAAATGACTCATCATCAACAAATAGAGATCAAGGAGAGATCTTGAATGATGTAGTGGATAAGACCACAATTGATATACATTATCCCTAAAAGATAAAGTCATAAAGACCATGTGGTTAGATTATCTGAAGAGACATGAATGTATCATTCATAGTTAAATATAATTTCTTAACTTGTTGGTAGTGATGTAGATAAATCCTATCAAATAAAATCCTACTTGGATGAGGATGTCATCCAATTGGTTAATGTGATGTATCTGATAAGAATATAGATGATCTAGTTAGTTCAGTTCAATTAGACTTTTGAGTTGTAAAGTCAGAAGCGTCGATAAATAGCTATTTAAGCCTTGCTTCAAAGGAGAGATAGAGAGGAAGGGAGTACATTGAGAGAGAACATTGTTTTGTATACGGGGGAATAATAAAGGTTAGTTTTTATCGTACCTCTTGTATGTTTATTGTTACCTATGATTAATGTAATACTTTCGTAGTATTCTTACTCAAGTGTGAGAGTTAAATATTTTAAGGGTCGTAAAGTGTTCAGGAACAAGGTTTTATTGGTCAATAATCATATGAGCAGCTTAAGTTTTACTTAAATGGACCTGAGTGAGATTGTCATGTAAAGAAGTACACACGATTTTGGTATAAGTTTGGTGTCTAGAAAAAAAAAACCTTTGTAACAAATAGTTTTTTCGTACTTTGATAGATTAGTTTGAAAATGAAATTAATCCAATAAATACTTAGATTGATGAATCATCATTAACCAATTTCTAAAAATATACGAAGAAATTGATTTGATTATTATGAAGTTGATTAGTTTTTTTAACTTTAATTATTTAATTTATTTATTATAATGTATCTACAAATTTGACATTGACATATATCGTGTTTACTTTAGAATTAAAAGAGATATATTTATAATATATTAAATTTTTATGTATTTAGTTAATATAAAAATGAAATAAACGTTTTAGATTTAAATTATAACTTTCCTTTACATATATAGATATATATATATATATATATGTATGTATGTATGTATATGTATTACATATAAGAATAATGTGGTTATATGATAAAGATATCACGTGTCATTAAAAGGCCTTAATATTTTGATTTTTTCTAATATTTCTTTCATAAGAGTGAACAATTACTTATATAATCTTATATAATGTAAATTGATATGATTATGTAAATCTAAACAATTTAATTTATTGATTTTTAATTATTTTGAATAGTTTGTCATTTAATTTACATCCATATCATAATTATTTCTGAAAATATGACTAATAACTATTAAATCATTTAATTATTTAAGAATTATCTTCACTTGACTATGCCAAACGTCATATTTTGTGAGGTAGTTCTTTTTTTTTGGGTTACATTTATATGGAGAACATCTATTATGCTTAACGTGTAAAAACTTATATTCCAGTAATAGTATGATAATGTAGCAATCAACATATGAACATCAAATAAAAATATAATTGTTTTTAAAAAGATGTTGCATTGAAAAGTACTTCAAAGAAAAGCTGGAAGATTCAGCCGTCTTTAGTCGTCATGGCTTTATAAGATAAAAAGAAGCTTATTTCATTTACATAAAACAAAGAAAAGAATTAAGATCGTGACACGAGTATAATTGTGTTTTCAGTTTCAGAATACGTTACACGGAAAAGTGCTTTAAAAGATATTTTATCAGGTTGTTTTGATCAACACTATATTTGTTGTAAGAACAAAGAGGCATTATCCATATATTTCATTTACATAATCAAAGAAAAGAATTAATAATGGATCTTAAAACATATGCCGACAAAATTATTTCTAAAAGAAGCAACTTCAGTATTACTTTCTAATTTTTATTACCAAAGACAAATATATTATCATTATCAGATTGTAAAAACACTTTCATATTGTACACCCAACAATTCGGTAATTAAATAATTAGTAGACAAACTAATTATTACACATGCAACTATTGTTTGTAAAAGAGCAAAAGTACGACATACTTAGTTTTATCATAAAAGTTAATAATGCCAAAGAAGGTTTATCGAAAAATATGGCAGATGAACTTACAAAAATTCCTTGTAAAATACATCAATGATATTTGTATCTTCTTTACGTAGAGATTATTAAGAATCTGAATAACGAATGCAGATCTTTTTCCACAGCTATTTTTGATATTTTCTCATACATGCATTGCATGACTATGAGTCGAGAAAGGTCAGGTGAGACGCGAATAACGCTTAACCAGGTTGACAAAAAATGCTGAACATAAAAAATGCGTTGACTTTCTCCTTGTCCCTGTGGAATGCATAAAAAGAATCTACCGCATAGAATTTGGTTTAACTTGCCTTTGCTCTCTTCCATACAATGACGATGCCGTAAAGATCTGATGAAGCCAACAAGTTCTCTCCGTGGTTCCATGAGACGTCGACAACCGGGAATCTATGGCCCTGCATCCACAGATACTTGTCAAGTTGGGAGTCTTCATATAGGCAACGGATACAACCTCGTATACAAAACCAACCTGCAGCTTGTTTACACATGTATGTTTTGGACGAGTTAAGTCATAGAAGTATACGTTAGAGTCCTCACTTCCAGCCACTGCACATTAAGTGAGCAAAGATAAAAACTTGCAATCACTATGCACAATTGAACTCTTTTAAGTTCTAATATTCCCATTGGTCGAGCAACTTTTTGAGAAGTCAACACTTACAAACTATTTGAACTGAAAATTAGGTGGGTTGACACGGTTTTGGTTAATCTAGGGTTCCCAGTAAGCACAGCAGAGAAAGTCGCGAGGAAAGTTTGATGAATGGAAAATCATACAGACCTATGTATTCTCCCTTTTCAAGGGAGAGAAGAGGACAGAAAGAAGCTCTTATCTTGTGCACTCGTGGAGCCAATTTGAGAGAGCAACGAAGAGTGAGATAACCATTTATTTCCAAGGCAATACTGCATGTAATCAAAGCATAGTTAAGCTAATTCAAGTTACTAATCGACTAAAAGTAGAAAATATGCCATTATGAAACACCTGAAGAAAGATAAGCTTCCATCTTGAGTACATGTCAGTAATACAGGTCCTCGTGCCAGTAGAGAGAAACTTCGGTATTGCACAGTAGTTACTGGATATTTGTTCTTGCTGCCACTTCGATGGCGATGTGACCGGGATATGGCACCTGTACGTGAGTCCATACTCACCGAGTAAACACAACCCTGCATGCATCATTCCATGAGTATTTGTCACATGTGACTTTATAAAACGGAAAAGATTATTTGGCACATATATAGGAGGCTCACTTGTGCATCACCACAGAAAATAAGGTGACCAGTGTGATCGTGGTCCATGGACGTAACCTGGTCATCAAGGACCAATTTATGTATAACCCTTCCGGTGCTGAAGTTGAATACCTGTTATCTCAACGAAGAAATGCAAACAATAAAATGGGGTGAACTGAATTGCTTGGTTCTGTTGAAGCTAGAATTGGAGTTTCCAAATCAGCATCATTTGAACAAATAAATTCTCTGATGGCTTAATACTGTTGTAAACTTCCTAAAAGTTTTACTGCAGACCGTCATCATCAAAGGTGATAGTGCACTACTGAACAATTTTACAAAATAATTTCAATTGAATATTGCAACTTGCTCGTTCCACCATGACTCAGTGTAACATTAATGAAAGCATGTTGTACCGTGATTTCTTTGTTAGCATTTCCAACTGAAAGAAAGTTGTTATTTACCTGCATTGAAGGAGTTAAGAGAGATGCATAAATTTAGATCATTTGTCAAGAAAGATGTGTAAGACAAAGGAAGTAAGTGACAAAATGGTTTTGGCATCAAATAAAACAGTAATTCAGAAAGCAATTTAATTGACAGAAAAAAAAAACCACGGAAAAAGAAAAAGAAGATAAGACAATAAAATAGGAAGAGAAGGAAGGGAAATGAACTCCTGGTATAACATGGTAATAGTTTTGAAATATGTGTCTACTAAATTTAAAGAAGCAGAAGAATGAAACTGAACTGTCATACTTACAGGATGAAAACGAATACAGAATTGTGAGGAAACTCCATATATCACTCGAATGCAGATGCCTCTTGATAACTCCCATACCCTCACAGTCTTATCCATGGATGATGATGCAATGTACTGATTGTTGGATGAAAAATCAAAATCTGGTAATATATTATAGATCAGGAAGCTTCTAATTAAAACAATAACGTACATTAAAAAATCTCCCTTCATACCTAGCATAGTAGCATATCTTTTAGTAAGACAACTTTTATAAATCAATGGTATAACCACCAAAAACAGAACCAATATAGAATAATACTAGAAGACAAGACGTCATACAAAATATAATTTTGTGGTTCTCATTTTTCACACTACCCACAATGTGAGATGCGCGAAAAGGAAAAGTATACACAAGCCAAGTATGGACTACAGGAAAATTGTATAAAGCAAGGATTTCAGTGATCAATGCAAAATAGGGCCTTGGAGATTATGAATTTATAATGATGCATGCAATAGAGTTAACAAACAAGATAAACAAGGGAGGACTCGTATGATATAATGATTTATTAAATTTTTTAGATGTATCAGAAACAATACCAGTTAATCAAACCTGTAACATCTTGTGTGTGCCCTTTCAACTGTTTGAGGATTGAAGGTGGCTCAGAGACAGTGCATACTGTCAAGGTTCCATCCGATACCCCAAATGCAAGTAGATCAGAGCTCATGTGCCCAAACTTCAAAACTGTAACTGTATATAAGCCCAATCAGATTGCAGGATCAAACAAATAAACATACTACCAACACTTCAAGAGACAGAAAAAGTTGTCTATGTTACTAGTTATGGTTACCAGCTGCTTTGCATTGATCAAAGATGCAATGCATGCCAACAAATGAATATGCAGGTTCAACTCCTCGATCCCGTTGGTGATCACTATCACTGACACTTGAGCTGAAGCTTGTTCTATGAGTTGAAGGCAGTTGTAAATCCTACAAGCAAATATCACAATCACATGGAAGAAAAATGACTAATAACTTCAGAAATATTTTATATTGTCATGAAACAACTTTCGATGATTGTAGAAGTAAATCCATAATCAAAATTCTTGTTCCACAATAACACCTAAACACAATAATGGCAAGCAGGAAAGAAGTGGTAATTTGAGATTTGAGGAAACCATCATCAAATCAGCTAATTAACTCGTTCTTTTTCATAACATGGGGTAGATGCAAAAAATGAGCCAGAATTTATCATGGCAACAAGTATACAGTAAGCATATACATTTACATATATGAGTTTATAGAGAAATGGAAAACAAAAGTTGTTAGTCTTTGTGAATATACTGGAACCTAACATACAAAAGATCTGTAGAAGGTGAATATGGAACCTTGAAGATGGATGATTAAAGTACAAATTGGAAAAAATTTTCTCTCCTCATATGTTGCATATTATAAATCATACTAAAGTGCATATGCTGTCCTTGGTCGTTTTGAGAAGACCTATGCAAATTCAGATAAAAACAAATTGAATAGCTGGACTGCAAATGCGTAAAATGCACATTGGCCACAGTAAAATCAACTTTCATCTTCAAAACATGTTATAATGTTTGAACTGTTGGGTCTGTTACGGAGATTATGAGAAGAGGTAGGCAATAGAGTGGAAAAGCTAAAAAAAATCTTAGCTAACTTGACATACCCTGCTAGAGCTCCAGCTCTCCACCTCATATAAATGGGAGAGTGGACTTGCAGATGGAAGCCATCGCCCACTGATGCATCAACCAGTAAATTAACCTGATGTCAGAATTGTATGGAAAGATAATTTAAAAAGGACTCACAAACCATAAATCGCACTGTCATAAATGTTCATCATGCTTCTGTAGATGAACAAGGAATATTAGGAGTGTTATGGAAATACAAGGGAGAAGTAGAACTACATAAAAGAACACTCCATCATGACACATCCGCAACTAGTCTTCATAAATATGAGCATATTTGATGTAAGGGTTCTCAACTCCCTAATAAAATTTCTAATGGATGGATCCTTCTGTACCTGTAAGTTTGTAACTGTTATCATACGAATGGAATAGCTTATGCTAGTTTCTCAATGCTAACCTGTCAAGATCTAGATGAGCACACGATTGCTTTGACCACTTCATTATGACTAATTCTGTAATTAATATAGTTCTGATGACAATACTTGAAACTTATACATAGACTTTCAGCAACCTGTTTCCTGGAGTGCTTTGCTGGCTTAGTATCTGCGTACTCTCCCAATTTCTTGGCCTGCGAATGTAGTTACGGTAGCTAACATAACCTCTTCCATTGCATTTCCAGTCCTAAGAGAATTGAGAAATTTCCGGCATAAGCTTTATTGCCTTCAAGTTAATCAAAAAATGCCAAACAATCTGAATCCATTCGTATAATCTTAACTAACGTGATCGGTAAACTTTCTATTTTATCAAAACGAAATTGAGTTCAAGTAAACGCAGAATCTGTTCTCCTAAATAAGCTTCCACAAGTATCGACGAAGTAAAATCAGATTTGCTAATCTCCTTTATTTGCATTTCCCGAATCGGCGAGTTTCTTAATCTCTCACCAACTATACAATCAACATTCTTAAGCTATCATATAGTTCCATTTCTTCTCTAAGAATAAAAAATTAGCATCTAAAAACCCAGATCTATCAACTAAATTACTCGATTGACTTCTACGCTACGAAAGCGAAAAGTACAAAAATAAACAACAAACATCTAAAATATAGAGCTCATAAGACGGCGAAGAACACCGGACTCCGCTTTCCGATAGAGAAGAAAGCGGCGAAGGCCGACGTAATCAGGATCGGAATCCGTGCTCGCAGGCTGAAGCAAGCAGCTGAACAACTCAGGATCTACACTCTTCTTCTTCGTCTTCTCGTCGATTTCATCTGCATTTCTAGCACCGTTATTCTTATCAACCTTAGTTTCTCCAATGCACCTCTGGTACTTGTCGATAGCTTCGTGCTCCGCCATTCTACGACAATTCCTCCGGCTGATTCTTCATCAGAGATCGCTCGAATCACTCGTCTAACCGATCAATCGCGAAGTTTCGCCAACGATAGAATTGATGAGGAGGAGAATACAGTTTGGAGAAGAATCTAGATTTGAAATTGGAGAGAGAGAAAAAGATGAACGAGTGTTTGGGTGCTGATTCGGAGGTATTTTATACGTTTGAACTTTGGTTCTTTTCTAGTGGGCAAGGAAGAGGCTGTGTTTCTGACGCCGTACGCTTTTGTTTGACACTTTGTTATGCCTTCATAATAAATATAATTGATATTTATTTATTTATGTCAATTTTATAATTGGTGTCAACTGTGCCCATTATGTTTCTTTGCTAATAACCTATAATTATTTGCAATAATGGTCTTGCAAATTGTTTTTAATTATTCATGTTTGTGTAGATAAATAACTGTTTTTGGTACAAATCCATAAATAAGTCTTCTCTTTTTGTCTTTTGTTGCCTTTTTCTCATTTCCATTTCGATAGCTTTTATTGTTGAGATAAAGAGTAGTAGTTAACGTGCTTCGAGTTTCATTGACAAACAAAAGCAACCTTTTCGTGCTTTTTCACTATTATATATTATAATTATGTGTTGACGTCCCCTTCCTCAGATAATTAAAAGACACCAATTTTTAAAATTAAAGTTTCATTAATTTTACTAAAAATTTTGGAAAAACTCTCTATTTTATTAAAATTTTGACACCCGTTAACTTCTTTAGATTTGATATTTTTAAAATACATAAAGTTTTACGTAGACAATCAAATTATATGAGGGTGACTAAGAATTAGCAAATTATAGAAGTGATATATATATATATATATATATCAAATAAATTGATTTATTAATTTATCATAATCAATGTATCATTACTTATATTAAAAATTATAA
>JANZLH020000427.1:3560997-3579269 GCA_026770325.2 Erythroxylum fimbriatum
TAAAGTAATTTGATTTAACATTTACAATTTATGTTTCGACTAAACATAAAGTATAAAATCAATATATAGTTTATTTGAGTATAGTTATTGATAAGAATAATTGATTTTTTAATGACAATCGAAAATTATTTCTAAAGTGACATTTCCCTTGACCGACGATTATTCAAATTAATACTAATTGACAATAATAAGACATTATCTCTAATTACCTTAAAATCATGAATCATATATTAATCATTCTATATCTAATAATATGAAAAAACAACAATTCCTATATGCTATACTTTTGCAATTATATATGGGAATTGTTCATGTCATGTGTAATGATCAACAATCGTTGACCAGAATGGATGATAAGTAATATTGATATTTTGGAGATATTGAATAAAAAAATCTATTATATAATTATCATAATAGTTATTTTCATAAATATACTAATAATATTTTACATAAAATTTGTATATTGAAGTTATTTTTAAACAATCCCAAACGTTAAAAGACTTTAGTGTGATTACAAACATTAAAATGCAAAACAAAGAAGATTAAACCTATCGTACAAGTCCATTTATACATACAAATAAAACAAAAACATGTGTCTTCGGTCTTCCCTCCTATCGTAATCGACCGTCCACATTCATCCCATTCCCACTCTGCGACAAAACCGCCTAGGTCCCCTACCCAACACAAAGTCTTACATAAGAAACCCCAATCCCGTCCAGTCCACCTATCATTCAAAACGTCCATTCAACCATCTCGACGTGGCATCGTCCCATTGGCTTCTCCCTTTCCCTGCCTTTAAGTAATTGACGCCATTAGCACTAGTAGCTTTGAAGACACCTCCAATGCCTTTATACGCGTATCTATACGGACCTCTTTAGACCATTTATTTTGTAATCTTATCTATTTAGATTAATTTTCTCAGGTCGTTCCCATCTTTTTATTATATACACTAATTAACTGTTTGCAATATTTTTTAGACATTATTTTGATAAATTTGTATATTTGCTCTCTTAATTTTAAGTATTTTGTTATTAAAAATAAGTATTAAAATATGATAGAAAATTATGTTGAATTAATAAAAAAATTGAAATAAAGGAAATTAAAATAAATCAACAATAACAATAATAACACCACCTAATAAAAATCTCGTTGAGACGTGAAATTTGAAAAAGTTTAGTAATACTCAATCTCACTTTTAATTATTAAAGAGGTTGTTCTAAATAATTTATATAAAAATAATATAAATACTTAAAATTGATTGTTGTATAATTTTTATACGTATACATTAGTTTATCGCAATGTTTAGTTGCTATATAAGTTTTATACGTACACATTTTTCATAAAAGTATAAGATCCTACTGCTTTATATATAGCTCTGACCTTAGCATATAGGTTCATTCAACTACTACAGCAATGGCTCCAAGTGTCTCGCTACTCGTGATCTTCTCTCTCCTCTTCGTTTCCGCAATTTCCGGGGAGCCGTTGACCTCTTCGGACGGCGAGGATACGCTTATCAGGCAGGTCGTCGACGGTGGCGAGGAACCTCCTCTCCTTGACGCCGAGCACCACCACTTCGCGCTCTTCAAGAGAAAGTTCGGCAAGTCGTACGCTTCGCAGGAGGAGCACGACTATAGGTTCCATGTCTTCAAGAGGAACCTGCGACGCGCGACGCGTCACCAGAAGATGGACCCCACGGCGACGCACGGTGTCACACAGTTCTCCGATCTGACTCCGAGGGAGTTCAAGCGGCAATTTTTAGGATTGAGGAGGTTGCGGTTACCTAAGGACGCGAATCAAGCTCCGATTTTGCCGACTAATGATTTGCCAGAGGATTTCGATTGGAGGGAGAAAGGAGCCGTTTCTGCTGTTAAAAATCAGGTTTGCGTTTTCTTTTAAATTTTCTCGTGATAAAATTACACAAGCGATTAAGTTATTTCTTAAAATAAAAAACTATGGTGTTGATAACCTGATATTAATATGGATTGTGCTCTTCTTGGTGATTTAGGGCTCGTGTGGGTCGTGCTGGAGTTTTAGCACGACGGGAGCGTTGGAAGGAGCTCACTTTCTTGCTACTGGTGAACTTGTTAGCCTTAGCGAGCAACAACTTGTGGATTGTGATCATGAGGTCTGAATTGTTTTTTCTGCTAGCTTTGCGTGTGTAGTATATATACGTTTCTTGTTGGTGATTGGTAATCAATTTATTGTGTGGCGATGTCTTGAGTAGATTATGTTATCCAATAAACTGTAAAGGGGATGGATGGTAAAATCTCATTTTCATATTATCTGAGACACTGCGAACGATTGGTGAAAAATAGTTGAAGTAATGGGTGCTTGATGGTGTTGTAAGCTATATACCAGTTGGAATGTATTGGGTAACATATTTGGTAGAAGCTCATATAATGAGTGAGGCAGGTTAGGGTCATGCTTCGATGTTATTAGGATGATGGGTCATGCTTCGATGTTATCGATCTAAATGAGATTGATGTATTCGATGATGGGTGGATGAGTTATTTGCAATTCTTGATGTGTTCGATGATGGCTATATGTGTAATGTAAATTGGTGACGTCATGGATGAATCTAAGAAGTTCTCAATGGTCGGTGTCTGATGCTACTGTGCGTTCTAATTTGTTAATGTTATTTGGCTAACTTAGTGTGTTGCGTGTGTGTGCAGTGTGATCCAGAAGAGGCAGATTCATGCGATTCTGGGTGCAATGGAGGGCTGATGAACAGTGCCTTTGAGTATACTCTAAAAAGTGGTGGCCTAATGCGCGAGGAGGACTACCCCTACACTGGTATTAATGGTAAGACTTGCAAATTTGACAAGACTAAGGTGGCGGCTAGAGTAGCCAACTTCAGTGTTGTGTCCCTCGATGAGGATCAAATTGCGGCAAATCTTGTGAAAAATGGGCCTCTTGCAGGTACTTGAGTTCGGGACCTAGCATCTAACTAAACAGAGACCATGCCTCTAACCTATAATCCCCATGACATTTGCTTTTGTGGAATTTGCAGTGGCTATCAATGCTGTGTACATGCAGACATATATTGGTGGAGTTTCCTGCCCATACATTTGCTCAAAGAGGCTTGACCATGGTGTGCTGCTTGTGGGATATGGGTCGGCTGCCTATGCTCCTATCAGACTGAAGGACAAGCCATATTGGATTATCAAGAACTCATGGGGAGAAAGCTGGGGCGAGAGTGGATACTACAAAATCTGCAGGGGCCGGAACATTTGTGGAGTGGACTCCATGGTTTCTACCGTTGCTGCTGTTTCTACATCATCGACTTAATCTCAGTGATACGAATCACCTTGGGCCTTTGTATTTGTACATAGATTGTGTCATAATTGTAGGCCCTACTGGGTATTGGTCTTAGGGGATTGGAATTTCTTTAAGATGGCCTATCCTGTGCACTTGCTTTGTCAGAACAGTTTAGTTGTCTTATCTATATTGTAATATACTCTAGTTCACGAGTCCTGCAATTATATTCCTGTTTTAGGACACGTCAAGACAGTGACGTCCAGCCACATGGACATGGTGCTGAAAAAAGAATATGTTTCATTATAGTATGGTCGATCTTATTGTGACGTAAATATGCCATGAGCTATTGCAAATGTGGAAGCAGTTGATACGTCTGAATGCGGGAACACAATAGTCCTAATACGATTTCATTTCAGATTGTTAAAAATACTTCTGATTGACAAAAACTCGGTCAGCTCAATATGTTCTATTCAGGTCATCTTGTATTCTACGTAAATGGTATTTTGCACAGAGTCGCTGCTTCTTGCTTGTGTTCCGCTGAACTCCCACCCGCATTTCTTATCAAGGAATTGAATTGGTTAATTAAAAAAAAAGTTGAAACTTTCGTCAATTAAAAGATTACAGTTTAAACTTTAAAAAATATCAATAAAATGTTAAAATTTTCAAATTTTTTCAATTATAACCCGACGTTACTATTTCGGTTAATTTTACTGACATGTCTTGCCACTTATTTCAGAAACCTTAATTATTAATACAGGTCAGCCAAAATTAATACAAAAAATAAAGATTAATAAAACTACATCGTTTAATCACATAAATAAAATGACATCATTTAAAAATGACCCAAATAGGATTAAGTAGTACCGACGATCTTATATTTTGATTTCAGTTTTTTCCTTAGTTTTCAGTTTGTTCTCTTGAAGTCATCACCATTCGATTTTCAACTTATTCATCCCCAACGTCTTCATACTAAAAACATCAGAAGAACGAACTAAAAACGAAGAGCTTATTAAATCAATACGCTGTGATGCAAGAGTATTTTGGAACGTTAGAAGAATAAATATAAAACAAAAGGTTCAGGACATCAGGAGAACAACAGATAATGTCAGGCTAGGATTAAAGAAAATCGAAAGTTTGAATATTTTATTGTCTTTTTTTTTTAGTTTTGGTTATAATTGAAAAAATTTAAAAATTTGAGCATTTTATTATTACGTTTTAAAATTCAAGCTATAATTAATAAAAATTGATTTTTTTTAATTAACTCATTCAATAATTACGAATTCACTAATTTAAGTCAAGTGGTCGGTAAAGTCTGTTATCCAATCAAGCTACGCCTCTAATACATACTTGAGGAGTCGTCGTGAAAAAACTCAAATTCAAGACCTTCAATACTTGAAGCCCCTGCCCCTTGACCCCACCTCCTACGAACCACATCATTTCTAACGTTGTACATATCGTATACGGCGGGGAGGATTTAGCAGACAAAACTAAGATTATACCCCTTAATTTCCAATTTAGCTCACGAATATACGAATGAACTTTTAAGAATGGGGTAAGATGAATTTGAGTAAATGTAACATATAAACCTGACTCGAGCGAAAATTAGTCTAAATATGAATGACTTAAATGTCTTCCTATAGTTGAAACCCTCCTAAGACACCTCGTGAACAACACAAAAAAAAAGTAACATATATCTGGAAAATGCAATTTACCATTTTTTTATATTTTCATAAATATGATGAAGGTTGAACAAAACAAATGTACCAATTATTACATAGCCCATAACCTGTCACATACAAAACCACCTTGCCCAACTAAAGAACCACTTATTTCTCCCAAGAACAGATGAACAATGGGAAGAGAAAGGAGCAGAGCTCTAATAGAGAGCATGCTCCCAGCAACTGTCCCACGAGATAAATACCAATCACGTTCTCACCTTAGTCCTAAAGGAAAAGGATTAACAAAAATCATACATAACGCAAGCCAGATTCAATAAGCTCTCACAGCAGCTAAATTTGACTTGATGCATCATTCGTCTTCATCATCGATTAATGCAAATGAAAATGGAATGAATTTGTAACCATCTCCTTCGTAGAACTTGTTCTGGAATTCCACCCAGTGAAGTCGCAACGCGTGTAGGAAAGCACTGAGAGTTTCCATTACAAGCAATACACCAACGGTTGCAAAAACAAAGATAATAAAGCCAACGATAAGGATGATCACATTGTTGAACCTGTTGCAAATGGAAATCGCAAAATTATCATCTCTAAACATGCTAATGCATCCAAAAGATTTCCAAATGTGTAACTTCTGAATTCCATGTCACAAAAGGCCAGAAGACTTCTGTCTAAAATCCACGAAAGAAATAGATACATTCTTTTCTATTCCTCCGTTACCTTTATATAAGCTTAACCAATCAGGAAGAGAACCTTTTGTTATCGATATCATAAAAGACATAACATTCCAATAAGAATTTAACGTACCCCCAAGCTAAAAGAAGAACCTTCTCATAGAATACACTGGATAACTCAGAGTGCGCAAGACTGCATAAAGAAAGAAACAGATAATATTTACATACTCATTGGTTGAAACATATGAAAAATATAACACAGGAAAGAAATTAATGAATCATATACGAGCGACTAATCAGAAACTAAGCATGCTCCCTTCCAAGAACATTGCACAGTTAATAGGAATTTAAAAACAAAGACATCTGTAAAGACAAGCGGGAAGCATATTTATGGCAGGGTTTTACAAAACTGTGCAAGGTTCAATATACTATTGAACTAACATTTATCAGGTTCAGAAACAAATCAGTTTTTAGTATCGACCAATGAACGCCATCAGTTTTCTGCCGAGTTACCTTAGGGCCCATAGTCGAAGGTAAGAAGCTGTGTTTGAGACTGCTCCAAGTACAAACTCAATAGTGTGTATCATCTGGTGAACAAAAACTTCACTGAATTCGAATTCCTCATGATCATGGGAGTCATGATTCACTTCCAGTTGAAGAGACTCGTCAGTGCTCTCAATAGGTGTATAAGACTGACCTTGGTGCCTCTGAATAAACAAGTCTGTCAGATCATGATAAAATCAAAACAAAATGCGTAGTTCTTGAACATATAACAAAAAGATCTGCAAACTGGGGATTGCAACTTACATTTTCATGCTGTTTCTTTAGAAGAAAAGGCTTTGGAAGCAACATCCAGGGTACAGAAACAAGGGCAAGCAATAGTAACACAAGCTGAGAACATGGTACATTAGATTAAATCAGTGAAATGTCAACATCTCAACAAGCAGCAAGATTACGTGCACAAGGCAATGGAAAAGTGGTGCCAACCTGAACAGTCTTCTGCCCAGGAAAAAGCTGGTTTTCCCCCAACTCATCAGTTGGACTCAGGAACATATATATCATTACATGGTACAAGTCAGCTTGTGAACCAGTGCACCACTTCACAATGATGAGGAGTGATAAATAGCCAAATAAGGCATTTAGAAAGATCATTTGTGGAATAAATTGGAACCTTCCAAAAATGCAAAAGATAGTAATTTAGGGCATGGACTAGAATACCAGCTTCACAACAGATAAGAAAAGTTGAAGCAGTTATCATCTACAAAATGCAACTTACCAGGTATTCAAGCTGTTCCCAAAGTATGTTGCATTGAAATAACTTAACATAATTCCAAGATTCATTTGGGCAACTCCAATAAGAATTGACATCTTCATTTTCAGAGAGTTGAGGAACGGCAGCTCACTTCGAGTACCATGCCATGCAGGATCCACACCAAATGGGTAAGTAGGGCGCACCTTAATCAAGCCATCTGTGGTAGCATCCCTGAGAGGAAGAAAGCAACAGAGTACCAGCCATTTGGAACTGACAAGTAAAGCTTCTAAAGAAAATTTTCTCAAACTATTTATGTCAAATACCTGCAAGAAAGATCGCGACACGCATATGCTGACAGACCAAATAGTTCAAAGGGTACAGAGAAGAATTCATTATAGATCAAGCCAGTGTAAATGGAGAAGAGTGCCATCATCATGATGACATAACGACCGCCAAAGGTCATTTCAGTTATATCTCCCAGTTTCTGTAGTTCAGAATAAGTGCTGTATTAGGATGCTAGTGATAGACTAAGTAGCAAAAAAGATGAGGATTATGGCAATTATTTCCATACAAGTCCGCACCTATAAAAGAACTTATAGGTGAATATATTCATAACATCTCTTATCTATCTATAGAGGAAAAAGGGAAATTGTCACAATCAAGCTAGATATCCAATTGCGGTCAGCCTCAACAAAATAATACATGCATACATTACCTGGCCAGAAAGTTTCTTTTCCCTTATTATAAAGAATAAAGTTGCAAGCAGTAAGCATATTCCATGTCCCCAATCTCCAAACATGACAGCAAAAAGAAAAGGAAATGTAATAATTGTGTAAACTCCAGGATTTGCCTCTTGGTACTTGGCCACACTGCACCAATAAGAAATCACAGCAAATTGAATCAACTATCTATTAAATCCAACAGGAATAATTAACATATGAACACATTTAAGCACATGCAAAAATGTAAATGCACAACAAAAAATTGAGCTATTGTTAGCAATGAAAGTACATCCTCCTCCACCTTATGAGATATGTTAAACAGATATCTCATGATTCAAATAGTGCACAATTACAGAAGGACGTATCATGATAATTTTTATTACGAGATGAAGAAGCATACAACACAGAAACTCAGCAACATCCATCACAAGAATGTATAGAATTATTCCAGCCAATGCACAAAGGATAGAAGAGTTAAAAATGAGGTTTAAATAAGTTCATTTAATGATAAATGATGAAAATTTTGAAATAATTCATCATTCATTAAGAAAGCAAGAGCAGTAAGACGAGTCTTAAGAGATACTCACCCATAAGCATCAACAATTTCCTGGAAGGCAGAGGTGAATTTGTTTGTACAGAAATATGTAGGTGGAGACTCTCTTGCGTGCAAAACCTGGAAAATGGTTCCAACTTGCGAGTTGGAATCAAATGAAGCTCGCTGCAACGCTTCCTGAATCTGCAAAGATCCAGTACTAAGATGTTTGTTTAAATCAAAAAGAATATTCAATACCAATATTCTAGAACCATGGAGATTTGAAATTTTACTATTAGCACGAGCCATTTTTAAAATCAGGCAAAATTTACCTGCTTTGTGGCAAAGACAGGACTCCATCCCTCAGCAACAAGACATTTCTTTGTCACATCAAGACTAAGCATGTTCAAAATATGGTAGATGGATTTCTCCTTCCGCACCTTGACGCGCCCAAAAAGCATAATTAAACATACTTAAAATAAAGCAATGAATTGTATATGAGAAATCAAATAGATCCTGAACTTCATTAGTCATAAGAAGCATAGTGTTTATCTTCACTATATGATCAGACAAATAAAATTGGAGAAAATTTCATGAAATAGATATATTCTCAACGAACCAAAGAGTTCCACTGCTCAAATTGATCGCTTATTGTTTGTAGCAAATTGTTTCTCTGAAACAATCCTGCATCAATGGTAGTCTTCATCTCTGATAATCTTCGAGAGACCTGAGATTCAAAGTGAAAGACCACAAGGGTTACACTTTTAAAAGCCACTATAAAGACCACAAGGGTTATTGCATGCCAATGTAGAAATAAAAAGTTTTGACATAAAAGTCCTTATTCTCGAGATTTGGCTAATAATTTTGGAGATTTCAATAAACCAAGGAATAATAAAGCACAACATAATGTACATAAAAAAGCAGCAAAAAGGAACATGCAGATGGCATTGTGGGAGGACTTGAAAATAAAGACTATTCTGAGATCGTAAAGCAAATAACAGAAGTTGAAAGAACGTATTGCACATACTTCAGTCATCATTTGAGCTTGTTTGCCAAGATCTTCACTGAAAGGATACCGATTTGCCCCAAATGCTTCACATATTTTGAGTATTTTAGTCTTTGCCCTTTCTCCAGAATAGAAAACAACAAAAACATTCTTCTCGGTCTGCATATCAACAAAACTCAGAAACAAACATTCCCTTGGTAGACGAAAACAAGTTCAGAAAAAAAAAATTCTAAACTGTAAGTACTTTGTATATCAAAGACCAAGTAAACAGGAATCAAACATCCACAATATATCTGCCTGCATGCGAACTGGCTTAACAAATCACACCACTAGATAATCAACTTCATTCATTCAGTATAGAAGAAATACCAAGCAAGAATTAGGCCAAAATACCCATCTGTCTACACATTCAAGTTTTGCAGCGACAATTTACATTTGTGTTCTCACAAACATTTCTAGAAGATGCACAATACAGTAATAGACAAGGCATACAAAATGGGAAGTATTCACTTAAACGAAGATCAAAATTCACAAGTCTCAAAAGTACGTGAATGTGAAGGTTTTTCCTGATATATATAGCAGGAAAGCTACAAATCAGAACAACTTCTCTTATAATTACATATGATACAGTACTATTGCGTGCAATATACTGGGAGACCATGCACAAGTGCTTGCCTGTGTGGCATAAAGTCAGCTGTTTTCCACACAAAGATTTTGTTTATTTATTTTGCATGAAACTCCGGAAACAAAAGAACGTTATTCTTTCACTTTTGTCCAAATGTTTGAAATGAAAGGAAAAGAAACAAAACCTTTTCTCCAGAAACAGGATCAATAACAGGTTCATCCACGGCAGCCTGCCTGACAAACACATTACCCCTGGTGGCACGGAATATGATCCTTTCAAATGCCAAAGACTTCTCTTTCGGAACAAGGCCCGTAAGAAATCCCAATTTAACTTGTTTTGATGAATCAGCTTCCTAAACAGCATATCAAAAGAAAATTACTATGAGTTACGTGGAAGAGTTAACAATACCACACATACATGACACTGCATTCATACTTGGTCCTTCAATAACGGAGTGTTTAGTGATTCTTCACCACTTTGCTGGGATTCCATTTCCCTCTGCTGAGCAGTTGCACTGCTTAGAGCTGAACAAAAGAACCCACTAGCCTACAAGGAAGAGTATTTGCATCTGGGTAAATATTATTTCATTTCACAAAAGTAGGCATTCATCGATACCCAACATGTATTATATGCAGGAAGAAAACCCCAATAAACCATTAGACAATCATCACATTACCTTCTCAAGAACAATCTTATATTCTACCAGCTCATTATATGTCCGCTGCAACTTTTCATTATTTACATTCATTTCAACTAGCTCTGCCTCAAGCTCTCCAAGTTTCACCTGGCACATCCAGAAAAATAATAAAAACAAACAATCAATGAGTGAGGGAATCAGAGGATTTCATTGTTACAACAGTTCAGCCATTACTATCATCTTCTTTACATACCTCTAGGTCATCCTTATCTATGTCAGTTCGTGTAACAGACTTCTTTGGAGGTGACACTCCCGCCTTATCCATTTGCTCCCTAAAAAAGCGTAATTTGCGTGCCATCTCTCCAGATTTTTTTATCTTTAAATATGGGCACACGTCAACAGTTGCATCACTAATTATTCTTTCAAAATAATATTAGATTCACAACCAGTGCTACATGACTCAATGAGACTTACACTACGTCAAAATTTTAAAAGTAAGGGACAATGTTTATAACATATTCATAGCGTCTACTACATCCTCCTTTTTAGTGAACTTCGAAAACCCATGTCATCAAAAATTTTCAAACGGAGAACTATTTTGTGTTTCAAATTTCCCCCTATGCCTCAAAATTTAAAACTGTTTTCAATGTCAAAGAACCGGTCGCGTCGACAGTGACAAATGGCAAATGGCAACCAACAAAATCATATTCTTCATCAGTTCCGCTCGAGTTCAAAAACACTGAAGTATTGATTCAGATGCGATCTAAACTTCGGAAAAAACAAAGACAAAAATTTTCGATAAACAAAAAACATCATCTTATTTCATACTATTATCAAACGAAGCCCAAAATTCTAGAAAAAAAACATAATCGACACCCAAACAACACGTGATAGCCTCACCTGAGCGGCATAAGTTCTCTGAAATGGACTCTTCTCCGCATTGAGCTGCAAAGTAACAACACACACACAAAATTCGGATCAAATCACAAACACCGTACAGAAGCAGTAGGCTACTCAAAGAAAAGAAGAATCTGATAAACTAAACAGCGGACACGTATGTGTAATTTGGGGAGTGTACGGACGTCTTTGAATTGAACGAGGCCTAGGTCGCCGATATAAGAGACGGTGAGATGAGAGGCCTCAACGGGGATGATGAGCTGGACCAATTGCATAGACTCCGAGCGGAATAGATCCATCGGCGGGCAGCATCCTCCACGCGCCTCCCCCATTTCTTCACGTTACACGCGCCGCTCCTAAACGTATATTAGTCTCCAAGACGAATCGATAGAGAAGAACTATTTGATCCCTAAAGCAAATGATTTGTAATTTTGTTGGATTTTATAATTGTTAACACATGAGACGATAAGAGAGAGAGAGAGAGAGAGAGAGAGAGAGCTGCGGCTCTGAGCCTGAGGACAAAGAGTGAAAGACTTGTCTATTAATTGAGGTTTTCCGATTTTTGCAGTTAATATTTATTATTCGCACGGCATCTGCTCTTCGTAAACGACGTCGTATATATTTTCCGTTTTATAATTAAAGTCCTTTTTTCATTTGGTCCTTTGGTTAAAATAAGAAACAACTATATTTTTATATCTATTATTTTAAAAATTGGACTAAAAGTTAAATACAAGAGATTTAAATTTCAAATTTTTAATTAATATTAAATTATTATAAAAATTTTGAAATTTAATTAAATAAAATTAATTTATAAAAATCTATTAATTTATAATATGAAATGATTAGTTATTAAATTAATTAATTTTTAATTGTAAAAATTAAACTAGAAAAAATGGCAAGTTTAAAACTTGTACAATTAAAATGATTTGATTTTTTAATTATTAGTTATATTGATTAGGAAATCCTAACTTAAAACACAGTCGTATTAAATAATATAAATTAGTTATGGTACTCGTGTTAAAAACGAATTCAAATCTTCTGTTTAATATTATGATGTCTTATTATGTCCAATAAATATTAGCCATTTATTTATGTGAGCCCTGCATAAATCTCGCATAAATTTCATAAAATAAATAACTGAAATTTTATTAACACGAGTTCAAATCTTCGTTTAATATTATGGTGTCTTATTATGTCCAATAAATATTAGTCATTTATTTATGTGAGCCCTGCATAAATCTCGCATAAATTTCATAAAATAAATGAAAACAGAATAAAACAGAAGATTTGAATTCGACAAAAACAAACACCCGAGAACGTAACCTAAAACATGAGTCAGCGAACAGAGCACGCGACTAAAACTCTAGAAGCATCAAGAAAGAAGGGAAACATTACAATTGCGGGCAGCTGCGATGAGGCCGTGTTTGGAATTTTGGTTGGCCCTAGAAGCTATTAGTATTGTGGATGGACCTTCACTCTATCTCCTGGTCCGCCTACTGGCCCATGCATTGCAGGTTCATAACTTGCGACATTCGCCTTACAAAAGTGCACGTAATGCTGAGAATTTATAACTTGCGTTGCGGCATTCGCCTTATAGAACGACAGATAATGAACAGAAAACAACTCAAACTAGCTAAGTTATGTCACTTCTTGCATGGCTATAAGCCAACATTAGACCACTAAAGAATGGCTTTGAGCAAGAGAAACACATCCACCACCACCACAACGCACTAGCAAAACCTGCTACTCCGTTAATCAACTTGTGCAGTATTAATCTTAATACCTTGTAATTATCAAAAGAAAATAAAAATGAAGGAACAAATTCTAAATAACCGGCCAAGAACCTTCATGATATGTGAACTAAATCAAGAAAGCTTATTCAAAGTTCACTACAATTCACGTTCATCTCACTACCTCATAACTATCTCAGATCATCAACAGCTCAAACGTTGGAGATTGAATTAATGGAAGATTTACCATGGATACATGTGGTAATAATATACCAGTTGCATGGTTGTTTCGAATAGTTAGAATTTGTTAAGACGCAACGCAACTGAGTTTCTCATCTAACCCAGATGAAAATGCGAGTAAAGCCATACATCACAACTTTAAATGAATTCACACAGTATATATACGAAACATCAGGTTTCTTGGTCATTTAGTAACGTTGTTCTTGGAAAATTATCTCAGGGGAGTGGGGGTTAGATTACTTCACATTTCGGTTAATGAATAATAGGAGCTTTTTAATTAACTATTACTCAACTTTGCAAGCAAAGCATCAACTTTTTTGTTGTATATTAATGATGCAAGCTACTTTGTCAATGATTCAATCCAATAAAGAATACAAAGAATAACATCACTAAAGTAAAACTTTTTACGTCTGTTCTCCACAAGTTCGAACGAGCAAAGGTTAATATATATAAGCTAACTGCTTGTGACATTCTGCTTCCTGAAGCTACTCATTCAGTTTAGAGCTCTTAACAAAACTTTTTGTGGCTTTCCACATCCATGTATCAAAAATTACGAATCTGAGCTATTCTAAACTAGAAAGATGCAACTTAGTTTTCTCTTGTAATTAAAAAAAGTCATTATTGGATACATATATAAATATATATACGTTGCATGAGTGCATTCAAGTATGCCTGCACGTTCTTCATATCTAAAGGCTACCATAGATTGGCCACGGAAAAGCATAAGGACGACCTTCTAATCCTACTAAAGTTACAAAAGGACGTTGCAAAAGATTTTCATAGTGTACATCATGATAAATTGAGCATTAATTTAATCAACAAAGAAGAAAAAAGAAGAAAAGAATAACATTCTCCTTAGTCCTTAGGGGTGATTCCAAGGTTTCTTAATTATGATAGGTGATGCTGTGTCAATGTTGTGGTCACTGGTCACCATATATTAGTTTTCTATAATCAATGTCCTTCCACTACACTTGGGGGCTAATGTAAGCTGACTGGTTGAACCATCTCATATTTTCGTGGTTGTTTCCAGGCTGATGCCAAGACTTCTTCAAAGAGAAGCCATTTCTTTAAATGTAAAAGACATCTAGCTAGAGGCCACTCCTGGAAGAGAGAATCCACGGTATTATTGATTTAAGTTCTTGGGGAACTAGAAGGATTCTAGTCTCTAGACGTATATAATAACTGAATAGAAAGGAATGCAACATACGAGTCTCTGTACTGCATGCTTCACTTTCCAAGTACGAAGGATATATTCGAGTGATTGTGTAATGGAGGGTATGGGTATCAATCTTTTCCTATGGTGAGCGTGATTAGAGTAATAAATTATTTAAGTATTCCAAGTATATGTCACTATATTTTAAAATCTTAAAAGATGCCCTCTTAATCTTTTTTTGTCTCTACCATAAAGTATCCAACCTAAGGTTTTAGCTTCTGCTTTCTAGTTATATAGGTTGATTCCCCAAGGCTTTATATATATGGACCTTGATTATATTAACCATGAAGTCGGTATTTAACAAGTATAGTAGTACTATGGAATGTTTCAGAGTAGAAATTGTTAATTAACAGCCGGACATGCACCTAGGTTTATGAAGAAAACAAGTACAAGTGCCAAGAACATGCAAGTAATAGTCAGGAGAAAACAAGCTAGGATATATATATATATAAGGAAACTATTGTATGTATTTTGAAATATGAACAAAAGGGTAATTGGATTTCAATGCAAATTGTATTTGCAATTGAACAAGACAAAACAAATAGACAATACACATTATATTATTTCATCTTCATACCTTATCTCACTTGCATGTTTAGGAAATGTATTTTCTACTATTCCTAAATCTTTTGGGTCTGAGACACCATGCATTGGTGCAGTGAACATGCAAAAAGGTCTCTTTAAGTCTTGTTTGCTTGTAAGAAAATACAATAACCAGATATACAGTCCAGGTTCAAGCCGGCAGGGGAACGGATAAACGGGAAAAGATGAGCTTCGAAGTTCATAAACAACGAAGGAAAACATAAACAATAATGGACTCGAGGAAGAATAGCATTAAATAAATGAACAAGAAGACAAGCTCATCAAACATCTATTTGACATTATATCAGATTGAGTAAACTATTGTAAAAGACACGATCATATAATCGAGCCATGTCGATTTATTTATTTATCCATCAAAGAACTTGATACGATCTTCTTGTTAATTCACTTGTAGATAATTTCCAGAACAAATATGGAGCAGAATTGGTTGAATTTATAATTAAAAAGGGCAGGTGTAGAACAGGTTTCTTTTCAAACTGCTCCTCCATTTCCAAATTAACTAAATGGGATCGTCAGGACTAAGATTTTGGATGCAGGAAAAGTTGCGTACCAGACATAAAAGCACTGAGAGGAAATGGGTATTGAGGAGCATGAGATTGATGACCCGAGGTTGATGCTAAAGCGGTATTAACAGTAGTTAGGGCATTAGCATTTGTGAGATTGTTAGCCTCTGGAAGCTGAGTAGAGGAGGTCTCGCCAATGCCATAACTAGCTGTTTCAGGGCCTTGATCATAAAGAATACCCTTGAATATCCTGCCACCAATATTGACGCTTGTCTGGTATGCAAATTGATCGACTGCATCATCAACAGAACTCACCCGAAAACAACGAAAGTTCGCTATTGAGTTCACTTCAGCTGGAAAATGTCCCGCCTGTAAACCTAAAAGGTCCCAGCCCCATTATAAAGCCTTCATCTCTGGGAATTGTTAACACAAATTTATGCTATAACGAGAAGATGTATAAAGTCTATGCCTTGACTCTCGTATCTACGTTACTGTCAGAATTACACCCTTATTCACAGTAATAGCCACGAAAAAGAAGCTGCTAGGGTTACTATGTAGGTCATGTTCATTTCAAAGCAAAGATATGGTGCTGTTGAGCATTTATTTCACACTCCAATATTACATAATATATAGATCTACAGGCATGAAGAGAAAAAAAATGTACCTGTTGATGGATTTTCTCTGAGCCTTTTAGGGTTGTGTCCTTGAGATTGCTGTTGATGAATAGCAGCAAGATTGTTGAGCCTCTGTCGCCTTCTGTAAGCAGGAACCCAGGTGCTCTTGACGTGTGTTGGGCACGGAAACCCTTTACTCTTACAACAAGTTCTGCATCTCATGTAAACACAGCCCTTCTTAGCTTGGTTTCCACAGTCCTGACATCTTGCTCCACCAAAACCTTGATGTCTCAACATCATTGCTATTAGTGTTCATCATCACTGAAGACATTCGCAGCTCATTTTCGTTTATTAGCTGTCCACTTTTGCTAGAACAATTTCTCTGTGTTTCTTCTTCTATTTCTTCCTTCTTGTTGTGTGTAAAAATCACCAGGCTTTGACAAGGATTTTCTTCAGGAGAGTGGCTTTTTTTGGTTGTAGTGGATAATATGATGGCGATGGTAGTATGTTGTTATATGGGTGGTTGGTTTCTAATTCTGAGCTTTGGAATCAACTTTTTGCTTCATATATTTTGTTAAAACCATCGTTCAATATTCATGTGACTTATTGGGGGCTCCATCTTTTGCAGACACTGCTTAAACTAGTGGGAATTTTCTTGTTTTAGCAGACTAATTAATAAAGGAGTGAAAGCATTCTGGGAAAAACAGATGTTGCCGCCATTAAAACATCGTCATTTCAAGTTCTCAATATGGATCCGACATGGACTGTGTTTGAAGCCTTAAACTAGCATAAGAAAGAGAAGCATAATTAAAGATTTAACAAATAACTAATAGCTAGCTTCAAACAGACAAGACAAAACAAAAAACTTTCCCCTTTAGTTCAACCATATCCCCTCTCACCTGTAATTGATTACATTGGCGACGATTTTAGGTGCTAAAGATTGCGGTGCGTAGCTGCTGTTTACTGATCATCTCACCGTGACTTCAGCGGGGAAATGGAATGCCTGATGCCATGTGACAGATCTAACATGGCACTGTGCCTGTAGATTTACTATTCAAAGATCTCATAATCTAACACAGCAACGGTTGGATGACTTTAATGGAGTATTTCTACGGTGATGTATTGTTTACAAAAAGAAAACTGTGAGTCAGACTGACAGCTTCCACAGATCTCTCCTTCCCTAGGCCTCTCGTATAGCTCCCAATTCCCAAAACCCCGAGTTACAGTGGTCCCTTTCTTATGTGGATAGGTCTTGCGGTCTCTTTTCAACGTACTTTTTGGTACTATGTATATGAATGCTTCGAGTGATGGGATTGCATAGGTTTAGGAACTACTCATCAAGTCCTTTGGCTAATTTCACATCATTGATGTAGAAACATATCAAGAACAGTAATTTGCCATTCTAAGTTAGTTTATATTTAAGAGTGTCAAATCTTGATTATTGCATTTATGCATCTTCTGATAATCAAATAGGGTTTTGTATAAATTAAACTCTTTCTTTCATGAAATATATATTCAGGAAATCCTACATGTCTTGAGTAGGTTCATATTATTAATTATATTATCATGCCACTTTTGGAAGCTTAGTCAAGAAAGCTTGTAAAACTTGAAATGTTGTATATATAGCTTAACAATTTTTCGTTTTTGTTGATTATCCATGTCCTGAAATAGAAATGATGCGATTTTCTTTTCTTTTTTTTAGTTAAAGAGACCCACTTCTTAGACCTAAAAAAACGCAAAAGAGATTATTAAATTAATGATCCATTGCCAAAAAGAATATTTAATTTGTATATTTAAAAGGTTGCTTTCTTTAATCTTTTCTTTTCACAAATCATTCTCTTTAATAATCAAGATTAGCTTGCACTGCCTCCTTTATTTTCCCTGCTCGAATTCTAGAACAATGTAGGATACTAGACGGGGTTATGAGTATTGTACCGTATTGTATTAGTCAAAAAATGATAGAGTATCGAGTAATTGGCAAATCACATAAAAGAGCCCCTGTGATATACTTGATTATTCATCTTAACCCTTGTATTTTTAATTCGTTCACCTTAGCCCCTGTGTTTTTTATTCTCATTCAAGATATCCCA
>JANZLH020000427.1:3614423-3637554 GCA_026770325.2 Erythroxylum fimbriatum
AATTCTATATAAAATATAAAGATAAAAAGGACTAAAAATTAAACTTATTAATCAATCTAAAAAATCTACCTAAAAAAACCATTTGAAAAACTTTTTTAAAATGCTCCAAAATTTCTTTAAAAATTATATTTTGAGGCCAAAAAAATAATATCTATTAAAAACATACTTTTTTATTTTACATTTAAACACTCATTTTTCTTTAAAAAGATTTTTGCAGTGAAAGAAGGTACTTATTGACTTCCGAAAAGCACATCTAAATAAGCAAAAAATGTAGACACGAATCTAGTAAACGAAAGAGATTGAAGCGGTTATGCAAATAAAGCCTGAGACATGTACTTAGTAAACATGAGAGCAAAGAAGTAAGGTGCCAAGGAACCGATGAACCCGTGTAACATTACCAAAGACCATAGGAAGGACATGAGTTTCAACTTCTATACATGTATTAAAAACGGATCGCACAATTGTGCCACATGCCCGACAAAAGAGTCAAATTTTATATCTGAATCTAGAGGTTTTTTTGTTCCTCATAATGTCTTATTTTACAGCCCACAAGGGAGACGAAAAGAGGAAAAATATAGGGATATACCTTTTAGACAATTACATACAGCAAACCAATAAAAGAATTGCATTCGGTATTGCATTGAAAGTGCAAACAATTTAGTGATGAGCAGCCCTGCAGATAAGAGGCGGAAAACAATCACAAACGGGTAAAAATGTTAGTTTCCCAGATTGGAACATCAGAAAATGTCAACTTTCTCTTCAAATTTTATGTCAATGGCACAAAATGCAACAGATATCTCCCTTGCTCACTTGTCTATCAATGCAAAAGATATATACGGATAAAAGCACTTGGTCCATTAAAAAGCAATACAAAAACAAAAATGCCATGAATGACCTTCATTTTGGAGGGTATCCGTTGCAGTGTCAAGATGCAAATGCAAAAACCCTATCTGCAACCTTTGTGCGACAAATTGGACATTCAGAACAAGCAAGCGAACAAGATTTACACACTGCAAAGATACACAAGAGAAAGTTATAACAGTGAAAATAATAGCTCTATTCACAAAAAGGAGAAACTGCAGTGACTTAACAACAAAAATGTCGACAAGGTAGAAGAATTGCTGCTGTTGGTGATTCAAAACAAACTTTACACGTATGGAAATTGGCATCTCCATTTCCTTGGCTCTTTAGTTCTTTTTCCTTCATTTCTTGCATCCGTGCCTGAAAGAACAAAAATTAGAATCTATATGGGCACCTCAAAAAATCAACTAAAATCATTCAAATCACTTCAATATAAATTTCGCAATCCTTTGGCATCTACTTATACAAGAAATTTGCTAGCCTCGACAACGATAAGACACAATTAAGTGTAATAGGAAGACGAAAGGATCAACTTAAGCTATTACCTATAATGAAAATACAGATCAGCGGTCACCCACACAAGAAACTTCCCAAAGATTGGAGATATGGACAACTAGAAAAGTTAGTCTAGCATCAATACCATTTGAAGCCCAAAGAACATATGCATTTTATACAAGTTAGCTTTCAAACAAATAAAAAGAAAACATGCCTTGCACAGATATGTCTTAGACAGACCGTTTGAACATGGCAAAAACATCAGACACAAGTAACTACAGATGCCTCTGCAACAATATTTACCTTCAAGCGCATGACTAGAGGCTCTTCTCTTGGAGTTTCATCAGCTGGTTTCGATATATCCAATGCTTGTGCCTCTCTCAGATCAACACTATCGTCAATGCCATTGGTTTTCTTATCACAAGGGTGATCAATCCCATCAGCACTCAAGTCAGGGGTCGTTCCCCCTTCTTTCTTTAACCTAGCAACAAGCACCCACATGTTGGCTAAATCATTTTCTAAAGCCTGTTCCCTTTTCTTCGCCTCTTCAGCTTTTTTCCTATACTCCTCCTCAATGAATGCCTTTTCAGTTAAGGCTGCCTCAAGAACTGCCTCCCGCTGTTTCCGTGCCTGTAGTTCCATCTTAAGGTCATCAGGACCAAGATCCCGTGATTCAAAGTCAGCAGAATGCATTCCAAAAGTATCATTTCCTCTGCCAGAAAACCTCCCTTTCCTTCCCAGCCTTGTACCATCACTATACTTCCTGTTCACACCATTCACAGATTGCATGCCTCCATTTCTGGAATGTGCTAAATCTCGAGTAGCAACCAGTTCTTTTTCTAACTTTGCATTCTGTATAGATAGCTTGGTGACTTCACTCGCCAAATTCTTCAGTTCAACTGCAGCAGCAGAGGCAAGTTCCTTTGCGTAGGAGGCCTCTTCTGCTAGTTTCTGATTTTGAACATGTAACCCACTATTTTCCTCGGAAAGCTGAACCTGTTCTAGCTTCAACTTTTCATTCTCTATCTCCTGGTCAAGTAAGAAATTCATACTCAATACATTGTTCAAGACGCAACCATTGGAAAAATCTTAAATATGGATGGCAAGGGCCTATCACAAGAATCTCAATCTAAATATTCCCCAGTAATGCCATTTTCAGGATTTCTTTCCAAAGCAGCACCAATATATTATGTGAATGATTACAAGACATTACATGAACCAAATGCTAAGCAGTTTCAGATCATAGTGGAAATTCAGACCAAAAGGTCCAGTTCTTAAATTTATCAACCAGAAAGTTGCTCAGCCCTGTACTGATAAATTCCCAGCAAGATTTACCTGTAGCTGAACTTTCTTTTTCAATTCATCAACAAATTCATCAGCAACAGATTGCTCGGAAGTAAATGATAATTTATTGCCAGAAAATGTTGCCAATTGCTGTTCCAGGACACTAACTTTTTCTTGTAATTCCTTGTTCTCAGAGCACTGCCAATAATAAATAATATTTAACAGTAAGAACAGGATCCACCATCTGTGAAATGGCCAGCAGCATCCTTAACCAAGGGGACAGAAACCACGTAATGTTTGTCAAACCTTAGTTTGCAGTTGTTCCTGAAGGATACGGTTGTCTGCTGATTTTATCTGCAGAACAAATAAACAGATTTACATAAGCCAGAACTTCACCATCCACCAACACAAACAGAATAAGGTAAGCTATATCAGTCATAAGATTCTCACAAGAGACATGCTGTAAGTCAGTAAGACAAAGTAAATAGCCTCTACTAAATTCCAAAGTAAATAGACTTGTTACTAATAAGTATATTCGATTATTTAAATTCATTTTTGGTTGTTAGCAAGAGAATAATTGAGTAAAAGAGAAAAAAACTGTAATCAGCTAAATGATATGGAGTTCTTTTATTTTCAAGTATTCATGCAAAAGTACTTTTCCATCCTCATCCACCACTATGACAGTTTTCTGTTGTAAATCCAAGCCGTGTTAACCATCCAAGACACAGAGTTTGCAATGCAATTTCAGACGGTCAAATGTCAAGAGACAAGATGCTCACCTCCAGTTCAAAAGCCTTTTCATTACATTGGGTCATCAGTCTCATAACTGTCTGTTGCACACAAATTAAATTGGCAAACTAAGCATCCACTATAAGAAAGTCATAAATGAGTATGGCAAGATGTAAATGAATCTACCTGCTGCATATCCACCAACGATGCATTGGCAATCGAAGCCTCCCCATTCTCAATGATTCGTTGTTCTAGTGCTCCCATTTGCCTTCTCTTTTCATGAATCTCACGTTCCAAGTTCTGGATCTGTATTTAAGACATGTATCTCTCAATCAAGGGAATAATAAGCAAAAAGCAAAGCATTTGAGTTGTTGAGAGCTAGACTCAATGCATTTCACTGTTCACTGAAAACCAAACCCAAGAATGTGTAAATGTCAGAGGATCATGTAAAGTTGTGTAATTCATCATCATATGAACCATAAAAACTAAAATCCCATAAGTTGGCTGGCAACCATAGCAAATATATTGACAAAATTAGGATGGTACAAAAGATTGTAGATAAATTCAGAGGATTCCCCTCGTTACTGAAAATGAAGCTCCTACCCTTTAGGATAAGAAGACAGAAGGAAAGGGATGATAACCAACTCTTTTGACATCATGATATTGACAACCAATTCCCCAAACTTTTCTTTACATTTCAAACTAATTTTATGATTCCAATAAGGATGCTTCTTTATGGGAAGGAGAGGATTACTTGAGCTTTTGAACCATCTGGATCATTTACCGACTGCTCCACCTGGCGCTTCAAGGTACTGGTGCTAAATGCTATCTCTCCAGCAAGCATCTTAACCTGCTCAACAAGAAGGTCCATCTGGTCCTGTGTCATTACCCCCTGGATCAAAGCACTAAGCAATCATTCACACATTACTTTAAAAGACAAATAATATGCACATGTAGTGAAAACCAAAACAAAAGCAAGATAAAACTTTAAGTGCTCAAAATCAGAAAAATTCCAATAAGTAACACTTAATAAGAAACAATAGCAAAAATGAAGCAATGAATCATACTTATGATGGTTTGAATCAAATATCATCACTACTTTTCAAAGACAAAAACCGAGTGTTCATGCTCTTTGACATGAAGATTCAGAGGATTATTGAATAATCCACCATGAAGATTCAGAGGAGCATTACACATGGAACCTTAAAAATATTATTGCTTCGGGATTTCTCATCCCATAAAATTGAATTTTTTTTTACAAGGTTGACCAAAGCAATCTATTCAGTGTTAAGATAAACACATCAAATTACAATTAGATGAAACTGATAACAACTAAATTATCAGTGTGAGCCAAATGAAAAGCAATCAAAGCAAAGAAAGAAGTTTGGAACATTATGAGGCTTCAGTTCACAAGCTACTAAGCAAGCAAGACTAGAGGAGAAAGTTTTGTCTTTAGCAATGAAAAAATGTAGCCAAACATGAGCATTTCTTGGATTTATTACTAGGTAGCCAATTAAAAACATAAAGTAGCAGAAATTGGTAGAACGTACAGCTGTCGGTTTAGAAGCAGTTATAAGTTCACCAGCTTGAGATGGTTCAGTAATTGTACTGCTACCCGGTGAGAGTTCATCATTCCACTGGCTAGAAGATCTTTTGTGTTTAAATTCATGAGATCTATTTGATGGCTCTGCAGATGGGGATGTAGAGTCTCTGGCACTCTCGCTTGTACCCTCTCTCACAACTTCCGGCTTCAGAAAAAAAGCGATAACAAATATGAACATCAACCAACATCTGAACAAATACAAATCAAATTTAAATGTAAAGAGCAGTTCAAATGTAATAAATGCTTGTGCAAATAAAGGATAATCGGCAGTCAACAGAAAACAAAAGTAATTACTGGATAATCGGCCACATTGGAGACTACTGAAAAGAGAAAAAGATCAAAACTACTTAAGTTAATAAAATTGAGCAACCAAAAATTTCAACAGGAAGGGGGTGGGACAACAAACAATTACAACTTCATAACGCACAATTTGATACAACAGAACAACGCTGTTGCAGCCATGACTTTGCTATAAAGGATATGTCTGGGTATCTGAGATATCACCAGCCATACCCCAATGGCAATAACAACTTGTATGAGAAGTATAAATTAAAAAAAGCAAAAGAAACGTCAACAAAAGCAAGCCCTAGTCCTCAAGACACAATCAGTAACTTCCTCAGACTGAGGCTTACCACTCAAAGAAGAAAAAGTATTGATCTATTCATATTATTAAACATTTTATCCTATATAAAGATGGAAACAGAACTCACATCATCCTCAGCAGATTGACTTCGGTGATGACCTGCAGCACCACTCAAACCAGGAATGGTATCCTTTGTGGAAACAAGTATAAGCTTAGTTAGCCTCTGGATTCTACTCATAAGAGCAGCTTTGGCTTCCTCTTCTTCCTCCAATCTTGACTGCATCTTGACTTGACCCTCTTCCAACTGTTTAATAGAAGAAAAGGTTTAACTTCAAAGGCATGACAAAATACAATAATAGCACCGACGCATGTAACCATTCAATAGACTTGAGGGAAAGACGCACAAAAACAAAAACAAAATCAATTGACCTGTTGTCGTAAGCTAATAATCTCTTCATGACTGACACCAGTAAGCATCCCTTGCTTTAGCTGATCAAGTTCCTGTTTGAGGGTTGATATTTCTTTCTGGTATTTCTTAATCAAAGATTTCTCATCAATAATCTGCAAGTATTTTTCAAAGCCAGTATTAGAATAGGCTTCAAGCAGTAATTTCTATTAATTACCATTGGCAAATCGTATCAAGTGGCGAGATCATGCCCTACCTTGTTACGTGAAGCATAAATCTCAACTCGCTTCGCCCTGCTAGCAAACTTCAGTGTATTATGAGTTTCCTCCAAATTACTAGATGCAGGAGTAACCGTGCAAATAAGCTGTACACAAACATGACTTTCAGTAGAACATACAAAACTTTTGCTTCCTGTTAAAAAATAACAAATTGTTGACAGTCCAAAAACTCACTGAAACATGTCCATGTCCACTCAGTGAGGACTGCAGCAACCGAGTGAGTTTGGAGTCTCGATATGGAACATGAGATGCCCTCCCTTCACTCAACTTTCCAATTACCTTTCAATGAGAATCACAGTGTCAATAGATTTTCCAAGTTTCCAATTACAAACAAGCCAATAAACTCATTTTAAGGGCTTCACATCAAACAAGTAAAATGCATAATCTGACTGATGCTATATTTAAAACATCCATTAGTTATAAGAAACATTAGTAGCTACTATCAGGTTCCTCTTAAAAATCCATCATCCATCCAAGAAAAGAATGTCCAGACTAATGACTCAGGAAACATATCAAATTGTCCCCATAACACACTCTCAGCATATGTTACGCTCTTTTAAATGAACAAATAATGACTGGACAAGAAAATGTAAACAAAAAAAATTAGAGATGCTTACAGTTCCAAGAGTTAGAAGACTTTTGTTTATGTAAGATCCTTCCTTTCTCCTTAGTCCAGTTGTCTCAGTTTTAGAACTCTCAGACCCGGCTAGATCAATCAGATTCTGAAACATAAGACAGAAGAAGGCAATAAATGAGCCATAAAGTTATAAAAATGATCAAATTTAAGCAATGCAAGCAGCTTATAACTTACAAGTTGAGAGAAAATCACTCCATCATACTCGTCACCATGTGCACTACTCTCAATCATCTACAAACAAAGAAGCAGATCAATGAAAAATACAATTGAAATAACAATCATTGTTTCATATAATTGAGTAATCCACAAAGCCCACAGTAGGTACAAATGGTTAGACGACAGGATGAGAAAATAATAGCATGCATCAAACGTAAATGTGGCAGGAATCAGCTTGACTTGAACCCAGATCCAAAAAGTGTATCCAGGTCAGTAATGGAGAGTCCAACCAAAGACAAAGGTTTTAGTTTAAACACACTGATTTATTTAAAGCATTGGGAAAATGCAATGGTAATTGTCTGAAATCATTTCCTCATATCATTAGCAGAGAAACATGAGATCACTTGCATACAGATAGGGGGAAAGAACATTGGATTTTACGGTTCAACAAGTGCAACTACATCCATACACAGCCACTTTGTATTGATGGAGAAGGTTTTTTTAACTTTATTTATACATAGGGTTATTCCTTTCACAACATGAACTAAGGAAGTTGGGCAACAAAGTTAAGATGTTAAAAAAATATGACCAAATCGATAGTTGGCCACACAGCTAGGAGCTACATGTGTCAAAGCATTAAGTGGACTTATAAGACAGCTCACATTTATGCCCAGGAATGATGTATATAGTACAGGTTATATCTTCTATACCATAAAACTGTATTGGTTAATGCATTCAAAATTGTGTAAATAAACGTACTAGATTGGGTTATCAAAGTGGCCAACTATATACCAGGATTAAATTGGTTATTAATGTAATAACTGATAGCAACAGCAGAAAAAACACCTGTGAACTTTGAGTAATAAATTGTAGACTCACATGTGAGTTTAGACAATTAGTTATTACACAGCACAGCAACAATAGCTTACCAGCGTGAATATTGTGTGGCTTCGGCTACTGAGCAGATTAAAATTATTTGAACCAACATGACGATGTTCTGCCAATATCAAGCATCAATTGACAACTTTGTGGTCAAGGCCCCTTCCAGATATAGAAAACATACAAGGAGAAAGGCAAACAGAGTTCCCTAGATAACTACCTTCTCCAGCAGCAATAAAAGAAAGTGCATGCCCAGGAGACAAAACCACTTCTTCCTTTATACCCTCCACGTAAGTGCCCTGGAAAAGTGGCACAATAGTAAGCATGAGATCAATGTACAACATACAAAAGTTTATATCAAAAGAAATTAACACTTGTCAGTATTATGCATAGGAAATAAATAGTTAGGATTTTATGGGATAAGATTATTAGTTAGCTGTATATTTATGTATATCCTATAATTAGTTGTATGATTATGATTATGTATATCCGTAATTTATAGGATATATTTTAGGGATATTTCCTGTATATATTCTTGTAAACTATTCAAGTAAAAACAAAATAGAATTATTCTACTTTTTATGGTATCAAAGCCACCAGCTTTTATTTTTAGAAACTTCTGCCCAAAATTTTGTTCTTCTGCAAGGCACGGTAGCTACCTAACCAAGGAGCCATGTCAGAAGTCACTGCTATCAGTGGGGTCTCTCCATTAGACAGTGCTGAGAAGGAGAAATCAGCAGCAGCAGAATCAAAGGGGCTGCTAATTAGGAGGAAATCTGTTCCTAACAGATTGGGAGAGAAATTAGGGGAGATTTACTCAAAGTAAATAAATTAGGATATTTAATTTGTATAGAATTTTTTCCTAATATAGATACTATTGTACTCCTATTTATATGTAACCTAAACAAAGGAAAAACATATGGCAGTCACACTTTTTCCCATATGGTATTAGAGCTCTAGGCAGAAATTAAACCCTAGTCGTATCCTACAACCCTACCAGAAATTAAAACTCTAGCCGTTTGTCAACCCTAATTGTCCATAATCAAGTCTGAATATGTATCAGAATCCACCACCATCCCTACCAATCAACCAAGATCTTCTGAAATTCACAACCCCACCAAAAAAAACAATACATCCCATCTACCTACTTCAAATTCTCCTTCTCTCCAAATTACAACTATGCGGTTGATTGGAGAGAATTTTCTGCATTGGTCTCAATTAGTGCCGATGTATATTCAAGGGAGAGGAAAAATTGGCTACTTCATAGGAGAAAAGAAGGAAATTGCCACTAAGCATCCAGTTACTCCATTTGGGATTCTGGAAATGCCATGGTGATGACTTGTTTGGTAAATTCTATGGAGGAGGAAATTAGCTCCAATTATATGTGTTACCACACAACCAAGGAACTGTGGGACAACACCAATCTCATGTATTCAAACTTAGGCAATCAGTCTCAAGTGTTTGAGTTGACACTAAAACCTGGAGAAATCCGCCAAGGTGAGGAAAGTATTACCAAATACTCTAATACTTTGAAACATTTGTCGCAAGATTTAGACTTATTCAGTGATGATTATGAGTGGAAATCATCAGAAGATTACCACCAATATAAGAAAAAGGTGGAGGATAATCGTGTATTTAAATTTCTTATTGGAGTAAATGTTAATTCTGATGAAGTTAGAGGCAGAATTATTGGCAGACAACCCCTTCCCTCCATTGGAGAAGTGTTTTTTGAAATCCACAGGTAAGAAAGCCGCATTATTGTTATGTTAAGGAAGAAAAAACAAAACAAAACAATGGAGAATTCTACCCTTGTTGCAGAGGCTGGTACTGGCTAAATGGTCCAAGGGAAATTGGAGCAAAAACCCCGTGTTTGGTGTGACTATTGCAATAAGTCAAAGCACACAAGTGAAACTTGCTGGAATTTGCATGGAAAACCTACAAATTGGAAGGGGAAAATGAGACAAAGGGTTGGCCAATCTCTACTCATGAACCCAAAATTGTCCCTTTCAGCAAAGAGCAACTAGATCGCATCCTAAAGCTACTAAAATCTAATTCTGCATTATTGGGTGCACCTAATGCTTCTTTGGCACATTCGGGTAGTATTCCTAATGCCCTAGTATGTCATTCTTTTTCTACTCCTAGGATCATTGATTCAGGAGCCTCTAATCATATGATAAGTCTTTCGAATTTGTTTTATACTTATAACCCTTGCTCTGCTTATGAAAAAGTCCGTATAGCAGATAGGTCATATTCTCCTATTGTTGGTAAAGGTTTGGTAACCCTATCTAATACATTGTCCCTTAAATTTGTTCTCCATATACCTAATCTTGTAATCTCCTATCTGTTAGTAAATTGTCTTAAGATTCTAACTGTAAGGTTACTTTCTTTGTGTTAGGTATCGGTTAATTTTCAGAGCTGATGCGTGTAGATCACAGTAGAAAAAAACAATAACTCAATATTATTCAGGAAACAAGAAGGAAAAACCTTCTTGACAAGGGGCAATCCCTTACAATCTAAGGAATACTTCCAAGAATAATAGCCTATCTCCTCTCTGCCTTATTCCCTCCTAAACTATACTTTTATATCTCCTTATTCTACTACTACTAATAGGTATCTAACTCTTGATCTATCTACTGCTAACTACCGAATAAAGTTTATTGATCTCTAATTACTATTATCCCTATTTAACTATAACTCTACTACTACGGTCTGTCTCTATCTTTGTGTTTCCGTGTATAAACTATCCATTCTCCTCCTCTGTGTCCTTTGCCCCTAACACTTTGACTATCATCGTGTGTGTCAGGACCAAAATTCAAGGAGGATGATTGGTAATGCTAGGATGATAGATGGTCTCTACTATTTTGATGATGAAGATTCCAAGGGTAAAAAATCTCAAAGCTTGAGTCATATCAATTATGCTTTGGCACTATAGGTTAGGACACCCTAGTTTTCTATACTTGAAAAGACTTTTTCCTATGTTATTTCGAGGATTGGATTGTTCAACATTTCATTGAGAAAGTTGCATTTTGCCAAAAAGTCATGTCCTTTTATCCCTTACAACCTTATAAACCTTCAAAACCATTTTATCTTATTGATAATGATCTTTGGGGTCCTTAACAAATCAACACAATTTCAAGAAGAAAAATGGTTTGACATTTGTTGATGATCATACTCATATGTGTTGGGTTTACTTAATGAGTGAAAAATCAGAAGTTAAAACCATATCTAAAAACTTTTATACAATGATTGAAACCAATTTCAACAAAAACTTGGCATTCTCCACATTGATAATGTCACTGAATATTTTAATGAGATTCTTGGCAATTTTTTAATAACAAAAAGGTATTCAACATCAATTTAACAAAACAGGATTACTTAAAGGAAAAAAATTTGCTAGAAATGTTTCATGTCATTATGTTTTCTAAAAATGTTCCAAAATTTCTTCGGGGTAAGATGTTTATTGGCTTAACTATAGTACACCCCTTGAGTGTTTTAAAATTTTGTTCCTGAAGCTTGAATTTATTCCGATTTACCCCTATGAGTTTTTGGTTGTACTACTTACGTCCATTTACCTACTAGGCGGCATTCGAAACTAGATCCCAAGGCAAAAAATTTGTCTTTATAGTCTTTGCCCCAAACAAACAATGGTAAAAATGTTTTAATCCCAAAACCTGAAAAGTTTCTGTCACTATGAATGAATATCTACTTCCTTGAAAATCAACCTTTTTTAAGGAAATTTTTCTTTGAGGGAAGAAATGAAGCGAACAAAATTTTTGAGAAGTTAAATCCCACTCCCTTGCCGAAAATTGTGGACTCCCCTAAAAATCTACAAAAGCTAGTTGTTCCTAATATTGTAAAGCTAAAAAATGTTGAAAATTTGACAGGAGTAGAAATACTACCAGATGACCCTAAAGGACAAGAACCTGAGTTTAGAGTTTACACAATGAGAAAGAATTATCAAAAAGGTAGAGAGCCTACTATTCCCAAGGCAAAACATCAATCAGACATCCTAAATGATGAGCCTATAAACATACAAGGTACTCTAAACCCTCTACTATCCAATACTGTTCCTATTCTTGATACTTGCTATGATCTTGACATTCCCATAGCACTCAGAAAAGGTACCTAGTCTTGTACTAGCCATCCTATTGCAAAATATCTCTCATATAATAAACTATCTCAAAGTCATAAAGCATTCACATCAAAAATCTCTAATTTGTTTGTTCCAAGAAACATTCAGGAAGCACTTGATGATCCAAAATGGAAATCAGCAACAATGGAAGAGATACGTGCTCTAGTGAAAAATGGGATATGGGAAGTTGTAGAGTTACCCAGAGACCAAAAACAGTTGGTTGTAAATGGTTGTTTATGGTGAAGTGCAAGGCTAATTGAAGTGTAGAAAGATACAAAGCGAGACTTGTTGCCAAGGGGTTTACTCAAACCTATGGTATTGATTCCCAAGAGACTTTTGCCTTGTTAGCTAAAATTAACTCTATTCAAGTTTTATTGTTTCTTGCAGTTAACTTCAACTAGATATTACATTAACTAGACGTGAAGAATGCATTTTTGAATGGTGATTTAGAAGAATAAGTGTTATGTGTCGACCACCAAGTTTTGAAAAAAATTGTTGGCCAAAATAGAGTGTTTAGACTCAAGAAGTCTGTATATGGCCTAAAACAATTTCCACAGGCATGGTTTGGAAGGTTTGGGAAGGCAGTGAAAAGTTGTGTCTTTCAACAAAGTCAAGCACATCACACTCTATTTTATAAGCATTATAAGATAAGAAAAATGCTATTTTAATTGTCTATGTGGCTGATATAATCTTAATAGGAGATGACTATAAGGAACTTGCAAGGTTAAAAAGGAAGCTAGCAAAGGAGTTTGAAATTAAAGACTTGGGAGCATTGAAATATTTTCTTGGAATGGAATTTGCAAGATCAAAAGAAGGAACATTTGTAAATCAGAGGAAGTATATCCCTAATTTACTTGGAGAAATCGGGCCATTGGGATGCAAGTTGGCTGAAACTACAATTAAGCCTAACCTAAAACTCAGTCCAACTAAGGATGAAGTTGTGATTGATAGGGAAAAATTTTAGCAACTAGTGGGAAGATTGATATATATATCACACACTTGGCCTAACATAGCATTTGTGTAAGAATGATAAGTCAATTTATGCACTCACCAGGTCAAGAGTGCCTTGAAGATGCCTACAGAATACTAGGGTATCTGAAAGGGACACCTTGAAGAGGCTTGATGTTTAAAAAATGTGACAATATACAGGTTGAAATCTATACGGATGCTAATTGGGCATGTAGCATTTATGATAGAAGATCAACAACAGGATACTTTACTTTTATTGGGGGAAATCTAGTCACCTGGCGGAGTAAGAAACAGAATGTAGTAGCACGAAGTAATACTTAAGCTAAGTTTAGGTCTCTCGCACATGGGATTTGTGAAAGAATGTAGATCAAGAGGTTATTAGAAGATCTAAACATTCCTGTGTCACTTCCTATAAAAGTCTATTGTGACAACACGACCGCCATTTCAATTGCACACAACCCAATTCAACATGACAGAACCAAGCACATCGAAGTGGGCAAACATGTTATCAAAGAGAAACTTGAGAGTGGCTTAATCTGTGTTCCTTATATACCAACCACAAAACAAATAGCTTATAAACTTACTAAGGGACTACAAAAGAAACAGTTTGATCTCCTAGTAAGCAAGTTAGCTATGGAAGACATTTACAAACCATCTTGAGGGGGAGTGATGAGAAGGAGAAATCAGTAGCAACAGAATTAAAGGGTTGCTAATTAGGAGGGAATTTGTTCCTAACAAATTAGGAGAGAAATTAGCGGAGATTTAGTCAAAGTAAATAAATTAAGAGGTAATTAGAATATTTGATTTATATAGAATTCTTTCCTAGTATACATACTATTGTACTCCTATTTATATGTAACTTAAAACATAGGAAAAACATATGGCAGTCACACTTTTTTCCATAGACAGCACTACTATAACCCACACAAGGGAATTATCAAACATTGAAGCAGCCTACCATCTGAATGGAAAGAATTATCTAAAGTGGTCTTAAGTTGTTCGAACATTCTTAAAGGAAAAGGCAAGCTGAGCCATTTGTTGGAGACTGGACTATCCGAAACTTATTCTAAATTTGACGCATGGGATGAGCAAGATTCAATGGTTATGTCAAGGTCGTTGAACTTAACAAATCTTGAGATAGGTAAGGAGATTGGGAAACAATTCAACAAACTTGCTCTAAGATTAATGATGTTGCTCGAGTTTATGAGATCAAAACTCAAATATCAACAACTAAGCAAAGGACTCGCCCAATAACCGAGTATGCAAATCTCTTGCAAAGTATATCGAAAGAATTAGAACATTATCAATGTATCAAAATGCAATGTGCAAAAGATGCTGGAATGTTGAAACGATTTATAGAAAAAGATTGAATATATTAGTTCCTTTCCAGACTTAACACAAAATTCGATGTTGTGGGAGTCCAAAATTTGGGAAGAGATGATCTTCCATCCTTGAATGAGGTCATTGCTATGATTAGAACTGAGGAAGGGAGAAGCATGAAGCTGGAAATACATCCAGCAACAACTAAAGGATCTACCCTAGTAACTAGATCCACAAATTTGAAGGAGGTAAATGTTGCCCAAGCCATAGAAGACAATAGGCAGTCTCCTCCAACCAAGTCATTCAATAAAGATACACTCAATTGCACATACTGTAAAAGGCACCGCCTACAAGGGAGTAGTGCTGCAAACTAAATGGCAAGAATAATATTTAGAGAAAAGGTGGAGGGAAACAAGCACGTATTTTGAGCTCACATATAGATAATACGAAAATAACTAAAGATGGAGCCCAAGAGTTTAACAAAGCATATATTGAAAAATTAAGACTCCTCTTGAATACACTTGAGAAACCATCATCTACAAGTACAGGTTCATATTCATTAACCATTTCAGGTATTTCCTCCATCTCATGTATTTCTAGTGCCTTACAAAATAAATCTTCAACTATGTAGATAATTGACTTAGGAGCCACTAATCATATGACATATTGCTCTATATTTTTTTATCTCATATACACCTAACTCTAGCCATAAAAAGATAACTATAGTAGATGGATCAGTTGTCACTGTAGCTGGACAAGTAGATGTTCAATTAAATAACTCTCTTATCATAAAAGGTATCCTCCATGTTCCTAAATTATCTGTCACCATAATTTCAGCGCATAAACTCACCAAAGACTCTAAATGCCGGGCCTTTTTTCTCCTTCCTCTTGCATGTTTCAGGACTAGGGCACGAAGGGGACGATTGGACATGCTAGTTAGAAGAATGGCCTTTACTACCTAAAGAATGAAAAAGGGCACAGAAAATTCTAGATTTTTCTTCCAAAGTTGGTCATGTCTAGTAAAGAAAAAGTATGGCTTTATCATCAACGTTTAGGACATCCTTCTTTTCATGTAATAAAGTCAATGTTTTCATCATTCTTTGACAAAATAGATGTTAAATCTTTCTATTGTGATGAATGTGATTTTGCAAAGCACAAATGTGCATTTTTCCAATAAGTGATAAAGAAGTCATACCCCCTTTTCTCTCATTCATAGTGACACTTGGGGTCACTCACCAATTCATAATGTTACTGGGACAAAATGGTTCATATCTTTCATTAATGATTGCACATGAATTAGTTGGATCTATTTGTTGAAACATAATTTAAATGTTAGTACTCTTATTCCCAAATTTTATAATACGATCAAAAATCAATTTCTTTTGATTCTGACGATGCCAAAGATTATTCCAATCAAACTCTACCAAATTTCCTTCATGAAAAAGGGATCATCCATGAATCGTCGTGTTAATACTCCTCAAAAAAATGGTCATTTGTTGAACATCACAAAGGCTCTACTCTTATATAAAAACGTTCCCAGAAATTTTTGGGGTGAAGATGTCCTAACTTCTGCCAACTTACACAACAAATTGATAGCTAGAGTTCTTAATTTTCAACCACAAGTAAATATTCTTACACAATTCTATCTAAATCTAAGTTTCTCCAGTACTTTTGTTCCTAGAATTTTTGAAAGGATAACCTATGTTCATATTCACTCTCAAAACAGAGGAAAACTTAATCCTCATGCTCTTAAATGTGCTTTTGTTAGTTACTCTTCCACCCAAAAGGGATAAAAGTGTTTCCAACCCAAAAATCACAAATGTTGTGTCCACTAATGTTAAATTTGATGACTAGATCTTTCTTTACTCAACCTTATCTTCAAAGGGAGAATTTGAATGAAGATAGGTCAAGGGACTTATTTTTCTTTGATTTTTCCACTCAAATAGAGTCTGAACCACATTTTTCAAACAAGTTTGATGAACTTAAGAAGCTCTAAGGAAAGAAAATGAAAGAAAAACCACTTCAAAATTGCAGGTTTACACTAGGAAGAGATTTGCCTCTCTCCAACAGCGTGTCCAAGCCCCTTCACAACCTACTGTTCCAACACTCCAAACAAATTTGGAACCAAATAAACCATCCACAAGCTTATCCGACCCTGATCCATAGATTCATGACAAGCTTAACTTCAACCCACATATTGAACTTAGTGATTCAGACCTACCTACTGCCCTCAAAAAAGGTATTAGAACATGCACTCAACATCCACTATATTTGTTCATGACATATCAAAACATGTTCAAAAAACACCAAACCTTTCTCAAAAATCTCTGTAACATTCCCATTCCAACCAAGGCACTAGGAGATGAGAAGTTGAGAAGTGCTATGAAAAGTGAGATGGATGCACTAAAAAAAAAATTAAAACTTGGAACCTAGTGGAACTGCCTAAGGACAAAAAATTGGTTAGATGTAAATGAGTGTTCACAATAAAGAATAAATCTCATGAGACTATTGAAAGGTACAAGGCTAGGTTGGTTGCTAAAGGTTTTACCCCAACCTATGGCATAAATTACTTAGAAACATTTGCACCAATAGCAAAGCTGAATACTAGCAAGATTTTATTGTCACTAACTACCAACTATGGCTGGAAATGTTAAAAACGCCTTCCTTTATGGAGAACTAGAAGAAGAAATATACATGGAAGTTTCACCCAAATTTGAATCTCAAAAGGGAATGGTGTGCAAATTAAAAAAGCCCTTATGGACTAAAACAGTCATCAAGAGCATGGTTTGGGAAATTAATGAAGGCCATGACAAGATTCGGGTATAAGCAAGTGATGAAGACCATACCTTGTTTATCAGACATTAAAAAATTGGGAAAGTAATAGTACTTTTTGTATATGTGGACAACATCAATCATTGGAAATGATAAATGTTGGTGTTAAAGGGAAAGTTATTACAAGAATTTGATATTAGGGAGTTGGGAAAGTTGAAACATTTTCTAGGAATTAAGGTTGCACATTCCAGGCAAGGTATATTCATTTCACAACAAAAATATGTGCTGCATTTGTTGAAAGAAACGGGAAAATTAGGGTGCAAACCAGCAACCACTCCAATTGAGTTCAATCACAAATTAAGTGATGCACCACATGATCTAGCAATAGATAAAGGAGCTTATCAAAGATTGGTTGAAAAATTAATGTAATTAACACATACAAGACCAGACATTGCCTTTGCAATAGGCGTTATAAGCCAATTTATGCCTAACCCCAAAGAAGTACACTTCAAAGTTGTGCACAAAATTTTGCCATATGTAAAAGGTAGTCCAAGAAGAGGAATTTTATTTAAAAGAGGAGAAAAGATTATGCTAGAAGCCTACACAAATGCAGATTATGCAAGTTCCCTATTGGACAGAAGATCAACCTAAAGATATGGAGTTTTATGGGAGGAAATATACTTTAATGGAAGAGCAAAAAACAAAGTGATATGACAAGATCAAATGCATAATCAAAATTCAAATCCATGGCTTTAGGGATCTGTGAGTTGCTTTGGTCGACGATAGTTCTTGATGACTTAAAATTTAAATGGGAAGGTCCAATAATATTATATTGTGATAATAAGTCTGCAATCAACATCACACAAAATCATGGTCAGCATGACAGAACTAAGCATGTGAAAGTTGACAAACATTTTATAAAAAAGAAGTTGAATGGTAGCCTAGTGTGCATGCCCTTCAACTCATTACAGGAGCAAATAGCTAATGTTTTGAAGGGACTATCCAAGACAATCTTTTAAGACTTTATTAGCAAGTTGGGAATGAAAGATAGTCATCCACCAACTTAAGGGGGAGTGTTCGAATTATGCATAGGAAATGAATAGTTAGAGGATTTTATGGGATAAGATTATTAGTTAGTTGTATATCTATGTATATCCTATAATTAGTTGTATGATTGTGTATATTCCTAATTTCTAGGATATATTTTAGGAATATTTCCTATATATATTCGAGTAAAAACATAATAGAATTATTCTACTTTTCAACACTCAACAACCATTTTATTTTCTTGACAAAATTCCTGTTAAGCATACAAGTGAGGCATGTTAGCAAGTCTCTCAATTCGTAGGCTGAAAAACTTGGTAGTCCACTATGAGAAAACTTTAATATTATTTTGCTCATAAAATGATAATTGTTACGGTTCAAGTGAAAACAAAGTGAAATGAGAAAACAAATAAAAAACAAGAAACAAACTTGTAAAGATTCATAATAGCACCTGTGCATCCTCTCTAACACGTAGATTTTGTCCTGTTGGATCAAGTAAGTCATTTATCACCTGATATAAAAAATGTACATGGAACCATAAGTTATATCACTCTCACTTTTAGAAAGATCAATCACTGGTTGACAATTAAAGCAGAATATATGGAAAATTGAAAAAGAAATCACATGAACCTTACAAATACATATACCACATAACTGAATCCAAATTGAACCAAATTTCATGCACAGCATAGATGTGAACACATATCAAGTCTAAGAGTCATATCGTAAGTTAGAACTAACTGTCTATGTGGAGCAACTGACCTCATTATAGATTTCAAGATATGAAACACGTAGTAAGAACTCTCTTCCCGGAGTCTGAAGCAAGAATGTAATATAGTAATTCAGAATTGATATAAAATTAAAAAAGGAAACAAATGATTAACTCATTCAAGTTTGTATCATAAAACACACATTTTCTGTATGTTTTTTGTTCATGTATGGATAGAAGAATGGGATTACGTTCGTAGAAACCAGTAAAAAATAAAAAATAGAAAATCTAGTAGTGATGCTTTGAACACACTGAGGACATTAAATTTTAAGTGGGAACGATGGGAAAAACACTTACATCTTGTATCATGCTGAAAACATCCTTTATAGCCAATGGTATAATACCAGGTGAGGTTTGATCTCCCTGTACATACATAACATATACAGCTTAAAAAACAGAAGCCAAAACAAGCAAATTCTAATTCTCATATTTAAGAACTAAATTTCAATAATCATAGAGAAACAACGCATGTGTATTACAAGTAAATATAAGCTCAGTACTAAGAGCAAACTGCTACATAAATTACAGTATATTTAACAAAGATTTAGTGAAACAGTATACTCAGGGCTGACAGCCCTCCCCGTAAATCAAGCAGATCCTAACAGTAGTATGACATTATCAGTAGCTACTACAGATAGAGAGTAACTTGTGGGAAAATAAACCTTAGAAAATCATCTCTACGTGAATTGGAGGACTAACACAATTAACTCTTCACTTCATCACATTCAGCAGCGAAAACTACCTCTATTTCTATGTCTACTTACATGGAGCACATTTTAGCATCTCATATCGAAATACAATAGCAAACAACTGCTAACAATAAACTGAACTTACATGCATAGTGTGCGTCTTCCCACTACTAGTAACTCCATAGGCAAAAACAGTCCCTGCATTTTCAAAAAGAAAAAGAAAGAGCAAGTTCAATTAAGGTCTCTAGCAAATTCAATATATCGAGCCACTTACAATCGGAACATCTCCACATTACCATTTATGCCTTCCATTGCAGCTTTAACTACTGGTTTCGCAGCTACTTCATATACATCTTGAGTTGAAGTATGCGGTCCAAATGCTCTATCTGCCAATGTACAACAATCACCATTCTCATGTTGACAGCATTAATTGGCTAGAAACGGAAAACCAAATTCAAATATCAGTGACCAATACCAAATGCATAAGCTGTTGCCGGGTTATACTCATTCCGGACAATTTTGTCGCCATCCGCGTACCAAGCGATCTCGTCCCCTCTCTGGAACTCCCTATCACTGTAAACCAAACACGTAACAGATCACATTACCTCCAATAAAACGAATCTATCCGTTTTCAACCAAACAGATCCGCTCCACTGTAGTCAGATCTAAACAAATACCTCAAGGGCCTAAATCGAATCGTCACCGATATACTATCTCCATTCCTCGGCGCATCAATCGGTTCAGCAGCAACCAGCTCCTCCGCGCCAAACGCGACGGGCGAGCGACCGCCGTAACTCCGCTGGCCGGAGTACATTGAATCGGAGCAGCCGCGGCTAGGAGTCATGGATCGGGAACCGAATCCGCCTCCGCCAGAGTTGAAGTGGGACGAAGCAGAGGAAGAGCAGGAGCGAGGCATGAGCCTGTTGTTAATGAAAGAAGAAGCTGACGACGTCGCCGACGAGTAAGGGCTCGATGGTTTCCTGTACGAGAACGGCGAGTTGCTCCGGGCTCGGGACGACGAAGCCATAAAATCTGAGCTGTGTCTACTTCACTTTTACTACAGTTGACTCGGCGAATCAGATACTGACTCGGCAGAGAAGACACAAGAACAAAGGAGAAATGGAGAAAGAAGAAGCAGAAGAGAAGAATATGTCAGTGAGGTCACATGGCCAGTGAGACAAAAGTGAAACACATTACAGTTTTAAATTTCAATTGCTTCGAAACTTTTAAGCTATCGAAGCTCTCTAAAGAAAGAAGAAACAGAGAGAGATTGTTTCTTCTTCTTGAAGACAAAGAAGTTGCAGAGAGGAAGTTTTGGTTCCAAAAATTTTATTATGAAGAAACAACCAGAGCCAGATAGGGAGACCGAGAAGGACGTGAGTGTTGATTTTTCAAAAAAGATTAAAAAGTTCAAATATTTATAGTTTTTAAAAGCTAATTTTTTAAAAGACACGACAAAATAAAAAGAGAAATAAATTTTACTGGTGATGACGTGGCTAAACGGTTTTTAAAAAGGCCATGGACCCGCGAAGCAGGCAAGTTTTGAAAATAATTAAAAGGTGATAAAACGAGCGGGAATAAGTGAGGATTTGGACAAATGGCGAGACAGGACAAACGCGCAAATGAATAATCGACACTAACTCTCCACGCGCCATGGTCAGAAAACTTCGTCCACTCGCTGAGAAACGGGTGATTGTTGGCATATGATTTTACGGAAATACCCTGCTTTTGGGGAGTGATTTACAAGTTCACTTGACTGGTTACATCTCAAAATGAGGAAGAGGAGCACCATGGCTGGCTGTATGCGACGTGTCCATCTAAAACTGTCCGTTTCGATGGAGAATTTAGTGTCATTTAATTTTAGTACGATATCGATTTATCATTAATATTTAGTATTATTTTGAATATTTTTAAATTACAACCTTATTTGATAAAGAACTAATTATTTTTTTTGGAAAATTAAAGAAATTTGACTGTTTAATCATATCAAATCACTGATAATCATATTTAGTAATCAATTGATTGAGTTGGCAGATTGAACTCAATCCGTTATTTTTTAAAATACTCCTATAAGGAGCATTTTATTCCAACAATAAAAATTGAGAAATGAAAAAACGATTGTGCCCAAAATTATTACAAATTACTCAAGTTGTCATCTTTTTTTTTTCACCAAACACTAGTACTCTAAATATGGAGAAAAAAAGTAGTAGTAGTTAATATGGAAAAAGAAAGTGGTAATATTAGTAATAGTAGTTATTATTGTTGTTGTTGTTGTCGTCGTTGTTGTTGTTGTTGTCGTTGTTATTATTATGTTTTTTATTAAAATTACATTTTTTGAAATTCAATATGTAAAATTTAAATTCTTACGAAAATATTCAAAAAAATACTAAAATATAATACTCATGTCTTCATAAATCATTTTATACATAAACAACTAATATTAACAGCTAATTTTACTAAACATCTTTAAATCATTTTAAAGGTATAATCTTTTTTTTAAAGTCATACCTTCATAAATCATTTTATACATAAACAATTAATATTAAACAACTAATTTTACCAAACATCTTTAAATAAACAACTGATGTTATCCACTGGTCAAATCAGCTAATATAATTCGCTATCAGTTAATCGTTGATAGAATCAACTAACGGCTAATGCAATCTGCTGATTGCCAAACAAGACCTAGAAATAATTCTTAAATTTTATAAAACTATAAAATATTTTTAATACATTATGTTATATAAATTTTAATTTTACTTCAACTATATCTTAAAATTTATACTATAGAAATCATTATTTTATTTCTATTGGTATTACTTTTAATATATTTCTTGTATAAACAATTACAACAATAAATAAAAGAAAATATCATTTAAATTTCATACAAACAATTACATCAAAATATCATATGGTAAGAATAATTCAGGTTCACAAATATTACAACAAGAGTTTGTACCAAATAACATGGCAAAATATAAGTGAAATATGAATCAAAAACACTAATAGTTAAAAGTTTTATATTTATATTACATATAAAAAATTTAATAAATACATCGAATACGAGTCAAATTAAAAGAAAAGAGAAAAATTTAAAAACCAAAACTTTATCTAATGACATATTTTCGCAAATCATGTTAACCTAATTTTCATTTCACACCAAATGCATATCAATACATTATTATCTAAGATTATCATCTAAGTAACTCTATTATATAAAGCTTGGTTCCTTATAAACTCAATCCACTATAAGATCGATATGGTCATAAAAATTTGGATTTATATAACTACTTATTCTATTAAAAGTCCTAGTAAACAAATTAAATTAAATTATCAAGAAATTATATTAAACTTCTTAATGATAATAACATACTTTTTTCAAAACTTTGGATTGTATCGAACAAAGACCAAATCTTTTAGGGTGCGTTTACTTTCAGAAAACAGTTTCTTGTTTTCTATCTTGATTTTTTGCATATATTTTCAATTTTCATTTTCAGTGGAAAATTGTCGAAAACATGTTTACTA
>JANZLH020000427.1:3644130-3664582 GCA_026770325.2 Erythroxylum fimbriatum
CAAAATAAGACAAAAAATCTGTATTCAAATAATCCAAGGGTAATTTTGTCCGAAAAAACTCAAATGGGTATCTTGAATGAGATTACAAAACACAGGAGCTAGGGTTAACGAATTAAAAACACAGGGGCTAAAATGAATAATCAAGTATATCACAGGGGCTCTTTTATGTTATTCGCCATGATTTATGCTTTTAACAACTGCACATTCTAGTCATGTTCTTCAACTATTACATTCGTAGTTTCAGTATGTGATTACCCAGCATTAACATAAGTATGAGATTTCCCAGCATTAACATATATACCTTGTAGAGTCAGTAATTTTCCTCTCATTCTTATTGCAGCAGTGTTTCTGGGGATGCTAAGATTGTCAGACCGTTGTAGTTTTTCTCCACTTTCCTCATTATTGTTTCTCTTGGGGATCCACATTTTATTAGGTTTTTTCACAAACCACTTCCATAGATATGACAGGGGAATTCTATCCTCATTCAATTCACCACAATTATTATACTCTATAATACGTATACTCTCTGGTAACATCTTTTTGTTTGGCATTTCAATGCATACACGAGCATAGCCCACCCATTTTGTATTTGTCGTATTTTCACCCATTGTTAGGGGTACTCTAATCTAACTGGCCAAATAACTTAATCCCTTAGACGACCAATACTAAAGAGGAATTTTGTGCAGATTAACCCAGATAGGGATATTTGTGATGTCATTTCTAACAAGTTTAAACCTAATTTCCCATCTCCGAAAGAATAACTACTTACCTTGGATGTATCACGGACCTATATCCATCACCTTACTCGCCATCTCTGTAGAAGAAAATCATCTTTAGTGATTAAGGTGGACTGGAGTCCCCATTTTTTCCGATTAATCTCCGCTCAATGCTTAACAATTGGCATACCCAATTGTATGCTTAACAATTGGCATACAATTGGGTATGCCAGCCTCTTCTCCAAAAAATATCCTACCAGAGTCGTTCTCCACTTAGTGGCTCATTGCTGCAGTACTTCAACCGAAAGGGAGACAGGGCCAACATTAATTATAGCTATAAATCGAAGCCTACCGAAAGAGTCTGGGCCCCCATCACACGACTCCATGTTCGCTTCTCTTTCTTCTGGGAAGTAGAGAGGGGCTGAAACGCATGAGAGGCATGAGGGAGAGGCGATAAATCCTGTCCCTCTAATGGTTGGGAATGGGTCCGTGATGAACCAAATGACATATCACCTGGTTTAAAAAGTGGGTTTTAATAGGGAAAGAAAAAAGATCAAGGGAGAAGAAGACAGTGTGCGAGATTTAAAGAGTGAGTGGAAGTGAATGGGTGGAAGAAATAAAAAAGGTGTCTGTGTTTCAAAGAAGAGAGAGATCGGAGAAGGAGGAGAAAAGTGGCGTCCATGGTATTTTAAGTCCTTCAAAATTTCTAATTTTATGTTTACATATCGGTCTTGATAGGTATTTTAGGTACTGACTGGTACCAACTAAAAGAATTAGTACCTACTAATTGGTACCAATTGAAATAATTAATTACCACTAGACAGTAAGACCAATACCATAGCCTAATTCGAGATGTATTATTTTGATGTCATTTTTTGACTGATAAGACACATAACGACTAATACTGGTTGGTATGGTATAAAACTCATAATAATGCCCCAAATTTATGTTCTAGTTCGTAAATGAAAACAAATCTTTTATTAAAAATAGTCAAAATATAGTTTATTTAATTTGGGTACTAATTGAGTAATTTCAAGTTCAAAGTGGTATTTTATTGAAAAATAATTGAAATTTTTAAACAAATGTAAAAACCTTAAACGAATTTATGAAGTTTGCATTAGGTATTTTTTTTGTGTGAAATGTGATCACTTAATTTCTCTAAAATTAGACGATAAATCATAAAGGAAATTCAACAAGGTAAGCATTAAATATAACTATTGTCTCAATGTGCGTGAATTCTTTATTACTATATATATTTAACATAGGTCATTATATTCAGAATACGGACGTAGAGTTTATTGTAGTTTTACATTCAAATCAAATTTAGTGCTAGTTAGTTTTTATTAACGCAATCACATTTTTCAATTCAATGCATACTCTTGTCTTGCAAGATGAGAAAAAGTGAAAGGGAGCTAAATTCTTGACAACTTTTAACTTCATAATGTCTTTAGTACAAAAACAAATAAATGCAGGCATGAAGATTGAAATCATATACTTATGGGTTTGTTTACTATGATGGATACAGATGATTGCAATACCAACATTGTAATTAGACTTTGCTTAATGAAGTCGGGAATTTGGTGAAAATAATGATAGTTAGAGATGATAGCAATAGACCAACGCAATAATTATTGTAATTAATAAAGGCTTAATCCAAATGGTTACTTTACACACAAATAGTCTACATAACGTATTATTGATATGGCTAGTGCCGGCGTCCAGTACATATATCAGATTACATGATCTGTTTCTGGTGCGTAGAAGTTAAGCTCCGATTTAATAAACAGTTGCATTCATCATCATTGTCGACAATTTTTCTTTTCTGGTCCACCACAAAATTGTGGCAAAAGGGGTTTACGTGATTTCACCATTTTTTATTTTTATATATACTCGCATTCGAATAATAAATTAATGATAATTAGTATAACAGATAGGAATACTTGTCCCATGATCCACTGCTAATTTAAATGTTTACAACCAAGAACGTGGCACCCAGTTATCGCCATATATCACACACTGCATAACAATTACGTCATCAATCACAGTATTTAAATAGACGGGCTGAGATAAAAGTACTATCTGATTCCGTGTCATAGACGTGTACTTTACACGTACACTTTACATTCCAGGCAATGAGGATCTGTCCACGTAAGCTAGTTTTCTGTTGATGTGGGACAATCTTGTCATTTCGCATGCCCTACGCACCGTCTATGCACGCTTCTGAACACGCGACCGTGGCAGTAACTGAGGGTACATGAATGATGATGGATAGGTCAACTACCTTACCTGCTCCCCTTAGTTTTTAAATCTCCTTCATTTATTAATTATTATAAATGAACATACGCTGGTATGCATGCAGGTGATGATTCAGGTGCACCGTAATTTCCGTGCAGCCCACTTCAAATGGACAACAGAGCTTCGCCTATGTTATCGTTGTCCCGTTTTTGGTATATATATGAACTTGTTGAGTAGATGGTCAAAAGAAGGTGATGAACAAGTTATTCAAAGTTGAAGTAATTGGTGAATATGGTTTTATTTATTTTGGGAGCTTGTTTTAATTGGCAGATATTTACGTAAACACATAAATCATACTTAATTATTATTGAATAAGTCACAATTTTGATTAATTTCATTTTACGTACACTTTCTTGAATAGACCACATGATAAATTTGGACGTTGGAATCTAACAATTATGCTGGAAAATGACCCGCAAGCCTACAAAGCTGTAACGTCATGTTATATATATTGCTTAGCTGATGAGCAAGTTTGGATTACGCCAACAAATAAAAGGTAGTATGTTTAATTTAATACGTAGAACCTGGTTCAACCTGATCTTGCTGGGGTTGAACATCGTTGTTCGAATCTATGTTCTGTGCGATTCTGGCTATGGAATACCTGCAAAACAAATAACGGCGGGCCGGGAGTTGATTCCCGGGAAGCCCCTCCGACGCTCAAGTCAGTCTTTTAGTGTAGGTTTCGACTGCTGAAAACAGAGAAAAGTAGGGTTGTAATCTCGTACCTAAATCCGGTAGGAATAGTACTTTATATACCTGGGGTTACTGCTAGGTTTAGGTCTTTACGTGAGTCGTTGTGTTTGCATGGGAGATTATCTCCTGTGTCCGGGCCGTCAACATCTGGGCCTGGGGTTGAGCCCGATAAGGCCGACCCTGCCGACCCAATCAGAACCAAAGTTCTCATATATATATATATATATTTGGCACTGGTAAGAGGTCTGAATATTTCGTTTTATGCATCTTTTACGATTTCCTTAAACCGGACAATGAGTAAATTTAAAATGGGTTTTGGGTATATTATGTTATCATTTAGCTCCTGAAACTTGGAAACATCAACGTCGTGTTGGTAAATTGCTTTTTCCGACGAAAATTACTGACCAAGCAATATGGACCGGAGAGAGAGCTCCCTTTGTCTGTCGGCATTTACTGACACCATGATTCTTATCCAATTCCACCCACGAAGACCAACAAAACTTCAAAGAGAAAAAGGTCAGGTGTAAATGTGGTCCATATAGTAAGATAACCCCAAAGATGGCTCAATTTTAACCAACCAACCAACACTAGTAGAAACCAAATTAGTAGAAGCACCAAACAATCGAAGAAAACCGATTCACCTTTTGATATGCGAAACTTGTGGTTTTTCATAATTTTTATTCTTTAATAACTCACAATTAGATTATCCAGAAACAAGAACACCTTCACTTTTTAAACGAGAAATCGAATTCACAGACTCAGAGACGCACTCTTTAGATCCACTCTTAAGCGGGTGAGCTGCTCTCTATGGGGGCATAGGTAATTGTTGGTTTTGTGAAAGAGTACAAGTAAAGCATACAAATACTGTGGCCTTTGAGCTTCTCACTCACTCCATTCTTATTGGGGCATGATTGCCACACTCAACCTTTTGTATACAGTCCCATTGCTGGAGGGAAGTTGTGAAATCCTATTGCATCTGGCCCTGACTCTAACGAGAAGCTAATTAGCTGTCATCCCCACTTTAGTGATCCTCCATACGTGGCTCGCGTGCAAGCAACCATGACACGTGCATGATGACATGCGGGGTTGGTTCAAAACTTTAGCTCTAGATTTGATCGCATCCCACCACGGATTTGGCTGTATCGGTATGCTGACTTTTATTGTTGCTATATTTCGCAGGGCAGGGAACTTCTATATCATAAAATCAGATTTGGGAGATTTAGTTTGAGTTTGAATGAGCGAAAGTGAATGGGTAAACAGAAGTCCAGTATGAGGTATATATGCACAAAAGGTGCCCTCGTGAAAGCTTGACGCTCCATCTCAAGACCCACTTAATACACTTCCAACTGTCTCTGTTCCTTTTCCATGTTTGTATATGAATTCCATTTAGCACGAAATGCAAGCAAAACCTGGTGAAAGTAACAGTTTTGACTTTTGAGTCGGTTTGTATTGTTTACCTTTCGTTTCCTATTTTCTGCTAATATTCTGTTCAATGGGCTTGCGATCTAAGGATATAAAGCCCAACAGACTCTCACCATCCCGTCATGACCCAAGCCGATTCTCAGTTCTTCAAGTGTCTACCTTTTCACTTGATTTTGATAAGCTAGTTTGTTTCTTCATTGGATTGGCGAACAGGGGACTGTCACTTGTCGCCCTATCCATGGAGACATCTACATGGACCATTGTGTCCTCATCGGTTCAACTCTGCAATTTTCACTTCCCAAGCTCTTCTCGAAAACACAGTACCTCTCTCTCTAGTCTTCCATTCTTTAAACATTTTCTGTTGATAACGGATTAACCTTTCTTACTTGACCACAACCTTTCAGGGAGTTGTGGTTTAAGGAGGCTAGTTCCCAGAAATGGGCAATTGACAGCAGTGAACAAACCAAGACCGAAGCTAGCACTAACAATGGCACTTACAAAAAGTACAGATAGTAAAGTAACTGAACTTCAAGCTGGTGAGAGGCTGTTCCTAGGAATGGACTTTGGAACCTCCGGAGCTAGATATGCTCTCATTGACAAAGATGGCATAATCCACTCAGAAGGAAAGAGAGAATACCCCCGCTATATGGTAATGTTCTGATTGTCTCACTATTAATCTGTGATTGCTTTTCTCATGTTTCTTAGATAAAGCGTACGGGGATTGGCTTGTTTTTGTCAAACATATATATGAAGATAGCTTTCTTCCTACTTAAATGAATGAGGTTAAGAAATGAGATTGAAGTTGAAGTTGACGATACAAACTCCATAAAACTGTTTATTTCAACGAATAAATTGTTTAAGTGTCCAGTCCCATTTTGTTACTTTCGATGATAGTTGACGCCTTTATGATTAGTAGGAATGATGAATGAGTGGATGAAGTTCTTTTTGGAGGAGATACGGCCGTGTAGGATGCTACACGCTCTTGTCCTTAATTTACACAGCCGTGTGGATCAACCGTGTAATTTTTTAGAACTGTGTGAAGAAACATGTAAAGAGCAAAGACATACACGGTCGTGTACAAGCTCGTGTACATGACATACACGACCACGTGTGACGACCGTGTAGCTTTATGTGATCGTGTACATCTACGATTGAAGTGTCATTAGAAGAGACACGGTCATTTACACGACCACACTTTCGTATGCATTACATATATGGCTGTGTGTGACGACCATATAACTCAACGCGATCGTTTACATTCACAATTTAAGTGACGTGTATGTGATCATATATGATACAAAAAACCTAATTCGAGATATGAAGCGTGTGATCAAACATATATTGATGTTGATCAGATATATCTTAGTAATGATAAGCTGGATGAACCATACCCTGATAATGTTGAAGATGAAGTTGTTGAGGATAATAAGCAAGAATAACAATCGAATCTAAAAACTAATGAAATACATTTTCGAAAGTCAACAAGGGAGAAAAGACCTTCTACTAGATATCCAAGTGCAGAATACTTATTATTGACTGTTGACGGGTAGTCTGAGAATATGCAAGATGTTGTGTTTTGTGAAGACAAAGATATCTAACTCGCAGCTATAAAGAAAGAGATAAATTTTTTGAAGAAGAATGATATATATGAGCTTGTGAAGCTTCCAAATGACAAAAAGATATTGAAAAATAAATATGCGTTCAAGAAAAGACAGATAGTGACAAGTTGGTGAAGCACAAGAAAAGGCTAGTGATGAAAGAGTTTAATCAAAAGAAGAGTATAGATTTTGATGAAATCTTTTCACTAGTGATCAAGATGGGCTCAATTCGAACAATTTTGAATTTGACTATTTGTTTAGATTTTGAACTTGAACAATTGGATATTAAAACAGTCTTCTTGCATGGAGATTTTGAAGAAGGGATATACATGGAGCAGTTAGAAGGTTTTAAAGGTAAAGGTAAGGAGAATCTGGTTTGCAAGTTGAAGAAAAACTTATGGTATTAGAAGTTCAATTCTTTTATGACAGATTATAGTTACAATCAAAATTATGCTGATGCGTGTGTGTATTTCAAGAAGTTCACATATGAGAACTCTATCATTCTTGTTCTATATGTTGCTGATATGCTGATTGTGGGTCAAGACGTTGATAGAATCTAAAAATTGAAGGAAAATTTGTCTAAATCGTTTGATATGAAGATAACCTGAGAAAGAAAGAGTAGGAAATTGTGGTTGTCACATAAAAGGTATATTGAACGAATGCTAAAAAAATTTAATATAAAGCATGCTAAACGAATTAACACGCCTCTGACACCTCACTTCAAGCTGAGCAAGTGTGTATGTCCTCAACAGAAAAGGAGAAAAATGGTATGTCTTATGTTTCATACTCATCTGTAGTAAGGTCTCTGATATATGTTATAATGTGTACAAGGCTAGATATTGCACAAGATGTTGGGTTAGTGAGCAGACTCTTGTCTAATCCAATAAGAGTTCATTGAGAAGCAATGAAATAGATTTTGAGATACTTCAAAATGGAGTTTGTATTTTAGTAATGGGGAGTCAATTTTTGGAAGGTTATACGGATGATCTTAACGGAAGAAAATCTACTTAAGATTTTCTATTCAAGTTTGTAGGGGGAGACATTTCATAACAATCAAAGCTACAATAGTGTGTAGCTTTATCTACAACTGAAGCAGAGTATGTAGCTGCAATGGAAGCTAGTAAGAAGATGCTTTGGTTAAAAAAGTTCCTTTAAGAGTTGGATGTGAAGCAAGAAGACTATGTATTGTTTTCTAATAGTTAAAGTGTTATTGACTTAAAAAAAAAAAACTATATATCATTCCCACACATATAGATGTTAGATATCATTGGTTGAGGTATGTGATTGAGGAGCAACAATTGATGTTGAAGAAGATTCCTATGGACTTGAATGGTTCTGATATGTTGATTAAAGTGGTTCTTGGAAGTAAGTGTGAGCTTTGTAGTAAGTTTGCTGAGACGTCTCTCAAGTAACTGCTGAAGCATAACATGTTTTCCATATAAATTGGGTAGGAGGGAGAGATTGTTGAGTATCCAACTTTATTTTGTGATTTTCGGTGATTGTTGACGCTTTTATGGTTGTAGGAATGACGAACGAGTGGATAAAGCTCTCTTGGCGGAGATGTGACTGTGTAGGGTATTGCACATTCGTATCCTTAACTTACACGACCATGTGGGTCAACTGTGTAAGTCTTTGGAATCGTGTGAAGGAACGTGTGAAGAGTGAAGACATCCATGATCGTATACACGCCCATGTGCATGACATGCACAGCCGTGTGTAAGGATCATATAGCTTTCTGTGACCATGTACATTCATGATTTAAGTGACACTGGAAGAGACATGGTTACTTACACAACTGTATATTTGATCCTGTATAATGTAAAAAACCTAATTTGGGATATAAAAGAGGAGAAAACATAGGTTTATTCATTGAGAGGCACAAAAAAGGGAAAGAAAACAGAGAGTGAGAGCAAGTAGTTTCTGATTCTCATTTTTGTTTGATTGATTTTAGGATTGTTGAGAGTTTGTTGATTTACATATCAAATTTGGTTTCAATCCTAAAACTTTGTGACACAATTTGTTGTTGTGGGGTGAGAGATCAAACTTTGTAAATTCTTATTTGTGATTAGTAGATTTGTTTATCAGTTTGACCCACAATTTTTTTCTTTACTCCGATTTCACATAAATTTCTGTGTTTGCTTCTTTATTGAGTTTCTATTCTCATACTGATATTATCTGCTTAAACTTGATTAGAGTGTTTTGTTGTTGTTATTTGGTTGACTCTTTAGAGAGTTGTGTTCTTATTCTTATTTTATTGTCTCTCCCTACATAAACGAAGAATCTTGTTTATGTTGTCTAGAAAGAGTGGAGAAACAATTGATTGGGTGAGATCTTGGAGAAAAACCCTCTTCTCATTGCTGGAAGATGTTCCAGTTCATCTTCGCCCTCTTGTGGCTTCGATTTCTATTGATGGTACATCTGCAACTACCCTTATCGTCAACAGGTTGATGTCTAGGAAACATTGAAGTTATTTATCATTTCTTTGTCCAAATTAAGTTCACTTGAAATCAGACATCTAAACTTCTAGCTACAGTAATACAGGAGAGCCATTGTGGAGACCGTTCCTCTACAATGAGAGTTGTCCTGACGCATTGCCAATTGTGAAATCGATTGCTCCAGAAAACCATACAGTTTGCTCTGGATCGTCTACGCTCTGCAAGCTTGTTTCCTGGTGGAACATTGAGAATTCAAGCAAAGATTCAGCATTATTGTTACACCAAGCTGATTGGCTGTTGTGGCTTCTTCATGGAAATCTTGGAGTTTCGGATTATAATAATGCTCTGAAGGTATTAAATTAGTAAATCTTCATTTTTCTCCCACCCTGTTATGTGAAATTGTGATTGTTTCCAGGTTGGATATGATCCTGAACTGGAGTCTTATCCACCGTGGCTCCTTTCTCATCCATATTCACAACTTCTGCCATCTGTAGTAGCTCCTGGAACTTCAGTTGGATATGTAAAGGAAGACATTAGAAACCAACTTGGTATTTTCATGTCCTATTAAGTAGCTTTGATTAAATTGGTGCTACTTCCGAGTATATTAGAATCGCATGAAATGTTCTCTTTAAAACGATAAGGCAATAGTGAGGTTTTGCTTGTCTGCGAATTGCAGCCATTGCACTATGAAGATTTTCTATAACCAAATCATTGACTTCAGTACTGAAATTGAAATCTTTCAATACATCTTGGCAGGTTTTTCTAAAGATTGTGCTGTTTGCACAGGAACAACTGATAGCATAGCTGCCTTTATTGCAGCTCGAGCAACAGAACCTGGAAAAGCTGTGAGAATATTTTTGAATATGAGCTTTCTGCAAATATTCTTCTAGGAGGATCGTAGATGTTTTATCACTTAGACTACTCTATATCAAACTCTTAGTCTTGATCGATTCACTTATCTTATTGTGTGATTATAGAGGCCTTCAACACAAAATAGTATTTAAACAGAGATGATCTTGTTTGACTGGAAATTCTTTTTCCTTTATCTAAATCCTAATGTTTTTCATGTTTGCAATTCTAATTCATACTTTGGCCTGTCACAAGCATAGAGCTGTAAGTTCCAGTATATTTCAGCTTTTAGGTGCTCGTCTTTTTGGTAAATATGTTGACAGAGGGTCTCCCTCTTAGGTCACGTCTTTGGGTTCAACACTTGCTATTAAGCTATTGAGCACAAGTAGGGTTGAGGATGCACGATATGGAGTGTATAGTCATCGGCTTGATGATAAATGGCTGGTTGGAGGTGCTTCGAACACTGGTGGCGCGATTCTTAGACAGCTGTTTACAGATCAGCAACTGGATCAATTGAGTGAAAAGATAAATCCAATGGAACAGTCTCCTCTAGACTATTACCCTCTGAAATCAGTTGGCGAAAGATTTCCTGTAGCAGATCCAAACCTGGCCCCTAGGTACTTCTGTTTGACTCCATAGAAAAATTTCTGCCTCTTAACAACCACAGCAAAACAAATAGCAGCAGACATGTTAACAGTCTACAGATTTTATAATCCAGGCACTATTCTTATGCAGGTTACATCCACGACCGGAATGTAATGCCGAGTTCTTACATGGCATCTTAGAATCCATTGCCCGCATAGAGGTATTTCTCCTCCATGCTCCTTCCCACTAGATACCGAAAATGGTTGCTGTAAGGAGTTGAATGTTTGTTTTTCAGGCAAAGGCTTACAGCTTACTGAAGCATCTAGGAGCAACCCAAGTAGAGGAAGTGTTTACCGCCGGAGGTGGTGCGAAAAATGAGAAATGGACAACGATACGACAGAGGGTGCTTGGCTTGCCCGTTCGTCAGGCAACTCAAACTGAGGCCGCTTTTGGAGCTGCTTTACTTGCATTGAAAGGTGCCCAGCAAAGTATCAACTGAAAAAACTGTGGGAGAAAAGGAATCAAAATTCAACAAAGAAGATCAGAAATTGCATTTACTTGAGGAAGGATTCACAATATTGTATAAATGCCATCTTCAAATCCCTTTGATGGTGCACCAGCCGCAGTTGAGAGTAAGGTAATACCAGACAATGTTTTATGTATCGGTTTTAAGCTTGCAATAACATATATAGTCTTGAAGTCCTCGTGTATATGTATGTGTGTGTATATATAATATATGTATATCCTTTAAAACTTGTGGTAACGCATTCCTATGTAGAATGAATGCTCATAATCTATTTTATGCAACTTTAGATGGAGATATTAGAAAGCATAGTCACATCAAAGTAAAGTATAATATAGTGTTTGTTTGATCTCAAACTTTTGGGAGCAGTGCTTGGGCTGAACTTGACTCACTCCTAAGAAAGGTGAGAGTGAACACGCGTCCTTACTGGTGGGAAAATCACTGTTCCATCAGTCGGCGGTGATGTATGGTCAGAAGATCGAGGACAAAGGTAGCGATGTGACAGAAAAGGTACAGATAATAGATACAGAACATTCGGCCCTTAAGGGAAACGGCCAGTTCCATTTTTACTGTTTTAATCTGGTTACAATTCATTTCAACAGGCTAGAACAAACAGTAAAAGTGGATGTCAAGTGAGTGATTCTTGCCGTAGAAGTCATTTTTTAGAGTAAAAACGAATCCATTGTATTAAATGCTCACTGTCCATGCAATCATGATGAGAGTGATCTTCCCTTTCCCTAAGAAAGCCCTTTCTTAAGGTTGAGTTGACTGGCTTGGCAAATGGCAACAGGGTCACTTGATTTTTGGACACGAAGTCACGAACCAGTTTTAGCGTCACCACTGAGTACACCTTCAATTCGTTCTCAGCGAGTATGTTATAAGGTATATAAAGCATGACAACTCGTTAATTAACGCTGAAATATTAACGTTAAATTAGAGTTGAACAAAAATTAAAAAAGATTATAATTACAAAATTGATGAAAATTTTTTAATCAAACCTATAATTAATTATAAAATTTTTTTTATCTTAAATAAGTATCTATCGACGGATCTAATGATTAATTCTCTCCGACGGATCTAATGATTAATTCTCTCAGTGATTTGTAAGCAACTCACGAAATAGGATAATGATATAAAAATTTAAGGCTGCTGGTTAGCAACTCATTTCCTTGTGTTTTGGTGTCTACAACGTAACTTGTTTCGTATCTATTATCCACCCATTTCTTGATTCAGACGAGAGATAGAGAGAGAGAGAGCGCGAGCCTTGAAGGGCAAAGCGGTAAAATCGACTGTCATTGTCATCTTCTGTTTATATAAAGATATTCATGTTCAAAGAAACTGCTACTCAGCATCTCTTGATCTTTCTGTATTTCCCTTATTCTTCTGCTTCTCCACTCAGCCTCTTTCTGTATAGCAAGGCAAGCTTAGCTTCTCCGATCACTAGCTTTGTAGATATGGCTACAATAATAGTTCAAAGCCAAAGTAGCTTAAATCCTAGAGCACCTGAATTCTATCCCATTTACGATTACCACAACCGGTTCATCCTCACTTACCAAAATCTTACAACATTTGCCACTTTTCCTTCGACACAACAATATCCATCTTCTTATCACTACGAAACTTCAGTGCCATCCCTTTATGTTTGTTATCCAACCCCTCACAACCTCAATACTGCCCCCGACATATTTCCCAAACTCCATTGTTTCTCATCTCCAGAAGCAGTCGAGCTGAGCCCTTTCTTGGTACCATCTGAACAAGCTAGCATTGGGCAGCATGACCACCAAGTGAACCTTGCTGATTTAGGAAATGATGCCGTTAGTGCAAGAGTGAAAGGTGGACTCTCTAAGCGTAGGTGCTCTGGAAATAGCTGCCGTTGGGGTTTGAATGGGAGAGAAGATAGTTACAGAAGACGTGAGCATCAGAATGTTAAGAAGGATCGTAAGGTAAAGATTAATGACGGTAAAGTTAGCGAGAAATCGAGAAGATGTAGAAGAAATGTACGCTCTTCTTCGGGTGGTTACAGGCGGTATCATCCTGTTGTGCCCGTGAGACCGGACGCAGATAATACGACTGTTATGATAAGAAACATACCTAATAAATATACGTATGACTCTCTCTCGTCTTTGTGTTTCTCCACTATTGTGCGCTTTTATTCTTGGGACCTTATGTTCATTAGCATGCTTTGGTAGAGTAGTGTTGGTAACATGTTTTTAAAGGTCCCTTTGATTGTGCCTGGCATTCATATTGGTTCTTAAGTTTCTGCAGTCGTGAATTGTTGATGGACTTCTTGGACAATTATTGCATGGTTGAGAACCAGAGCCAGAAAGCAGAACTCCAAAGTTCTGAGCTTGTCAATGAAACAACTGTCTCGGCCTTTGATTTCTTGTATCTGCCTATGGACTTCGCGTGAGTTTTCATACTATAACAAGTGGATTCATTGTTTTCTTCCTTAGGTTATTAATGACATTATACGCATGAAGCCACTGATAAATAAATTCATTTAGAAAAGGAGCCAATAAAGGCTATGCATTTGTCAACTTCACTGACCCAAGAGCTGCATGGAACTTCCACCGTGCAACGGATAATCAACCCTGGGATCTTTTCCAATCGAGCAAGATACGTGAAATAGCCTGTGCTAGAATCCAGGTGTCTATATAGTGATAATGCAATTCTTTCAAATCATTATGGCAGTAACCTCCATATCTTTCTCAGCTTTTCTGTTTTGCACTTGAATTTTGGATAGGGCAAGGAGCAACTGGTAAGCCACTTTCATAACTCAACTTTTGAGTGTGACTCTGATATGTACTTGCCAGTCTGCTTTAGCCCACCTCGTGATGGCTCCAGGGTAACGGTGAAGCAGACGACTGTTGGGAGGCGTAGATTGGCAAACCAAAACTAGCGTTGAAACAATGTGACTGTACAAAAGTGATGACCCGTTATTCTCCTTTGAACTGCTGGTCTGTTTTCACTTTTGTTTTCCGTCTCTGTAAGTCGTTTCCAGTTCAAACTTGTGTATTGATCGGATGTGTACTAGGGTTTGTCACTTAGAACTGCAACTACCAGTTGTATTGCCTGTTTACTACAGATGAATATGGTCCAGATTGTGTTGTGAGAGGAGTTGGTGGACCTTGGCACCCGCTACGATGATTAAGGACACAGAGCAGGTGATGGGATCCACCTTCTAGATGAAATGTATGGTTATGATTTGTTTCTGCTTTTGAGTTACTACTGACATGGGAGATTGTACCCAACTCTCATAACTAGTCCTCCTATAAGTACTAGTGCCGGAGCGCAATGGAATAGCAATGATTATCTGTATGTACAGTGAATCTCAGAATCCATTTTCTGCTCCTCAATCTTTCTGACACTGAATGTTATTTGTCAAGTAGTTGTTATGAAATTGCTGTAGCTGTACGTATTAGATATATTTCAAGAGAGTCTCTCTCTACTGTTTACTCGTAATGTTGCTTCAATTCAGGGATTGAAGCAGACAGAGCCTCTCCAAAGTCCAAACTGTTTTTCTTTTATTGTCGATAATACGGTCAAAATCATCTCGTGCACTAAGTGCGAGCGGCATGCTCATGACGTTCGTTGCTAATCATGAGGTTAATGTGGATTATTCAGTATTAATTAAGCACGTACTTTAATTATTCATTAAACTAATTATTTAATTAGAAAGTTAATTTATGAGTATTATTAGTTTCTAATTAATTAATGAAATTATAAAAATAAATAATAAAAAATAAAAGAGTGTGGAAAGAGAGAAAATTACTTTATAATAGTTCAATTAAATAAGTCTTAACTTACATCATCTTATAAAATTTCATTTGATTAAACCAGTGGGTTGGCGTAGGTGGTCTATGTTTTCGTCGCTTAATCAAGTGGTTGGGGGTTCGATTCTTACCTTTGGGAATGTAGCAAGCTCCTGGGTTAGCTGTAGCCCTCCCGTGTTGGAGATGTTCCCGCAGCGAAGGCCCAAAAAAAAAATTCATTTGATAATTTATTATGTTTTCTTTCAAATTGGTGTAGATAAATCTTTTAAACATATTCTTTGTTCTTAGATATAGAAATACTCTTACAATCGTTTTACTTTTTCATGGTAAATTGGAATACTTTACAATTATTATTCAAGATTAATAGAGATTGTGATGATGTCTTGCCCCGTATAACTTCTTTAGGGTTGACTTCCATCATCTTCCTCCTATATTCTAGCAACTGGCCGATCCATGGGTGATGTGCATAGGATATTCTAAGTGCACTCTTCTTCTGCGGATCACATCTGTTACCAGAGTTTCCTTTCCTCCAATTTCTCTATGTTGCATCAACTATTTTTTTGTGTTGGATCAACTACATACGAGGCTATATGTGTTGTGCTTCCTCTGTTCTATATTTTTCGGTTGTATTCCCCCCATATGTTTGGCTTGAGGGTTGAATTTAATCATCATTTTCTGATTTCTGGTTCTTTTACCCTTAAAGAGGTTCGCATGATGTGTTTCGACGAGTAGCTAAAAAGATCGGACATGATAAAACTTAGATGTGCTTTAGTACTGTTTGAATATCTCAAAGGAGAGGTGAGCAAGATGCTACATGTTTTTTTAATTGAGCTGCTCAGTTGTTAATAACAATATGAGCAAAATCTTTAATGAGTGGATTTTACCAGTAAGAGATGGGCAGTTATTAACAATGCTTGAAATAATTAGAAAAATAGTGATGAAGAGGCATGTAAATAGGAGAGAATTTGTACATGTTTAGAAGTTAGATGTTGCATTGAACATTATGAAGAAATTGAAGAAGAACAAAAAAGATTTAATGCAATGGAGAACAGTCTAAAATAGGGATTGGGTATATGAAGTGTCAAAGAGTGATGACAAACATACTGTAAGAATTAGTAGACATCAATCATATACTGATAGTTGTGGAATAGGAGATCTATGTGGATAGATTTCCACTGCAAACATAGTTGAAGATATTATTGTACTGAGTCAATAAAGCGATATTGTGAGTTCCATACACGAGCATTCATTACATTATTAATAATTAGTTCAAATGAATACTGTAAATGATATGTGTGTTTCTAGGTTGGTAGCTTTTCATATAACAATAAAAGGAAGTATGGAGATGTTAATCCCCAAACATTCGAGCTGTCATTATCTAAGGTTTAAAGGACAATCTAACATTACTTCTTAACAGTTACAAACTAAAGCAAAGAGGAGGAGAGCATCATTGACTTAACCGCTACATGAATAACTTTATCAATTAAACACAACTGGTGGAAGCAATATGACATAAAATCAACCACATTAAAGATGGTGACTACAAGAGAAGAAAAGGGAGGCCTTACAAAAACTAAAGGGAAGTGATCAAGAAAGATATGTCAGAGTTGGCCCTTACTGAAGCAGTGACTAGAAATAGAAAAGTCTGGCGTGATCGAATAAGGATAAAAGATACCCTTTAAAGTTCACCAAAACAGTTAAGTAAGTTATTAAGAGATGTTTACTTTAACGCTCGCGCCACGTAGTTACCGCGTAGGAAGTCCAACCCAATGTCCTTTTTGCCTTTTTTAGTTGTAAGTCTTGGACAAGGCTTTCGGGCCTACAACTTGGCTTTTCAGGACAGGTATGTGGGGAAAGATCCCACGAGGGCGTCTAAAATCGTAGGATTGTCATACCCTTAAGGTCTTTGAGCAAGACTCCGAGCTTAACTAGCGACAAGAAGAGCCGGACTTTGCAGCTTCAGGTACTAGTAGACCTAGACATCATCAGGTATATCCTTTGGTTATATTTTATATTTTATTTATTTATGTATTTATTGTAATTTTTATTTACATAATTATTTAGCGTGTCAGTTTTACTTATTTACTCTTTAACTTGCATTATTCTTTTATTGTCACATCTGCATGTGGGTCTATTGGAAACAGCCTCTCTACTATGTAAGGATAAAGCTGTGTACTATCAGACCTCCTTAGACTCCACTTTATTGCAGAACTTCAGACTAGATGTGATGATGATATGTATTTGCAATAAGTTTTTAGTGGATATATTATTCACATAATACTAAATGAATGGATGGATGGACGAATATTGTTGGTACTTTCTTTTAGGATAGATATGTTGTCTTTTTTTTTTTTGAAAAATTGGATAGATATGTTGTTGGCATGCATCTATGTTTGCCACTTTTGGATATGTTTGCCACCTTTGCGTATGAATTCCAAATTTATACCTAATATTAATTTGTTTTCCGTTATTGGTTAATGAATTCCAAATATATTACTATTATGAATTGCTAAATATTAAAAGTGTTAATAAAAGTTCTAATGCCCAATCATATCATTATATTTATTCATTAGAATTTAAGTTTGAAACAAAATATTACAATTCAATGTCATTTTCGCACAACATTTTTAAAAATAACATTCGCTGTAAACACAATAAACCATATTAAAATATTCAATAAATAAGTTTTAACTCGTTTCTTGTTTGTCAACAAAATAATGCCTTACTTTTTAAGCTTTATTTGCTTCTTAATTCTATAGTTGTTCTTATTTTAACTGTAGTTATTTGTACCTCCTTCAACATACATCCTTCTTTCTTTAAATTATGAATCACTTCTTTAAATGTATTCTTGAAATACATTTGGACGTATAAATTCAGGATTTTAATCGATGATGCTAAAAGCCGAGTCACCAATTGTACTTCTTCTAATATAGTTATGCAACACAAAAGCTGTACAAATTGTTCTATTTTGATCCATAAATGAATACTTAGGCATTTTCTCCAATATCTTCCGTCGAGCCTTAAGAACACCGAAAACCCTTTCAATATAACTTCTCAATGATGAATGAGCTCGATTAAAAACTTTTCGAGATCCTTTTGGATTTGCACTACGAAACTCCGATTGATGATATCTTGTCTTTGAGTAAGGTGTCAAATCCTTCTCTTTCCGGATAGCCTTTGTCAACTAAGTAATATTTACTTGAGTTTTCATAGAAGCAATATAATTAGTATAAATGATATCATAAAAAGTCTAAATCATGAATAATAAATCCTACAAATCTTAAAATTACCTATCGATGGTTTTGGAAATTTAAGTCTTGGATTACCGATTGTATCAAGAAAAATACGTGAATCGTGTGCTGATCCCTCCCAACCCGCTAAAACATATGTAAATAGTAAGTTAAAGTCACATACAACCAATACATTTGTTGTTGTTATTCCTTTCTGTCCTCTAAATCTCATTTGATCCTCCTTTGCATCAACTATCGCTATATGTGTACCATTAATAGTTCTAATACAATCATAATATAAAACAATAATCATAAGATGATAAAACAATATTTTTTTAATAAAAAATATAATGAAGGGGGAGGAAGAACATATTCAATTACCTTGAAATGTGGCATATATCTAACATCATTGGCAATTTGTGGTGGAATGTCCTTGAATTCGGGATCTTTTGGTACGAGTATATCCCTTGAAAATCCATCCATACCGGTCAGAACTTCGTTAAAAACTCTACTCATAGTTTCACTAGAATTTTGACGCTCTTAGGTATCTCTATTAGAGGAATCTTTACTTAGGACATATATGAATAAATTAACTTTCTCCAAAATAGACATCCTATCCAAAGGTCTCAAACGATAATTATTTTCCAAAACCATACATAATTGACGAAATGTATTTTGATTCATCTTAAATGTATTAAAACACCTTTTTTCATTACCATTCAACAATTTATTCATCCATAGTTCTCTTGTTTGATAAGAAGTCATGCATGGTTCCTTGTATATGTAGTTAAAAAAATACACACTCATGTAACCCGCTATATAAGCCACTGAATCCCAATACTCAATCTCATTGTCCAAAAATTGCTTCATTTGCAGAAGTTGCATAATTTGCATATCATTATCATCCATACCTACAGATCAATAAGTAAAATTATATTGCAAATAAACAAGACACTTATATGTCTAAATATAAAGAAATAAATAATATAGCACGTAATAAATGTTTAATGTTTTTTATGTTTGTCATACTCATACATAAACTTTATGCATTCAACTCTCTTTGTATCATCTGGTAAACAAAAAAAAAAAGGACCTTCTTTGCTGATCTTCAATCAACATGCAAGTAAATTAAAATTCAGGAGTACCAGTCTCTAAACTAGGCAAAGTTCATATTTTTTCCACAACATTCGTAATATCATGATGTGACACACTAGTACCAGTACTTTGTGATGCACCAATATTCATCGTGTAAAAATTTTTCGTAATGGATCTATTCATCTCCATTGTTACACTTTGTATCTCTTGAATCAATTGCATCATATCGTCAAACCTCTCATACATTATTGCAGATCTTCCTACCCTTTTTGCAGAATCAGTTCTTACACTTTTGTTACTTTGTGAACTATCACTCTCTAAAACCCTTTTGCATCTTCTTCTGTCACTCCCTTCATTATGTGTAGCTTGAGGGGTTGGGGTAGGTTTTGTCCACACTTCTTCCCAATTGTTTAGACCACTCGTCTCATCTAAATTCTCATGATCATGATAGCCTGAGAATTGATGATGAGCATTATAACTATCAGGTAGAGAAGGAACATATACTTCCTCAGCTTCTCATTGTCCTTGTAGAGGGTCAACCACAGGACAAAATGTAGTCTCTTCTTGGGCCAAACATCCAAAAAGTTGATCCAACTTACATTCAAGCTCAGGTTCAAGCTCTTCCTCTTTAAATGTTTTAAAATTGATGCTCTCCTACAAAAAAATTAAATAACTTATATTTAACTAACTATTTAGCATTAGAGTTAAGGAAAATAACTTGAATTGGGGAAAAAGCATAACCTTAATCTTCAAAGTCCACCACTCCTTACTAGCAGCAATTGTTCCTTTGTCATAATCCCATCCTAATCTCGTTTCTTTCCCTTTCAATTATTTCCAAAGACTCCATTTAGTTCTCATCCAATCAAACTTATTTTTAAGCTTTGTTTTATCCCATGGTAAGTTGATTGCATTGTGAAACTCTTCCTCCACCTTTTTCCACGGTAACCTTTGACCAATAACTCTACCGTGTTTTCTCTGACTCCTTTTAATATGTTGGTTACAAATGTCACAAAAGATAAGAAGAGTTTCTTTTGGCTAACGAATCCTACCTATATCATTCCCCGTTGACTTCCTTCTTTGTTTCTCTTGATGATGCCATCTAATCATATAAGATGAAAAAGATTATATGCTAGTTAATCAATTTGCAATTGATTTCACTACTTAATTAGTTTTACTAACTTGAATTAGACCATTTCAGCAAAATAAATATATAAAGACTTTTTATCATCGTAATATTT
>JANZLH020000427.1:3688624-3705176 GCA_026770325.2 Erythroxylum fimbriatum
GATTTATATTTAAAAATAATTTATTTATATTCTTATTTATATAAAAGTATACACAAACAATTAAATATTTTTTATATTTTTCATTCATAAAAGTTTTATTAAAATTTTTTATTTTATTATTAATTATATACAATTTATTATGAATAATATAAAAATACTGTTATTAAGATAAGAAAAATTAATATAAAAATATTATTAATTATATACAATTTTTGTAGACTATAATAAATGAGTATGGAGAAAAGGAGGTTAAGATTAATTGGTATTATGAAAAATTATTGTAGGTATATTAGATAATATGTATTCATTAGTTTATATTCATTTTAAACGCGTTAAATTAGAAATTTCTTATTTTCACTGTTTAGGATAGAATAAAACGTAATATAAAACATTTCGTTTCTATCTCATTCTGTTCTATTCTATTATAAAATTATAAAAATGTGTTATGTTGTATTTCATTTTGTTTATAAGATTTTGCAGCTATCTCCCTGATTGAATGAGTAATTGTCTCTCTTATATTGAAGATGGGTCATCTCATCTCACAGTTTCGGTCTCTATGGATTTGATTAAATAAATGGGACCGGCAAGAGCCGGCCCGGAAGTGCCATGTGGGAGGTGGAAAGACCAGACTGGGTCGTTATGATAATGAAAGTGGGAAGACTGCAGGTGCCAAAGACCAAAGCACTAAACAAAGTCAAATTATGTATATATAAATAAATATATATACGTCTCAATAATGAACGGAAGCTACAGTGAAAAAAGACGTTAAGGCTAATGGCTGCATTTACAAGTGGAGGCCTCTTTTTATGCTTGCAGATAGATTCGACTCTTCTTTCCAGGAATATGAGCTAAAATATCTTTTACCTGTTGCCTTTTGAAAAGACAACTGGCTAACCTGGGCCAACCGGTCTGCCTGACCTGGCGTAATTGACTCGACAGAGAAGAATACAGGGAACAAGTTCCCTTTCAACAGTCTACGTAGACACACCTACGGCTGTATGATTTCCAACCCATCGCACACAACTTGGTTAACCACTAATCAGCCATTTTTGAGCTGATTCATTGTTTTTAGCTGATTGGATTGACCCGTCAAATAGTTTGGCCAATAGCTGATTTATTGGTTGGTTTAAAACAAGCAGTTATATAAGAGGGTTTTCTAAAATTTTAAATTTCAATTCCTATTTAACCCTTTTTTCTCCTTGCATTGAAGATTCTCAGTTATCGTTTTATTTTTACACCTTTTTGTGTGTAACGAATGGTCATGAAACTTATTGTTTTTTTTTTTTGACATTATCATGAAACTTATTGTTGAAATACAACCATATCGGCACAGAAGCATCTTGTAGCTTGTCATATAAACAGGTGCAAGTGTAGGTAGTAATAGATAAAATGTTGTCTTTAATAGAAAATGAAAATAAAAGACTTGTATGTATTTTTAATACAGACAAACATGACTTATCTAAATAATTTTAAATAAAAGTCCTATAAAAATCATAACAAAGACGAATACAATAATCCTATTTCATACAATAGTACAAATATAACACAGACGTTAATTCCTTATCTAGACTTAATTTACCATAATCAAATAACTAAATTTGAGTATAATATTTTCTCATTATCATATCTTAGGTAAATTGTGATTAAAATGTTTGGATGTATTATTATTATTATTAGAGTTATAAACTTAATTTTTATAATATCTAAATTTTAAATTCTTATAAGAATATTTAACCAAATAATAAGACATATAATATTCATACCTTTATAATTTTTTTAAAGTCACGTCTTCATAATTTATTTTATACATAAAATTTTACCAAACAACTAATACAATCCGATGGTCAAATTAGTTAACTATCAACTAACAGCTAATATAATTATCTAACAAGTTATTCTCTTTAGCCATCACACACACACCTCTTTTAATTCTACGGGTAAAAAATCTATAACAAACCACACCGTTACAACCTTGTTATTTATGAAACTTGAGCAGGGAAGTGCTTTTATTTTCTGTAGATCACTTTAGAAAAGAAAGAAAGTTAGTTCTCAGGTAAGACTAGACGATGAAAGTAACGATTATCCTGCAAGGGTTCTCTCCAATCATGGAACGCCTTGATCACATTTCTCCTTACGGGAGCCAGTCCAATTCGGACTAAATAACAAGCTAATGAATCGCCTACTTTTTGCCACTGGATTTGTATATATATATATATATATGTATGTATATCATCCACGATATGATGTCCATCCCATATGATAACACCACAAAATAATTTGTGCTGCCAAATTCCATAGTTATCTGTGACTATAAAACATTGAAACATTATTCCAAGTCATGCTTCCAATAAAATTACTGTACAGATTTAAACTGCTCTATGTTGCTCAAAATTCCTACTGCCTAATTATGCAAATAATCACAAGCAGCACCCTTTTTGCAATGCCCATTTTCATGGAATTTGCACACTCTCTGTCCTTTAAAGGAGGGCCTGGAAGACTCTCCTCTGTTAAACGAGGGTTGCCTATTCCATGGTTTACTTCCATGATTAGAATCACCACCCTGAGAAATTCTCTCTCTTTGGCTGGACAATCTGTCTCCACTTTGATTCTTTTCAGTTGCCCACCCACTCAAGTTTCCACTAGGAGTTGCCCAACCAGGATTTGCATTCCCAGAACGTGATCCTTGACCAGGTGCAACCCATCCCGCATTTACACTTACCGGTGCCGCCCCTTGACCAGGTGGTGCCCAACCTGGAAAGGAATTCCCCGGTGCTTGCCCTTGAATAGGAGCAGTCCAACCCAAATTTGCAGGTCCAGACCCTTGACCTTGCCTAGGTGCAACCCAACCTTGGTTAGCATTTCCAGGTCCAGGCACATGGGCAGGTGCAACCCATCCATGATTTGAATTTGCAGGTACAGGCCCACCCCAAGCCACATTGGGATTTCCAGAAACTGGACCCCAGCCAGTGTTTTGATTGTCTGTCCCTTGTCTCGGTGTAGGGCTTTGATTATCTGTCATATTCATGCCCCATGGAACATTTAGTGGAGGAGCCGCAGGCTGAAGATTTGATTGTGTAAAAGAATTTTTCCAAGCATCCGATAGCACCAAATTTGAAGTGCCCGGGATAACAGAAGCAGCAGTATGATTTCCTGGAGTCAAGGATGACGCAGAATTATGGAGGGAGGTTGGTGCATCACGCCAGTTACCATACGCACTAGGTTGGGTGGGCATAGGGATTGAGTTATTTGGATCTAGCTTCTGGGAAGAGGAAGCTTCCCATGCTTGAGATCCATTTCCAGGTACAGCGCTTGAACTATTAATTCCTGAGTTTGCAAGGAGACCAGGCATCCATCCTTGAGATCCAGCAGGAATATTACCATTCACAGGTTGAACTAAGCTGTGGAGACTTTTCATATCAATAGTTGCACTAACAGAACCACTGGAAATAGCAGTTGGAAGCATATGAGAATTGAGTTGTAACCCAGGGGATCCACCAGAAACTGTTGATTGAGAATGCATTTGAGATAAATTTGCATTACCCAAATGCATACCTGCTTCTGGCTTTGGAACTGAACTAATTGTATGTGAGATATTTGTACCATCTAGATGGTCACGTATCTCTACATGCCCACTTATCTTTGTTGATGATGACTGTGGAGTACCATTGTGAGATAATTGGACATTATCTGATGAAACTACCTCATGATGGTGTAACTCGTTGTTTCCTGCTGAAAATCGGTTAGCTTCAAAGAGAGATGTAGGAGATTGAGCCTGAGTGGGTGACCACTTGCTTTCATAAGCTTGTCCCTTTTTCCCACTGGGTGCTTGTGCAGGAGTAGGAGAAGGAAGATTTGTATCAGAAGCCCACCTATCCGTGGCATTGTTGGGGACATTAAGGAGAGTTGGAGCAACTCGGACCATAGAATTAGCGCTTTCAGATTGAAGCTTCAAATTTTCTCCAGAATTGGCAGAATACAAGGATGATGGATGTAAATTCTGCACCAACTGAGTCTTCAAGAGACTGTTATCCACAGATGGAGGCTCTTTCTGAATATTGCCAGATAACGCCTCAGTCAAAAGTATAGAAACATCTTGCTTCTCTGTAGTTCTCCATATCCTCAAGTCAGAAGGGAAATACCCAGTAACACTCCATTTTCTCAGCTGTACCATTGAAAATGGTCCTTGAATTTTTCCAGATGGATCTTTGTAATGCCAAATCTTTTCAGTTTCACTGGTTCTTGAAATAGATTGTGTTGATCCCGAAGGAGGCGCAGGTGAAGTGCTTGGCATAATCTGAGAAGTAGATTCTGGTTTTAGAACTGAATGAGCACTGTAAGCTCCTGAATTTGGAGAAGCTTTTTGCTTCTCCCAGTTCTCTAGTAGATTTGCTTCTCTTTCCCTCCCTTGATTCCATTGATAGTCATTTACAATCTCATCAGTTCCAACTGCATCTTCCACCCTGCTCAGAAAACCTTTATTAGACATGCTTCTGTTTAAATCCCGGTTCATGCTCATGTAATTCCTTGTTCCAGCCCAAGATTCGTTTGTAGTAAAACCTCCTTTTCTCGGAGAAATCGGTTCTTGTCCTCTTACTCCAGCCCAAGAATCGTTTGTAGTAAAACCTCCTTTTCTTGGAGAAATTGATTCTTGTCCTCTTACTCCAGCCAAAGAATCATTCATTGTAAAACCTCCTTTCCTTGGAGAAATTGGTTCTTGTCCTCTCCTGCTAAAACTACTGCTTCTAGGTCTAACGTAATTTTCTGCAACACCAAGAAGTAAGATACAGTTGAATGACCCAGAATATGATACAATGAACTATACAGGAAGTAACGGAATCAAGCAAATGAGACCTTGTCCCTTGTCATCATTTTCTCCATCTTCTTCAGATTCATAGCTTGGGTCCATTTTTGGATCAGCATGTATTTCAGGAATCTCTTCCAATCTACGATGGCGCTCCTGAGGAGACTTCAAAAGCTGCAATTTCTCCACACATTCTCTGAGCGTAGACAGAAGTTAAGAACTACTAAAATAGTTGAATAGAATTGCAAGAATTTCCAAGAAAACATGTGACAAGTAATAAATTCGGTAATATGAAGGCTTCTGAATTCAGACTTGAAAACTTTAATTTCCTATCATCTGTATGATTTTGACCATATCCTATCCTAGTTGAAATTTTACTGTGTAATCCCTATGCTTTATAGGCATACACCAAGAAAGAGCCACAAAAGTCTAGGCGTAGACGAGGATTTGAAGCCAACACAGAACTCACAACAGTCATTCATCTAAATCTATCTCCCTATCTAGTTCACATTTAACATATAAGAACAAGCTTTGCTGTGATAGAAGTTTCAGAGCTCTACAAGAATTCATAGAATGGCAAGATGAATTTAAGCATGTCTGTCAAGTCTATTTTCTAATCTAAAGCCTATAATATGCAAGTAGATTGTTCAAGAGGACACAAAGTTGCTAATTTAATTTGCACAAGTTTAAGAAAATCCATAGATTTATAAACTGCTGATATTCCTCAACCTGTACTCTAATTTGAATATGGAAAGAATACCAAGTAATATTAGCTTTAATGGCATATATCCTTCAAGATGACAAGAGTTCAAACCATTATATAACTACATAATAGTAACTATTCAGATCTTCAAAAGGATATTCCTTTCTCCGGCCCAAATCACTAGCTCGATCTCGAAGATGACTGAGACGAGTAATTTCAGTTTCCAATGCCTGCCACATAATAAGAGAATCATCAGATATCAACTCAGTTTACATAAAGAGGAGCCTGTTGGAGTGCTCCAGAGGTTTTTTTTTTTCCGTTGTTTTGAAAATTTGTATTAGTTCAACAACGAGACAGATGAGATACCATCAGCAACACAAAGTTAAACTTCTTATATCATCTTCAACCCATTATTTTGAAATTCAACATTAATTATCACCGTGGACGGTTACTATCCTAAGGTTGAGCCTCAAGCATGCAACAATATAGTTCTGTACTGATATTACTAAGAAGTGATTATCATCCCCATTATTTACGCTCAAAACTTACATCTTCAACTCTCACAGCCTGAAGTGCCATAGCCTTCTCTTGTATGTCCCCCTACGAACAGCACACAATTCAGAATGAAGAACATCCAGTAACTTAACAAAACACTACAAAGTAATGCTGCCTCACCACAGTCAAGCGATTAAGAAGTCCACATTTTATGCTTTGCCGAAGACGCTTGCATTCATCCTAGGACATCAGACAAGATAGTTAACAAGCAGATCCAGCAAAATGAATGCACCCATTCAAGCCAAAAGATTCATCAAGTACTGCCACTGGTTTGCAAAATCAATAAAGCTGAACTTTGCCCCTCAATACCAACCCAAACGCAATGTAAGCAATCATTCTAATTTCTACAAAGTAAGACATGCTTTAGACGGTAAAAGAAACAATATAATCATCCCAGTTTTTCACTCTAAATGAAGAGTTATAAAATTACATCAACAAAAGAAATCATGTAAAGACACCAAAAACGACAGAATAAAGAACAAATAAAAGGGAAATGGCTTGTCACCTCAGTAAAATCTTGATTTGAGATTATATCAATTGTCACCACCTCTGTCTTGCTTAGATTTAATATTTCAAGTTGAAAAATGGCTGTTTTTTTGCCAACTCTGTAGGGCTCAGGAGCTTTGCTTGTACCTGCACAAAAATATTAAAATGAATTTATCCTACTATTACACAATTTTTATACTTCCACAAGGCAATATGAATAGTGCACAAGGCAAACATGAGGGTTTTACCAACAACTTGCACAAGCCTGTACAAATCTTGCTTTTGGGCATTGCCAGAGATTCTTATTCTCACAAAAGCACCAACAACTTTGTCATGAAATGTCTCCATATCTTCAATTAGATTCTCCACCAAACTGCGTTTCAAGTAAATTAAACAGATATTATGCATATCAATAGCTGCATAATCATCAAGGTTTGATTGCAGTCCTCTCCCATCACCCTTTTTCCGTGATTTGCGTTTCTTATCCTTAGTTGACTTCACAGGGGTATCATAGTTCCCATCAGCGTCCAACTGATTAGCTTCAGTGTCAACAACACTCCCTTGCTGATCATCCACTTGGGAGTCCTCTTTCCAAAGGAAGTGCGACTCAAGAAGCTTTAACATTTCAAAATGGCCCACGCGTGGCTTCCCAAACAGACTCTGAAGCCTTGAATCACAAATTATTTGACTTTTGCGACGAGGATCACGGAGTTTGTTCCTTTTTATGTATTCCAGCAGGAGAGCTTGTACATCAAATTGAGAACAAACCGACTTGTTGCCATTCCTCATGTGCACGACAAACTCCAAAAGCTCCTTGGAGGCCCACTGAATTCTTTCATCAGATGTTACCCCTTCAGCTCCACTGCCTGTTGCTGAGTTTGGCAAATTTCCTTCCCTAGAACGAGAATTCATTCGTTTTCTACCCCTTCTTCTTTTAGGGGCTGTCACTTCCATATTAGCAGAACTGTCTGATCCTGACCCTTTGTCATTATGAATGTTATAGACTTCATCTGGTGAATCTTGCATACCCATGTTTATTTCAGGTCCTTTCCATGGGTTTTTAGCTTGAGCAATTTCTTCAGAAGTTAGAGAGAACCTCGCTTTTAGGTCAATCAAATAATCCTTGAAAAGATACTCCCAGCTGTTTTTGTCATCAAAATTCACATGGCCCTGCCAAAGTACAAAAGGACAAGTACATACATCAGAATGAGAGTACACTTACAAAAGTCAAGTCATAATGCACAACAAAAACAGAGATAAAATGGATGTGGTAAAATTAAAAGTAGGAAGGCAAAGTAGATTCTCTTCTACAAGTAGAAATCTCAAGTGATAAACCACTACAAATTATGTATAAACCAAGCATAAGAACAGGCAGCATCCAGTTAGGAAGGACTTAAGATATTAACAATTGACTGATATAAAGGAGAAGAATGAAATCAGGATGAAGGTATGTCAACTACCAGAGAGTGGGAAAACTGAAGGGTACAGGATGAATCGGCTAATAGAAAAGTAAACTTAACAGTCTCACAAACAAATTCAAACTCTACTGATGAATGCAGATGAACACGACATTGATTGGAGGAGTTGGAGCATCATGAATACAAGAAATTTACATCAGAAACATTCCATGGCTTCAGTTAAAAAGATCGTTCATTGACCACAAGCTTATTTACAACCTGCATGAAAATCTAATTTTTTAATCTCAAAATACTAACTTTTGTGTGTTGATCTACACCATAAAATTTTGGATTTTATTAGTTAGTTACTTCATTACGAAGTGTTACTGAAATTTAAGAAAGCATCCTTAGAGGCCCTAGAGTAGCAAGTATTTATTGTTCACTCATGCTATGTGTTTCTTTGAAATAATACGATATCACATAATATATTCACCGCTACAATTGGCCATCTGCTGCCACATTAGATCACAAGTTAAACTTCATCCAAAGATTTGTGTTCCTTCGTTATATAGATTTGTAAAGCAAAGAATCTTATAGGTTGTTCATAATAGAATTTGAGAAAAAGAGCCTGCAAAACAATAATAGCAACAGTAATATGGAAAGATAGAACAGGAACATACCATCTCCTCGTTTCCTTGTCCATTCCCTTCAATCAATAGAACAGTTTTCATGCATGTCTCACAGAAGCCTTTATTACCTCTCACACAAAAAATAACAGCATCTTTGATGCACCCCTTGCATAAGGAAAATGTACATGTATAACACATGTAATAGGCATTCTTCCCACAGCTGCTGCAAAGGTGCCAACCTAAGTATTGAAAAATATTACCATGTTGACTTTAGATAAGTTACAAACTAAGCAGCCAAAGACGTGAGATACCTTGCATAAATTGTAAGACAATAGCTTCAAATAAAGAATGACAAATGAAGAAGCAAAAAGCAAAACATCACGCGTAAAAGACAACGTCCACAACGCTTGAGTCATCAAGAACACTTATACAAGGAAAAACATGAAACACTTTAAGCATAATTGTTGTATCTGCTTATGTAATGACAACAATGTAAAAGAACATAACCAATCACCTTCAATTTCAAAAATCTTTTCCAGACAAGCACTTAAGTCAAAAAGTTCCAACAGTAGAGGGCAATGTTGTAAGGCATTACTAAGAAATTCATCCAAATACACCTAGGCCAAGAAAATAAATAACCATATAGTCACACACATTTAGAAGTTCCTGAAGCTAGAAGCCAGAGTCTAACCCATGTCACAAAAATGTACTTTGCATGGACCACAATCCATTGGGGAATGCGCACATGAACTATTTTAGATATCCTTTTAAATTTAATAACTTGCATTCCCTTCTCAGGAGCCTTTTCATTTGCACATTTTGCTTTCCCCCAAAACAGTTCTCTAAGTGCACATCTTTCACTTCTTCTGGAGGAAGAAAAAAAATCCATTCAGAAAAGCAGTTGGCATTAGCAACCCAAATGTCAAATGCCATGGAAATGAGTTTAACTGCATACCCCTCCATTTTCATCCATCCAGACTACAAGTCAAGTTGTCCCAAAATCCACAGAATAGACAAGTTAACAATAGATAGTGGTCTGACCAAACCCACCAAAGGCTTTACAGAAGAATGGAAATTTATAGAGCCAGTGAATTTGCAATCATTAACAATCAGAAAGCATGGAATTAAAGTTGGTTATAAGGCATATAACTACTTGAAGGGATAAAAGTTAATTGATTAGTTGACTTAGGAATCTCTAGTTGCTTAGAAGTAAACTCCATCACTAATGTTTGTCAAACATTGTCCAATTCTAACTTCAAAATTCTCTCTTTTTTAACTTGTGTTTATCAAGACTCCACATTATTTACTTTTTAGAGTTAAATGGCCTTTTGCCTTTTCATTATTGTGGTACAGATAACTCTTGAGCTCAAGGATGGGAAAGGACAAGTGGGTAAGAACCTTCAAACCAAAAGTGATACGGTCGTGTTTGCAGCCTAATCACGTCAAATCCCTAAAGCAAAATGGTATAAGAAAGTGACAAAACCTTACTGCGTTTTGATTTTTCTCAACAAAAACTCCAAGATTATACAAGAAAAATAACAGATGTTGAAGCAGACTGTACAACTCTTGGCATACCCACTGTTATAACTTTGATCCTTAATCATATCCAATAAGCACAAAGTCCATGTACAATCAACATCGTAGCCCGCTCGTAACATGTATAGGAAGCCAATATTAAGAATGTCTTCATGATCTTCAAGACTTCAGTGGCTTCTTCAAGCACCAAAGGTTGATGATTTAGTAATAGAGATTTTTTCCGTCTCTATTTTAATGCAAACATGGTTATTACCAGTCACTGCCATTGGGACTTCAAAAAGTTCATGGAATTTAATTGTTAGATGAAACGTTACACTTGAAACGAGGCACAATAACCCAATATGGTGAGCTTGCAAAATTAAACAGTAGATAAGAGCATCCTGTCCCTTTGCACAAGTCCACTCCTGCAAGATTGCTGTTGTGGACATGAACCCTTTTGTCAAAACAAGAGAAGGCAACAACTTCAACAGTTTACAAGAAATGATGAAGTAGTCTAGCTGACAACGGAGTTGGGATTCAATAAGTTCTCAAGGTATCCAATCAGTAATCTTTTATTGAATTTCTACTTTGAAATCATCAAAGAACATTATTAGTAGCTAATGTTTGATAAAAGAAACTTACAAAATTTACTACCACTAGTACAAATCCCACAAGTATTACTGTTACAAAGGAAAAGAAGAGACTGCTTATGAAACCTAGCATAGACATTGGCAATTTATTATTTAATGCTTATGCATCCTTCCCTAGAAAATAATTTCCCTAGTCTAGTGGAGTCTCAAAAATCCAAAAGGACATAAAAGACTAGAACTGAAGTCCAGACAAACAACAAGCTTAATAGTCCATCAACACTGAAATTCAGGACTTGGGAAAAGAAATGAAAGATTTTAAGAGCCAAAAAACAGAAAACGTGAGTAAAAGAACTTACCACAATTCCATTTCCCCTTAGATTGAAAGAATGCATCATCTCGATTAACGCAAGCAGGATGATATGCCTTAGGGCACCCCCTGTAAAGAACCTTAACCAGTCAAGCAAAATCTTGAAAGAATGATAGTATGAACAACCATACAGAATACGCCTAAGACTACTCCATTGACAGCAATGAAACTAATGGCTGTTTTACCTGCGGTCACAGAGAACAAGAGAACCTCCATCAAAACAAATGAAACAGACATCCTCCCCTGACTTTCTCCTTGAAGGGACTCTAGTAGGAATTTTTGTACTTTTTCCTCTTTTCCTCTTCCTACCAGCACTTTGTCCTGTTTCCTCTGTTTCCTCTTCTGCCCCCTCAGTTCCCTCAGCCATTTCTGTCTCCTCCACTTCATTTGCTTTCCCTGCTTCTTCTTGCACTTCCATCTCTTCTCCCACAGCATCCAACTCCATCTCCTCATCCTTATCCATTTCCATCTTTTTAGCGTCCTCCTCTGCCTCTACTCCAATTTCAATCAACTGAACCTGCTTCGCTGCATCTTCTGCATCTCCAGCATCGTCCTCCATCTCATCCAACACATCTACATTATGTTGATTTGTATCCACTTCAGTCTGCTCTTCCACCGCAATCTTGCCAGCCACCTCCTTACTCTGCACATTTTCCTCTTTGACTCCCTTCTTCATATTACCTTCCCTACAATGATCAACATCCACCATATTCCTTTTCTCTGTCAAACATATCTTCTCCACAGTTTCCGTTCCATCTGCAATCACTGTCCCCTCTGTTTCGTCAATAACATCTGCCTTCAGTTTCACTCCAGAGCCCTCCCCCATTTCAATACCCTCATGCTTCATATCCTCTGCTGCGCCAGACACCTCTGACCCTGTTGCAAACTGCATCTCATTTTCCTCTTCGGGATCTTCATTTATTCGTCCTACTGTTTCCTCTGTTGAACATGACACCTCTGCCAACACTCCAACCCGCATCTCTTTTTCGTCTTTGAGATCTTCCTCTATCCCTCCCACTTCCTCTGTAGCATGAGACACTTCTTCCACGATTGCCTGCGCCTCCTCTTCCTTTTTGGGATCTTCCTCCTCCATTCTTCCCATTTCCCCTATTGCATCAGACACTTCTGCCACCATTGCAGCTCGTCTCTCCTCGTCTGTTTTGGAGCGTTCCTTCACTCTTTCCACTGTTTCCTCTGTTCCACCAGGCACCCCTTCCATCGTTGTTTCCCGGGTTTTCCCTTCCCCTTTGGGATCTTCCTCCTCTATTCCTCCCGTTTCTTCAACTGCACCCGGCACTTCTGCCACCACTGAGACTCGAGTCTCATTTTCCATGTTGGTTTCTTCATCTTCAATTCCTACTGTTTCATCTGTTGCAACAGACACCTCCGCCACCATTGTGTTCCGTGCTTCTTCTTCCTTTTCCGGATGTTGATCCTCTATTTTTAATGTTGCACCAACTACTTCTGCCTCCACTGCCCTCATCTGAAATCCATCTCCAATGCCCACACCTTCATCCTTTCTATCCCCATTTCCATCTGTTATCAATGCTTCCACTCTCTTTCCAATTTCCTCTCCCTTGCGAGCCTCCTTCATTCCCTCAACGACATTCGCTTTCCCCGAATCCCCCACTTCAGCAATCCTCATCACATTCTCAGTCACCTCTCCTACACCATCTCCCGATTCCACGTCAGCAACAGCCACCGTCGCCGTCTCCGTCTCAATCTCTTCGTTCACCGCCTGTTCACTCACTTCGGCTCTCAAATTCCCCTCTTTTATACCAATTAACTGGTTGCTCTCTCCATCCCTAGCAATTCCATCTCCTCCGGTCTCAGCCGCCGGCGATTGAGACGACTGGCCACCGCAAACACCAACTGGCAATCCATCCGAACCCTCTCCTGCAACCACTCCGAGCTTCTCAAGAAATGGCGGTGATTGGTCAGAGGTGCCGAAGACGGCAACTGTTCCCGATTCGTGCGACACGGACATGGGTCGAAGCTCCGAGTCGCAATTTGGGTCCAGGGGTTCTATTACCGGTTGGGATTGGGGATCTAGAGGTTTCGAGTTCTCATCTTCTTCGGCATCCATTAGGCAGATTAGTATGATAAGCAAGAAAACCCTAACAAAATTAGGGTTTAGAAAGATTTGGGGGAGAACTAGTGTGTTCGATGAAATATGCAAACTGTTATTTACTGTTGCTTTGTCTAGCGAAGAAAGCGATGAAGAGATCGGTAAATAAGGGCTCGGGATTTGTTACGCAGCACCTGTAACATTTATACTTTATGAGCCACGTCGATTGGGCTTTTCTCCCGATGTGGACTTTTATTGGGCTTTTTCTTACAAACATTAATCGGGTCAAGACTTTATTTGTTAATGGATCTAAGTCTTCAATTCACTTCCTCTTACTTTCTTTAGAAAAAAACAACCTTTGTAGTCAATTTTCCGTCTTTACATTTTTTTATTTTTCTCTCTATTTTCAGGGAGAATATTTATGTAATTATTGAAGGTTAAAGTTGGAAACTATCACTTTTTTTACAATTTATTTATTTTTGGTTCTTTCGGCTATCTCCGCGTGAAGACTTTCATGTAATTATCCACAGAAGATTATCCCATGCTATCAATTTATTATTTTCATAGGGGAGAGTAAAGCAGAATCTGAAAGGAAGATTATCCTTGCTGGTAGATTGAATCATTTTGACTTCTTTACATTTGGTATATAATGGATTTTGGTATTTGATTATTCTACCAAAAATTTGTACAAGCATTGTCATGCCTCATTACATTTTAGGCCACGCATATGCAAAAAATGTCATTAGATGTTCATTTAAAGCAAACCATGACTTCATTTTTAAGCCTCAATAGAAACCACATTAATACTTAATACATGTATTAGCAACCCAATGTACACAAAATACTATCAGTCATTAAAATAAGTACCATATATCCTTTGTAATCAGAATATCATCTTTGAATATAAACTATAACACGCCTCAATACTAGTACTTTTTCTATTTAATATCAGGTTTAGGTATTTTAATTGATTACATATAACACCTACACTTTTAAATAGGAATATAATGACTGAGTCAAAAGAATATTTGTCCTAACAGCAATAATATGTACACTTAGTACGCTTAATACCACAACTATAAATAATAGTTACCAAGACAGGACATATTTAAAAAAAGGTCACAACTTTAATGCATGATAAGAATACTACGGTGAAGTTGTAGTAATACCAAGCATTAGTATGATGGATATAAATTGATACAAATTCATGCAACAAAGTGGGTAATATGAAGGTTTTGTCTAGCATAAGAAACTATATCCATTAAAGTTTTTGGAGAATACTAAAAAATATATACGATTGTGTGATCAAGGGTGTTCTTAATGGAAAAATTAATGAGAAACTATAAAGTACACTGATTTGATGCATGATTATGTATGAAAATGTATTCGTTAAAGGTTTTGTCTAATATGATTTAGAACATGGTCGTTTAGTCAACCATGTTCTTGTTTTAAAATGTTGGAATGAATTTGTCAATTACATAAATTGGAACATGATCATGTATCAAATTACATCCAATAAAGTATTTTTAATATGGTTAATTTCACAGTTATGTGGTTAATCATGTTCTTGTTTATATTTTAGTAAGGACTCCTACGTGGGCCATGTTATGATGCCTTGTATAGGCTGCTATATAATGTCATTTATGGGTCGTGTTATGTTAAGCGGTGACAATGATGGATATAACTTGTAATCATGTGTGGGCTCTTTTTACTTAGAAGGGAAGAGTGTTCAAGATAATTTCCTTTAGACCATGTTTACAAAGGACAATATAGAACTAAAATGTTGCGCGTAGGTCTCAACTTCACTGAGCTCCACTAAAAGACATGTCATGCATTCTTAACCCTATATTATCATTTTTTGGTTATGGTAATCAAAGTATATATACTTTGCCAACTTTTTGGGTTGCGGGCAGAGAAAGAGCGGACGTGGGGACTCGGGTCGGGGCGCAACCTAAGTAAGAGAGCCATTCCATTTAGGGCGAGACAGAATGGCAGGCACGAACAGTCTGGTATCCGAGTCAATTGGTCATACGATGACTACTTCACTAATTTTTTTAGTATTAGCTCCCTACCCATATATTAAAAGGCTCCATCATATACCTTAGAAGTATTATAGCATGTCTATGGTGTATTAAGAAGTGAACATAACGAATTACGTGCATCTAAGTATAGTAAGAGACATAGTAGTACTTAATGTAAAAGACATAGGTAAATGAGTAATTTGTTCGTTTCATCAAGGACATACATACTTAGACGTGAACTATATATGGGTATTTTTGACATGTTTGCTTAGATTTATGAGTGTGATGTGAGGGGAATTGATAAAAAAAGTATTCCATAAGCAAATGGGATGTTTTTGGTTAAATAGGATGTGTTTTTGTGTTGCTTTTGCATGATAAAATCGAATTTAGTTAGTTTAGGATGTGTACCTCGTTGGATGGATAGGTTCCACTAAACATACTTCTATAATTTGACCATATCTCGACCTGTATACCTCCAAACTGGATAATTCAAGTTGGAGATTAAACAATAGACATAGATAGAAAACTTTTATGAAGGAACCGAAATTGATTATGCCTCTAAGATTTTGAATTCTGGCTTGAAGTTGAATTATGGATGTTGTCCCTATTTTCGAATAGCTTGTAGCGTTTTGGGTATAACTCCCAGAATTATTAACCAAATTGAATGAAATTTATTCCATTAGAAAAATAAGACATGGGGGAATGAAATTAATTGATAAGATTATAGGCCAATATGGCAAGTAAAGGAAGAAGAAGGACCAATATGTAATTTTCTAATTAACACATGGACCAAATGGATTAAGGCATGTGTGACCAATAATAATAAAGCATGTGTGTTCAATATAAATTAAACATATATGTGAGTCTTGAAAGTTCTTGAATGGACATATGGAGAGGGGAGATGGATAACATTTTGGGGGTTTTAAGTTCAGATTTTTCTCCTCTCCATTTCACCTTCATCATCCCATCATTTTTCATGTAAACAATCAAGTCAGTCTTAGGTGGAAATCAAGGTAAAAGTTAGAGATTTTTCTTCACCCTTACCTTTTCTTGCTTTAATTATGAAGAACTGGAATTATAAGGTTGGGAGTGGGACTAAGATGTGTATTTGTGATGTTTCTAGTTGGTGAGTCAAGCAAAGCCAAAGAGAAAGGGAAGGTGTAATACCTGGTATCTAGATTACTCGGCATACCGTAATAAATCAGTATTTAAGACTGATGTCATTAAAAAACACAGAACAGTGAATAATAATTTTAGGGACATCAGATTATGATGTATGATATTTTTCGGTGGTCTCAGGAAGTTGTTCGGACAGATTTTTAAAAGTAGCAGAACAAGAATGGCATTTTTGTAAATAAGTGGACTTTGAAACATATATAAGGACTTAAGTTGGAGAATAAGACAAAAGAGTTGTCTTCTT
>JANZLH020000427.1:3723294-3738700 GCA_026770325.2 Erythroxylum fimbriatum
CAGGAAGGCCACAGTTATGACATATTGCCACATTTGGGCACTCTTTAGCGAAATGACCTGGCCGTTTGCAGTTCTTACACAGATTGCTTTGGCTGCTAACAAAACCATAGAACACAGACCATTAAGCAGAACATAGAAGCATACTGAAAAGATAAATTCACACAAGATCAGTGCAGCAATTTTAGTTCATCTTAAACAGATCTTGTCTATAACTACTCCACTTTGCAGCAGCATGTAATACACCAGGGATTAATTTTACTAAATGAGCTTCAAAAATTCCCAACCATATATCAAAATATTTCCTTGAAGTGGGCATAGGGCGCACTAGAAACAGAAAAAGTTTCAAAGAAGCATATCTAATACCCATTTTACTCCAGAAAGCCACTTCAAGAGCACAAGAAGTGGGAGATAAGCTGAATTATTGAAAACTAGAAAACCTGAAACCCCGACGAGACTCTCGTCTGTATGGTGCACCACGGTAGGAAAAGCGATCGGATCGGATCTTACGATCCATTGGACTCCTGCTCCTGCTCCTGCTTCTGCTTGGGCTCTTGCTATCTGAACTCATGTTCCAACTTCCCCCAAAAAACCTACCACCACTGTTCTGCAAACACACGACCAACAACAACACCTGCTGCCCCCTCCCTGTCCACATTACAACCACACCCATCATCATCCATTACTAGAACTCAAATCCCTCACCAACCCTTCAAAACAAAAACACCATATCCCAACTAGAAACAACAAAATGCTTTTTTCATACAAAATCCATTAGATCAGTTACATGCCACCATTGTCCCTTCCCCAACACCAGGAAAATAATGAACTATTTCTTCGCCCACATCATTTAAGCATCTTATGCAACATTGTCCTTTCCCATGCAACATCAAGCTCAGGTAGTTGTAGAACTTGACAAAAACTCCCATCTTCTAAACTAATCATGCAAACCACATTTGTTACAGTTCTAGAGACTAAAAGGGAGGAGGAAAATAGGAACCTATCAGAGCTTATGATCAGATTAAAGAGAGAAAACTAAGCAACATCATATAAAGCTCTCAAACAGAAACAACCTACTCTGGAATTCGGGAGGACATGGAAAACTAGACTGAAGCTACAGTAAAACTCACAGTATGTAACCAGGGTTCAATATGGGTTCAACATAGACTTAGTTGTAGAACAAAAGACGGTTACATAAAATCACGTCTCTTAATCAGCATTGGATGTCTCCAAAGTTGTCTTCCACTTTGACACATATACCATACAGAGAAGAACACCCAACTCATTGCCCAAAGTTGAACATTTTCAACAAAGTCACAAGCTGTGTTTGGCTGGTTTGCAGAGCACCATTAGAGTACAGAAAACCACAATAATACCTAATCGATTGCCAAAAGTTCAACATCTTCAACAAAGTCACAAGCTGGCTTTGATTGGTTTGCAAAGCACCGTTAGAAGATAGAACACCCCCACTACATCTTCAATAGGAGGACACTTTCATACAAGAACATGGGCATGAAAAGCTTTTAACATTCGTATTTAACGAACTCCATCGATTGATATTGTAATCAGGCAAAATTAAACACCCAAATAGCAATACAAGCACCAAATGGTTGACCAGTCCATGAAAGTTATCCAAAATTAAACCCAAAATCACAAGAACCGTATAAACAAACACAAAAACAAAGCATCACTAAGTTCCAGATTTAAGAAAACTCCACCTTCCCCTCAGGGCCAAATAGCAAAACAGGATCCAGAGAAGACAGTTAGTAACAAATTCCACGATCGAAGATGAGATTCAAACCATAGCATCTGGTTCTCGAAGCGAACTTATACTCAGCCCCTAAACTCAAAAAGAGCAAACTTTCAAAGGATTAAGGATACGCACCCTAGTGCATAAGCTCAGCAACGAATACGGCCTTCGAGTGCAGTGAACGGACGGAGAATCTATGGATTTGCAGATTTATTAGGCAAAAGGGATGATTTTGGAGAGTAACGGACCAGAATTTGCTTCGAATCGGATTATATTCAGCTTTAGAACAAGAGTTTCAAGGCCCAAGTCCACAATTTCTATAAAAAAAATTTTTGAAAGATAATTTCTATACAATTGTTTATGATTGGTCGAACAAATTAGCTTATTGTACTTGTATTTTTCGTACGAAAATAATCTTTTTTAAATATAAAAAAGTTATATATAATTGATGTCCTTTTTTTAATTTTTATAAAACAGAAAACCTTATGTAACGAAGTAATTATTAATGTTTTTTAATTCATTTCAAAAGTTAAATTCTCTACAAAGCTTTTAGTGAACTTTACAATTTAATTTAATTTTGTCAATTTTGAATTTTAATTACAGGATAATGATGAATTAAAAAAAGAAAAAAGAAAGCTATTTCAATATATAATCATGCTAATCTAACAACGCTTTTTTTCTCCAAAAATCATAGTTTTTATTTAAATTGTAATATCAATAAATCAAATGATCATAGCGATGATAATGGGTTAGTTTACGAGTCAAATTCAGGGCTTTTCAATGAGTTAGCCCATGAGCTAGCCTAAGTTCAGATAGACCTGAGGTTCAACTATTTTAAATAAAACGACGTCATTTTATTTAGAAGAGTTAGGTCTCGAGTAAACTTAGGCTTAGACAGCTTAGGTCCAAATTTAATTTTAAAAAATATTATTTTACATTTTTAATTTTTTAAAAAAATTGCAATCCCTGTGATCTCTTTCTTGTGACAAAGGCGAAGTTCCTCTTTTTTTTTTTTTTCTTTCCTTCCTTTCAAACTAAAACAATAATTTTGATGGGTGAAAATTTTGACATTCACGTGTTAATACAAAAAATGGGGTTGGTCATGGTTGCTAGGTGTTTATGCGGCAGCCAATTGTAGCCCATTATGCCTAAAGTGGAGTTGTTCGAGTCTGGACCGAAGAAAGGAACAAACAATATATTAAAGAATGCCTCTTCTCTCTGACTCTTGTTTACTCCTTTTGTTCTAATATGTGATGATTTCTTGCTTCTGACAAGGGCAAAGTACCTGCCCAGAAGAAACTTGAACCCATATTTGTACAAAGAATCCAACAAATGCACATCCTAGTCGTATCTCCAGCAGAAAAAGATTATTAAAAACAGCAATTTTCCTTATTGCTCATCCCATCACTAATAGAACCTACAGAATAAACCGATGAATGCTAATGAAACAAGGACAAACAAAGTAACGAGAACAAATGAACTGATACCTTATTTGAAAGCATAAAAACTAGGGCAGCGCTTAAGGTGTACGCACGGTTGCGACTTGCAAGTGCAGACAGCAGAAAAAGATAGGACTCGGGATCAGAAGATTCCCCAGAACTTGGCTCAGCCCTCTGTCATAGCATCTCTTGTTTCCAGTAGTGACTCAGTACTTAAATTTTCCTTTATACCAATTTGGCAATAGCTTCAGGGCTTCTCATGAATCTGTCTTTCATTTCAAGCATCTTCAAACTTGTCTCAAGAGCAACATATGTGATCTATACCTTTTTAATGAGCATTATTGCACTTCCACAGTAATCGTTACATCAAACAAACTATTCTATGCTGTGTTTACTTGCTTCCAAGCATTTACCTTTTTCCCTTAAACAATTATATTTTTGTTGGACAAATACACAAAAGCCTAAGAGCACCGCTCGATACTGATTACGACAAAGAGGCTAAGAATCTGCATAGGACAAACAAATCCCTACTATCTCTCTGTCCTCTGCCTTCTTTTCCGTCCCGCCTGGGAATCAAATTCTTCCGTCTAATTACGGTGAACATGTCCAAGTACTTTTCCTTCCCATGAACAGAGTTACATAGATAGTCCCCAAGCTCTCAAAACCTTCCTGTTATGCTTGAACAAAAAACTTAGAGACCAATCTCTCTTCTTTTCTCTTTTTTTGCCAATTATATAACTACTGATTTTTCTAACAACATCATTTTAAGTTGAAATTCATGGGCAAAACCAATCTGTTTACTTGTCTATCTTCAATTGTAAAAAGTTTCAAAATGTTAACTTTGACGATGAAACCAGTATTTCAAACCATAAGTGCCAAGTTAGTAATATTGCGACAGGTTATGGAGGTGGGATCTCTTGTTGGATGTGAATTTTCACTTCCATAACAATCTTTGTCTAGCAACCAAGGACAGTGTATTAGTTACCTATTCCTAAGATCAGTAAATAACCCGTACACCTTCGCTTTTATTGCAGAAGGAAGGGACCAATGAATAAAAGGTTAAAAATCCCCACTTTAGCTATAGCCAAGCCAAGTATTGGACACTCACTAACATGTGAAACTATCTGACACAAGGCAAGCCAGTGTCGGCACTTACACGCACTCCATCCCACTCTCTACTTCTCTCTCGTGACACTTACCTAAAGGCCACCAAATCCAATACCTTAAAAACACCATAACACAGACACCATAACATAAAGATACAATCTTTTAACAAACCCATGAAGCCCTTTCAACTCTCTTCTCTTGTTCTCATCATTTCACTGCTTGTTTCCCATTTGCCCCTGTTTCTATCAAGCTACCATGACTACAACGACGCATTATCCAAGTCCATTCTCTTCTTTGAGGGCCAAAGGTCAGGTTACTTGCCACAAGACCAACGTGTAACTTGGCGAGCCAATTCAGGCCTGAGTGATGGGTGGACTTATAACACGGACCTCACTGGTGGGTACTACGACGCCGGTGACAATGTCAAATTTGGCTTTCCAATGGCATTTACAACCACAATGTTGGCTTGGAGTGTAATTGAGTTCGGTGATTTGATGCCACCAAGTGAGCTGAGAAACACCCTTGTGGCCACGCGTTGGGCAACCGACTACTTGCTCAAAACTGTTTCACAACCGAACCGTATTTTTGTCCAGGTAAGTAGAGTGCTATGTTTCGTTTACTTGGACTGAGTTAGTTGGTAACTGTGGTTGGCTAGTTTTCGGATTATCGTGGTTTAACTAACGGAGCGTTGGCTCTGTGGACTTGGGTGGTTCACGGTATACTTCATAGATACCTCTCGGGGACTGACCCTTGTGGTCCAGGCAGGTCATCACTAAACGGTTGACGTTGGTTTTGACGAAATCGAGAATTTATTTGTCTCGAAATGTGTGTTTGTCTCTTTCTTTACGGGAGATGGGATTCAGCATTCATGGATGATGGATCCGAATGCTGATACAGAGTTGGTGTTGAAATACTTTAATCTAAACTCCTAACTGCTACTGCCGTACCCGTAAGTTTAATACCATTTGACAGTGATGGATAATGAATAAAATGAATCCATTCTTAATCAGAAGTGACATTGCCCTTTTCTGTTGGTTACCTTTCTATCAAGAACCGCCTTTTAACCTCATCACTCTCAGTTTCATTGAACTTATATTTGCCGTCTACTGGACTAGAATGGTTAGTGATCCTTGATGAAAAACTTCTGTGCATTTCAGAGTAGAGTATTGATAGTGGATTATAAAAACAAAAAATTTTACTTCTTGGTTATTGTTCCTGACTGACATTTTTCTCTTACTGTTTCTTTTTTTTTTTTCATTTAGCATAAGCTGATGTTCAGTCGATCTGAAATAAAAGCTTGACCAATCCGCCCAACTCTCTATCCTTGAATTGGATTGATGTTGATATATGCATCCTGAGAGCTCAGACTGCATGTGACTTCCTTTTGATTAATGCAAAGTCTAACTCAATGTCTGCAGGGCGACTAGTAGATGTCCATTTACCAATTTGTAATGTAATTTGTGCAAGTTAATGCTATGTCACAACAGGTGGGGGATCCAATTGCAGACCATAGTTGCTGGGAAAGACCAGAAGACATGGATACTCCTAGGACTGTTTATGCCGTTGATGCTCCAAACCCGGCGTCAGATGTTGCCGGCGAGACTGCATCTGCATTGGCAGCTTCTTCCATGATATTCCGATCATCTGACCCAGGATATGCTGACACATTGTTGAAAAATGCCATCAAGGCCTTTCAATTCGCTGACAATTACAGAGGAGCTTACAGTGACAACTCCAATATCAGAGATGGTGTCTGCCCATTTTATTGTGATTTTGATGGATATCAAGTAAGTACACAACTTATTTAAGATGTTTCTGAGTTGTGTTATCAATTTATATCTGTTTGGAATGATTCTTGTCAGGATGAGCTGCTATGGGGGGCTGCATGGCTTCGGAGAGCATCTTATGATGATAATTACCTTAGCTATATCGAAAGCAATGGGAAAACTCTCGGTGCTGATGATAATATTAATGAATTTGGTTGGGACAACAAGCATGCTGGCCTCAACGTCCTTGTCTCCAAGGTCTCTGCCAACTTATTTCTTTTCTTGACGAAAAACATCCCTAATACCATCGCCATCAACCTTTAACACGTTATAAGTAGTGTGAAATTATGCATAACTTGTCCTAATTAAGGTTCTAGTGTTGGTACAGGAAGTACTGCAAGGAAACATGTACTCACTCCAATCCTACAAAGCATCAGCGGAAAGCTTCATGTGCACTCTTATCCCTGAATCATCCTCCTCTCACATTGAGTACACTCCTGGTGGCCTCGTTTACAAGCCAGGAGGCAGCAACCTCCAGCATGCAACAACCATCTCGTTTCTCCTACTTGTTTATGCAAAATACCTTGAATCAACTTCTCAATCTGTCAATTGTGGAAACATTAACGTCAGTCCTTATTTGCTTCGTAAACAGGCCAAGCTTCAAGTCGATTACATTTTAGGGGATAATCCTAAGGGATTATCTTACATGGTTGGTTATAGTAACAATTATCCTAAACGAATTCATCATCGCGGCTCATCATTGCCTTCCATTAAGGATCATCCTGAATTTATGGCCTGCAAAGAGGGTTCATTCTACTTTAATTCGACTGATCCAAATTCTAATGTTCTTGTTGGGGCCATTGTGGGTGGCCCTGGTGAAGACGATTCTTATGACGACGATCGTGCAGACTTTAAGAAGTCTGAGCCAACTACCTACATTAATGCACCATTTGTGGGGGTGCTGGCTTATTTTGCAGCTAATCCCAACTTCAGCTGAAGGCCAACATGGTTCATTTTTTAAGTATATAAAGCCAATTGGCAATTCAAAGTAGCAAATATGTCTCTCATCTTGGCGAAAGCAAAGAGGGTAGAGGCTTCTTAAGTGGTGAATTTGAAAGCCTGGGATTGGGATGGGATTACAACAACTCATTGTGGCTTTTCACAAAGTGAAGATGAGAAGTTAAACTGCTCACTCGTAAAAGTTCAAAAGAAAGGGAAAAAAATTATTATTTGTTTCTTGCAGTCCCCTCTATATGGTCATGATCAAACTGCCATGAAAGAGACATAATTGAACATTAACAGAACAATAATTGCAGAGCTATACCGGTTGAGTCTGAATTCACTTGAGCCATTGGTCAGGTGGGCCGGACAGACATATGATGACCAACATAGTTAATGTTCTGCCTCATAAGATTGAATTTAGTTGAAAAAGTGAAGTTTGCAAGTAAATTCAGTCAAATAATAGACTTGACATTTGCTCAACGACAGGACTTGATGTATAGATTCATTCGTTATTCCAGTCAGACAAAATGCTAACATAATACGTTACTCCATTTAATTCATCTAGATTAAGGATCATATGAAACACATTTCCAGAAAATTATATTCCATTATGCACTAATCTAATCATTGAAACACACCAACTTCTCTTGGTAGGTCTTCGAAGTAAAAGCGTCACTGCTATGTGATGTATGCCATGTCTCCTATAAAGAGCAAAAAGTTTGACAAAAAGGGTCACATGATCGAAACTCATGCCAAAAAAGAGCAGTACCATCTACTCGAGATAGGCTTAGTATTGTTACACTACACGACAAGATTCTGATAACAAGAAGCACTTTTCTGCTAACTGGACGATTGGACTACAATGAACTTTAGGCACCAACCACCATATTAAGTTTAGCTGTGGATGGAAACCAACCAGCCTGCGCTCTATCTACCATCTTAACTTGTTTCATGAGCTCCCACACACCTTAGACCCGTATGCTACGCTTGACTCCTGCCATTCTCATTATTAGCTAACTTTGGTAGTTTCAAATAAATAATGACCGGAAGACCCCGCTGGTTTTTTCAAACAAGTGGTGATGATGCTACAGTTGAAAGAAAATGTGACCCGTTATAGTTAACCCCCTTTATTCAAGATGAGTAGTTTTCCATACAAGACATGTCCTACTAGTTAAGGGACAGGATGGAGGTTGCTGATGCAAATTATAATGGTGGTTTGATGCTGACTGGACAGGAAACCATCTGTCCCTTTGTGGTGTTATGATCAAAATGTGGGGTGGTTCTTAAGACCGGCTGTCAAGATGATGTTTCCTGGAGGTGGATCTAATACATATTTCAAGATGGATGGATTATTGTTACGATCTTACAACATAGAGAACATGGGCTACATCTGTAGGTTTATCAATAGTGTATGGATTCAAGTCCATTAACACAGCTATGATAGGAACAGAGTTTGTTGGAGTTAATTAAAAATTAAAACAACTAGATAAGGTGTTAGTGACCATTTCAGTTTTCCATAATTTACCTGTAAACGATACGTTTGACAGCATTTTATATAAAAAAAAGGTCTATGTAGATAACAGGGATTTTTATGTCTAGTCTTCCTGAAAGAAGTAATTGTGGGCCACTTGATGTAGCAAATGAAACCTTCAATTCAACCGGGGATATCTTGAGGATCCTGGAGTTGGCAGGAAAATGAGCTTGCATGGTCAGAGTTGAAAGAAGAGCTAAGTTAGTGGAACGATTGATCTTCCATTGAATTAACAGATAAGACATTCTTATCTATTGTAAACTTCTTCCATACCCCAACTGATTAGTGTTCTATTCAATTCAAACAGATAATATGAACTAAGCAACTGTTTCTTTTTCTCATATCTATGTACTCAAAATCTTATTGATAAAGCCATCTTATGTTTAATTATTTTTTAGCAAATTAGATTAGAGACAAATACAATGAGACAATTTGTGCAAAGCAAAAATGTGAATAGGAGCTGATTTGCTCTGTATTATATTACTAAGAGAATGTAGTACATATAGACAAGAATATGTGTACATAATAGGCTAGATAATCTATACAGATACGGAAGATAATCCTAGGATAATGTTTATTTCTAAGATACTGCTATCTAATCCATAGAATCTGATTATAATTAGATTATAATATTATGAGATAATATGTATCTTGACCATACTCTCCCTCAAGTTGGATCATAGTTATCAATCATGTCTAACTTGTTGATACATTCTTCAAACACTTGTTTTTGAAGACTTTTGGTAAACACGTCTGTTGTCTGTTTCTTCGTTGGGACATAAGTTAGGCATATAGTCCCATCTTCTATCTTCTCCTTGATAAAATGTCGATCAACTTCAATATGTTTTGTTCTCTCATGATGGACTGGATTGTGTGTCATGCTTAGGACTACCTTGTTATCACAATAATGTTTTATAAGTGACTGATCCAAAGTTTTGAAGCTCGGACTAGACGTCGAACCGGAGGCTTTACTGGTCATCGGTGGTCGAACCGGTGTGACGTTATAATTACGCAATAATTATATATAATATTAGTAATATTAAAACAATAGAAAAATATATCAAATAATATAAATTTCTATACTTCTGTTAGATTTCTAAAGAAAAGGTGAGTTTTACTTTTGAAAGAATTAAAAAACACATGAAAGAAAAAAAGCAAAATATAAAAAATAAAAAATTCATTGAACCAATGGCCAACCGGTTCAACCAGTCCCGGTTTAACTGGTTCGCACTGATTCAATTAAAGACTGGTTCTTAAGGGTCACCCGAACCGGATAGCCAACCGGTCACCAGTCAAACCGGCCAGTCCGGTCCGAGTTTCAAAACAAAGGGTGAGTCAAAATTGATTCCCAATTCTATCAGCACTCACTTTAACCAAAGACTTTCACAAATCCCTTTTGCAACTGCTCTTAGTTCAACTTCTGTACTACTCTTGGCTACCAACTTTTGCTTCTTGTTTTGCCACGTGACTATATTTCCGCACATGAAAGTATAATACCTAATGGTTGATCGTCTATCCTCTTCTGAACTTGCCCAATTTGAATTGATATATATTTCAATTGTTCTTTGATCTCCCTTTTTGAATAATAATCCTTTCCCAGTAGTACCCTTTAAATACCATAGGATCTTATAAACTGCCTCAAAATGTTACCTCCTTGGTGCATGCATGTAGCGACTTACAACAGTCACGGCAAAAGCAATATATAATCTAGTATGAGACAAATAAATCAGTCTTTCCACTAGTGCTTGGTATTCTTCACAGTCAACAAGTTTATCCTCTTCATCCTCAAACTTTATACTATCAATAGGAGTGGTGATTGGTTTACATCCTAACATTCCAGTCTCTTTCAAGAGATCAAGAATATACTTCCTTTGTGAGATGTAAATCTCTTTCTTTGATCTCGCTACTTCCATGCCTAGAAAATACTTCTTTTCTCCTAAGTCTTTAACTTCAAATTCTTTCCTCAAAGTTGACTTGAGTTTTGTAATTTCTTAATCATCATCACCAATTACAACAATATCATCTACATACACAATCAAAATTGTGTTCTTACTTTCTCTAATTCTGAAGAACACTGTATGATCTGACTGAGCTTGTGTATCCTTCTGTTTTTAGGACTTTGGCAAATCTTTCAAACCAAGCTCGTGGTGATTGTTTAAGCCCATATAGGGATTTTCTTAGTCTGCATACTTTGTTTCCTCCTCCTTCCTCATCAAACCTTGAAGGAAGTTTTATGTAAACTTCTTTCTTTAGTTTGACATTCAAGAAGGCATTTTTAATATTTGCTGAAGTGGCCAGTCGAAGTTAGCAGCTGTAGATAGTAATAGTCTGATAGTGTTTAGCTTGGCCACAGGTGCAAATGTCTCCTTGTAGTTTCTGACTATTTTCAGATTTTTTTGTTCCCCCTTCACTAGATACTTGGTAGCCTCGATTTTTTTTTCCTTTTTTGGTTTCCAATCTGGAGGCTTTCCATAGATGTCCCAACATGTTTTTGGTGTGACCACTTTGTTTATAATGATCACACCACTTTTTATGACCCTTCTTACTGGGTTCACCACGGGACATCAGTGCAGATGCTTCATTAGTAGGTATTGGAGACACATTTTGCTCTTCTTTTGGCTCCTGTTTTAGCATGATTTTCCTCCTTACTGCTTCCCTTCTAACATCAAAAAAACTTCTTTAACTGTTGGCAGAGGAACTCTACTTAGGATTCTTCCACGGACATCATCCACCTTTTTTTTTAGACCAGCTAAAAATTCAAAGACTCTTTCTTTTTCAATTTTCTAGTTGTGCATCACAGCATCTTTCTTGCACCTCCACTCTTCATCCGACAGAAGGTCAAGTTCCTGCCACAATGCTACCATTTTGACCCAATATTCTGTAACTTCTCTGTCACTTTGCTTCATTTTCCACAACTTTGTTTTTATCTCGTAGATTCGTGATTCATCCTCTCCATCAGAGTATGATTGTCACGCCCCTTCTTAGATTTCTCTAGCTATTGGCAGAAATATAAAGGTTCGTTTGATCGGTGCTATTATGACGTTGATAAGTCATGACGAGACCATTGAGTTGTCTATCTCCCATTGTCGTGCAGCTTGCAAGTTCGTTGGGTCTGGAATGTTTCCATCTCCGTCAATAAAGCTCAGCTTCCTGCGTCCTCCAATGGCAAGTTTCACAGCTTGAGCCCACTCCCGATAGTTAGTTCCATTCAATTTGTTAGAGACGATGACAACTGAAACTTCTTCAAGATCATAGGTCATTGATGACTGATCTCCAGTTTGGTTTAGGTTTGCCACGGAGGATTCTTGAAGATTGGAAGTCATTTCTTGACTTATCATGGTTGACCCCTTGGTTTCACTGTCCCTTTCACATGATTATGATATTACATGAATAAGAGCTGATTTGCTCCATATTATATTACTAAGAGAATGTAGTACATATATACATGAATAGGAGCACAGAATAGGCTAGATAATCTGTACAGATACAAAAAATAATTTTAAGATAATGTTTCTCTAAGATGATGTTATCTAGCCTATAAAATTTGATTACAATCATATTATAATATAATGAGATAATATCTCTTTACGAATAAAAGAACAACCGTCCCTAAAGTTGTTGGTCCTTAAATGATACGATATGTAGACCACCAAAGCGACCATGTCATCACATTCTGTCAACTATCATCTGTCAATCAAGTTATCTAGTATCTGACCTTGAGAAAAAGTTTAAATCCTGCAACTAAACTGTTAGTCTGAAAAATCAAACCGAGCCTCATGTTTTACTCCTAAAATAAGTTGAACTGAGAGCTGTAGGGTGTAGACTACCAATTTTGATTCATTTGTCTCTGATTGCTTCCTGAAAATTGTAGCAAGAAAAGATCTAGGCTTTTTGACCCCATCATTCCATTTCATTTTTAAGGTGAGAATAAAATTACTCCAGATCTTCTGTCCAGTTTTACTCTGTCTTATTCTGTCTCATGAAATCTCAACCATTTATTTTGCGAGCCCCACGCGAACCCCATACGAGTCCCACATAAATAAATGGCTGAGATTTATTGGACACAATAAGGTACCATAATATTGGACAGAGGATCTGAACTCGAATAAAACCATCCATTTCAACCAAGAAACATATATGTATCATCCACATGGCAGAACCCTATTGCCTAGCTCACGATAGCCTCAAATGTGACATCTTTTTGATAACCAGATATAAATAAACAGAAACTGCATGCTTACATGTGGTGAAGAGGCTCGAGACAGGGAGAGAAGATAAGATTAGAACCAATTCTAGGGAACCCTTTTTGTATATTTTCGCATTGTAGCTGTTAGCTTCTGAAACTAAAAGAAAGAGCAAAACAAAATAATGGCTTCAGCTTCACTTCTCAAGTCGTCACCAGTCCTTGACAAGTCTGAGTGGGTTAAGGGTCAGACTCTCCGTCCGGCCTCTGCCTCCATTGTCACGTGCACCACCTCCGCCCCATCTGCTCTCACCGTTCGTGCTGGTTCCTACGCCGATGAGCTTATCAAGACCGCGGTATGTGCTTAATTTACTCTTTTAAGTTTATATACTCCAATTTCACTTTGGAACAAGAATTGTCAACTTACTATTACATGCAGAACAAAAAACATGGTCTAACTCAAGTAAGAAGCGAAACTGTGGGGCATCCTATTCCATGACCTAATCGGAATACAAACTATATAGATGCCAATAGTAACTCATTTTCGGTCATTGCCACCGAGTTAGCTCGCTTCAGACCGTAACCATGTGCACTTGTTATACTGGAGTCGCAGATTAAACTTCTACGAGAGCATGCTCGAATTGTAATTATATGGTTAAGAAGTAAGCGATGCAACCTTAAAACGACGATTGAGTAATATCCCATATGTAGATGTGAACTGCAGTTGAAGATCATAATTCATAACTAAGAAACATTGTAAGAGACTGTCATCTGTTTCTTAGTGGATGAGTTAAGAGCATAAATCTCTTGAATTTTTAGACTACATTACAGACTAGCTAGCTATACAAACACCGTTCGGTCCATAGTGAATTAGTGATGGAAGTAAGATGAAATATCGAGTACATCTGTTAAAGTTGTCCATCTTTGCTGTGCAGAAAACTATTGCATCACCTGGCCGAGGTATCTTGGCTATGGATGAGTCCAATGCTACCTGTGGGAAACGTCTCGCCTCAATCGGACTAGAGAACACAGAAGCTAACCGCCAGGCTTACCGTACCCTTCTTGTGTCTGCCCCTGGTCTTGGCCAATACATCTCCGGTACTATCCTCTTCGAGGAGACCCTCTACCAATCCACCACTGATGGAAAGAAGATGGTCGATGTTCTTGTTGAGCAAAACATAGTCCCCGGTATCAAAGTCGATAAGGTAAAATGTGTCATCGATATATAAGAAGCATGTACTAATGAATTTAAGTTTACTGGAGCTGAATATAGTTGTCCACTTGTGACTTGAACAATGAGAACAGGGTTTGGTGCCTCTAGCTGGTTCCAATGACGAGTCCTGGTGCCAAGGTCTTGATGGTCTCGCCTCTCGCTCAGCTGCTTACTACCAACAGGGTGCTCGCTTCGCCAAATGGTATAAAACATATTGTTATTGTACCTTACATAAGATATTCAGATTATGTCAATTAGCTACTGGTATGAGCATATCTTTAATACAAGTTTCTACACTTCACCAGGCGTACAGTTGTGAGCATCCCCAACGGTCCATCTGCCTTGGCAGTTAAGGAAGCTGCCTGGGGTCTTGCTCGTTATGCAGCCATTTCACAAGTACAAAGCTTACTTTTGTCTGTTTTTGTTCCTTGTATTTTCGTAACTGATCTATGTATATGTCTGATCGAAAAATGATTCTGTAGGACAATGGTTTAGTCCCAATCGTGGAGCCTGAAATCTTGCTTGATGGTGACCACGGCATTGACAGAACCTTTGAAGTAGCACAGAAGGTTTGGGCGGAGGTGTTCTTCTACTTGGCCGAGAACAATGTCATGTTTGAGGGTATTCTCCTCAAGCCTAGCATGGTCACTCCTGGGGCTGAATGCAAGGAAAAGGCCACCCCTGCAAAAGTTGCTGATTACACCCTCAAGCTCCTCAAGAGAAGAATCCCACCAGCTGTCCCTGGAATCATGGCAAGTCCCATTTGACCTTACTTAAGTTTACTGATCAAAGTGATGCGCTGTTTTGTTAATCTCCTTATGTGGGAATCGAACTGCTTATACTAACTGTGAAGCCATCTTCTGGAACAGTTTTTATCCGGTGGACAATCTGAGGTTGAAGCAACCCTCAACCTCAACGCCATGAACCAAGCTCCAAACCCATGGCACGTCTCATTCTCATATGCCAGAGCTCTCCAGAACACTTGCCTCAAGACTTGGGGAGGCAGGGCAGAAAATGTGAAGGCAGCTCAGGAGGTACTACTTGTTCGTGCCAGTGCCAACTCACTGGCTCAGCTTGGGAAATACACCGGTGAAGGCGAGTCAGAAGAGGCCAAGAAAGGAATGTTCGTCAAGGGCTATGTCTACTAAGCTGTCGAAGCAAAAAAGCTATAGATGCTGCAGATACAAGTGGAGACTGATTTCTCCCTTGAAGTGTTAACAATTTAAAGCCTGGAAACTATTTTGTTCTTTGGTTACATTTGCTTAGCCACTTTATAAGCCTCTTGCCCATGAGATTGATTAGTCTGTACTAAAATATAATACATCATACTCCATTAACGTTGTTAGGATCTTCGGGAGAGAGAGAGAGGGGATTATTCTAGAGGAAGGAGTTAGTTACAGCTGAGGTGGCATAACAGA
>JANZLH020000427.1:3743378-3764545 GCA_026770325.2 Erythroxylum fimbriatum
AATTAAAATATTATTAGTAATTAATTAATTAATTACATTATAATTAATTAAAATATAATTATTCATTAATAAAAATATTATAATTAATTAATTAAAATATTATTATTAATTAGTTAATTACAATATAATTGATTAAAATATAATTCATTCATTAATTAAAATATTGTAATTAATTCATTAATTAAAATATTATTAATTACAATATTATTAATAATTAATTAACTACATTATAATTAATTAAAATATATTTAATTAATTATTTACAATATAATTAATTAAAATATAATTCATTCATTGATTAAATTACAATATTTTAATTAACTAATTACAATATACTTAAAATATAATAAATTAATTAAAATATAATACAATTTTATTTCTTAATTTTTTTACAAATCAACTATTATCAATATTAATGGTAATCATTCCTTCCTCTTAATCAACCATCATAATTATAATGATAATATCCATTCTCATTACTTACTGTGTTCATTCCTATTTTTATTACCATTCCTCTGTGCGAACCAACCACTCCCTTATACTTTTATTGTTGTCAATAATTATTAGATAAATTTTTAAATAAATTTATTTTAACCTCTTATATAATATTTATTAATATGTTTTATTTTATTCTATTAAAATAAATAAATTAAAATTAACTTTATTTATGAATTAATATTTTTTAAAATATATTTTAATATTAAATCAAAATATATTTAAAATTTAAATTAATTAATTAATAATTATTAGATAAATTTAATTTAATTTAATTAAAAAATAAAATAATTAAGTATATGAATTATTTAATTTTAGTCAATTAAATATCTAATATTAAATTAAATTAATCATAAGTTTTTATTAATAATTAATACATTAAATAATTAAATAATATATTTAGTTGATAGTAGATCATATTATAAAAAAACAAAAACTACTTTTTATGGCTTTCGCAAAGCCAAAAATTCAAGCAAACAAATTTTTTACTAAATTTAAAAATAGAAATAGAAATAGAAATAGAAACCAACATGCCTTAATTATGAAAATTAGGTGATAAGTTAATATTTCATAGAAATAAAATAATCTCATAAAGATAGCACTTAATCCCATTGGAAACTAGCTTTGAATTTTATCATGTGTTTGGCATAATATTCGTTTACCTAATACAAGACTAATCCATGGTAGAAAAAAAATCTATTTCAAAATATTTTTTCATATTTAATTTAAAATTTCTAAAATAAATGTATTATAAATTTGAGAATAATTATAGGACTAAATTCATATAAAGGTGATTGAAGTGGTGAAGCTAATTTTTGCAATAAATTTTCAATTTAAAAGCTGAAAATTCATATCACAGTGAAAGGAGGTGTACCTCACCTAACTTTGTAGAAAATAGTTGATAAGTAAGAGAAACACGTTAGAAATTACAAACTTCAATCAAATCAAATTTTTTATTTTTTATTATTGATTTATCAAAATTTTTATTTAGAATACATAATTTACAAGTTGTAATATAGATGAAGAATATTTATTAGTACAATCAATCGTGATCAATTATGATACTATAAAATTCCTCCAAATGGTGATTTAAGATTTTGAAGTCAAGCTTAACAATTTTGTAGGTTTGAATTTGAGTTTAAATATGACCTAATTAGATAAATAGAGCATAAGTTTTGTTCAACTCAATCTAAACAAGTTTAAATTAATTTATTAAAAATACATTTTTCAATGTGTTTGGTTTTGAGTGAGTCATAAAAAGTTAGAAAACAAGTGATGTTTTCGGGTATGCCCTAATTGAATTTTGGATCGAACATCCCTACGCCAAATTCTTAATTTAATTCTAATTTTTTGTCAAGATCAAATTGTTAATTTTAAACCGAATTTAAGGATTTCTTTTATTTCTATTACAATGACTCAATAAGATGCTAGGACAATGAGAAGATAAGATGAACATAGAAAATGTTACATAAAGTTTTCTTCTTTTATTTTACTGGATAATTTTCTAGTCTCATAAAAAGGCGTGTGTATTACACTCGAATAGTGTAATTAAGTGGGCTAATGTGATGAAGAATTTAAAATTTTAACATTAAATATTCTTGATTAGTTAAGTAATATATGGTTAGTGAGTAACTGTTTGTTTTTTATGATAGGAATATTGATCCTCTTGTTATAAAGAAAGGCATAAAATGTTTCGTTCTTAAGACTAACAACAACAACATTAACAATAATGACAATAACAATAGTAGTAATCTCACTGAGATATGGAGTTTATGGAGGTCTAGAAGTATGCAACCTTACTTCTAACTAATAGAGATGTTATTTTTGATTGACCCATAAAAAATATTTTTGAAAATGATTGGAAGAAAATAATAGCCACGTATATACACATATAATTGTATAAAAAATCAAAATCAGATAAAATAAAAAGACAATAAAGAAAACAAACAAATAAATAAAATTGAAAAATAAAACAAATATGAAATATGAAGTATGAAATAAATAAATAAATAATAAAATAACTAAAGGAGCAGGTTTTACAAACAAAAGTTTTTAGGTTAATTAAAAAGACATAAGAATATAAGAAATTTGTTTAAAAGGTCTATAAAAAGATAATGACCTCTTTATATAAGGTTTTCTACCTGTATATTGTTAGGGAGTCATGGATTTATGCATCACATGCACAACAAGGCAGCGAAAGTGTCAGAATCTAAATTTCAACCCCACGACATCCCTAACAATCCATAATCTTAGATGCATGCATACACAAATTATAAGAACATGAAATTTTAACACATGTACCCTTGATAATGATCCTCCTTTCTTTAATCTACTCTTTGTATGGGTTGTAGTAAACACCAAACACCTTCTTTGATCACTCAAGAATATGCAAAGATGAAGAAAAAACAGTGTGTAAGGGTGGTTAGAGCACCAAACAATATGAGTTCAAGTAGATGCTCAAATAGAGAGATAGATCAAGATTATGTTGCATGCAATTAGATTCATGCAACAATTGCATAAATTACATGAACAAGACTCAAGACCACTCCTCTCTATCTCCATAACACTTCTGGACCCTTTATCTTCTCATTTGAGTGTATTTTAGCTTGTTAGTTCGAGTGTACATAAATGAAGAACTCACTTATGCATCATCTATCGTGCCTTTTGTCATGATCGTGGCTTACTTCAATGACAGTCATGTACACTTTATTTTTTATCCGATCTTTTATGCGTGTAACCCTTAGGTTTTCGGTTATTTTGGGCACTTGAATTAACTCTTAATCCGAGCAAATCATGGATGATTTCATGCCACTTGAATTAGCTCTTAATTCAAGCAAATCATGAGGGTTTCATGATGCCAATTTACTGGAATATAAGTGGACTAATACATGAACTCTTTGATAGTTAATTATCCGACTTACGAACCTTTCCATAGACAATTACCATGCAATTCTTCCCTTCACCATTCTATACCCCACTTGGTCCAGAGTATGAGTTATATGTCAACTCCTATAAGACTGACTACGTCACATCTAGTCCAAGTGATGTTAGTTCTTGTCCTGAGATCTCATTACTCTATATGTCATTGAAGACTCTATTCATGACACATAACTGCTCTGGTCAGAGACTCTTGAGTAATGACCCTGACAAGAGGTCGTAGGTATCATCTCCTTCTATCAGGAGTGATGAATCCTTTATTGACTACCCAATTACCTTCGAATACCAATAGTTGTACCCAATCACCACCCTATGAGCATAATAAGGAAAGATGTCAAAGTACATGATCAGTAGTCAAGATATCTTTGAGTATCTCAAGTCTAAGGATATTTACACCATTGCTATAATGAGATTAATCATTGACATTTGATAGATCATCTAATGCCTTATTCTACTTTAGCGACTCCATATAAGCTTTGCAGTTCCTCTTCCAATGTCCTTCCTTGTTGCAAAGGAAGCATATCCCTAGTCTCCTTTGACTTCTTTTTGGCTACAAGTCCTACTGGCTTCTTATACTTCTTCTTCTTCTTTTGGTTCCTCTTGCGAGAATCAGAAGGAGAGGCCACCATCATCATAGCCTTACTGTCTTTCTTGACACTTTGCTTAGTTGTTTTGAGTAGATTAATCAGCTCAGGTATCGAGGTAGATATTTGGTTCATTCGATAGTTAAGCGCAAATTATGAATAACTATCGGTCAAACTAGTCAGAATTAAGTCTATACTTAATTCATGACCCATTATGAAACCCAAACTAGCTAACCTCTCAATTTATCCATCATCTTCAGTGCATACTGCACTGAAGATGATCCCTCAACCATCTTAGAGAGGAAAAGCAACCTCGAGGTCTTGAACCTTTCAGACCAAGCTTGCTTATCAAATAGTTCCCTTAGATGGTAGACTATAGTATAAGCATTCATAGCCTCATGTTGCTTTTGCAGTTCCGGTGACATAGAGACCAGCATTATACAGCTAGTCAACTCACTATCATCTAGTAATTTCTTGTAAGCTTTTTGATCCTCATCAGATGCATCGGCAGCAGGGAGATCAGGAAGTGATTCATCAAGGACATATCCTAGTTTCTCATATTTGAGAACAAATCTCAAATTCTATAGCCAATATAAGAAGTTGGGTCTTGTGAGTTTGTTCCATAGCTCTCACTAATAGTTTTCCTAATGGGTCGATATCCAATATCACTAAGAATGACCTTGGGTTTGGCCAACAAGCCACCTTAGGTCAATCAGTAGGTATCATTCATACCAATTGCATTCAGTTATGCAACTATCGACTTGTGCCATCATCTGTTGATTTAGTACACTCATTGGGTTATCAACTCTTGATTCGTATACATCCCATGTATATAACCTAGCTTCACCTCTATCCACATTGGCCTTAGGTTTGCCCAACAAATCAATGCTTCCAGTTAGGACTAACCCATTAATCCAGAAATCTAATTTCCATGGTTTGAACATATTCATGTAGAGCGGGATTGAGTTTGCCCAACAACCCAACTTTAAAAGAACTCTAGTTCTTGCCGTATCAATAGAAGGCGTAAGTCCTAATATTTCGGTTGAGGGATTTGTTCTTTGGTCTCATCAATTCTTGGATGGTGTACATAGATATATATATATATATAGACGAATCAATTTAATTGGGTCTGTGTCCATAACCACCCTATCATGTCATTTTAACCAACCCTTAAAATGCATATAATGCATGTAACACACAAAAGAGGTTAAATTTAGGTTGTGACTTGACTATGCATCAAAAGTTCGTGATTTGATTCAACTCTTGAACCGAATCGGGTACTAGTGTTAGTCTTGGCTAATTTTAATTATGAATGCGATTCGATTAGCAACTCTAAAATTTTAATTATTTTGATGTCCAAAATAAACACTTTAATTCTAATACATATGCCTTTTTCTAGTCACACTAGAAATGTAATGCTCTACTTGGAATAATTCTAAATTAATCCCTAGGGTTTCCAAAATTTCTAACCATCAATTATTCATCTAAAACATCCCTAGGTCATCTTAAATTTATCAAGACAATTTCGACACAAGCCAAAAAAAAATATCTTGATGGCCAAAATCATTAAGATAAATGAGTTAGCCTACTAAACACTAAAGAGACCGATTCGATGTCCGAAAATTTCCAGAACCCTAATTTCAAGCACTTGCACTTAGCATGCTACTAGCATCAAAATAATACATTTCTTACCTCATAAAAAAAATTTAAGGTCTTATAACAGAAACATATACACATAAGGCATTAAATAAGTCAACTCCATCAGCTTTCAAAAAGTTGACCAACGTTGATTTTGACTTGATTTATTAATTGAATCAAATTTATTGAATTCTAGAAAAATTCAAGTCTTAAAAACATTCTAAATGTGCCTAATAAAAAATCGTAGAAACTAATTCATTGGAATTATTTATTAACTTAATGGAATCAGCCAACACATCACATGTCTATATGGCATTTGTCATATTACTTCTAACACTAGTCATACTCTACATCATGCATGCATAAGATAATCATTTTAACAACAAGTGTCATGCATCTTATACACGTGGCAACATCTTATCTTACATGTCTATGCAGAAAACTCATAAAAACAATTTTTATAAAATTTAATAAGGAATTTACAAGCATGCATGTTCATCAGATTTTCAGAATTTCCCATAACTTCATACATGCATCAGGCTGAAACTAAATTCATAATCAAATAGAAAATGACATTCAATTGCAATTTCTTTTGATATAAACATAATATACACCTTATAAACATTTATGTGAAAGAAGATCAAAAAAAATTCTAGAATTATTACAAAATTTTCAAAATAGCATATGCATTCAGTTTTCAAAAAATTCCCTGAAACCAACATGTGACCAGACTAGATATTAATTCGAAATAAAATAGCAAATGACATTAAATTGCAATTTCCTTTGTCAAAAACATAATATATCACCTTATAAACATTTTTGTGAAAGAAAATCAGAAAAAAAAAATTCTACAATTTATACAAAATTTTCCAAAGCAACATGCATGTCAATCACAACCTAGCAAACAGTTTGCACATGCTCAATACAACATCAAATACATGCATAGATGGCTCTGATACCACTGTTAGGGGTCCATAGATTCATGCATCACATGCACAACAAGGTAATGAAAGTGTCAGAATCTAAATTCTAAGCCCACGACATCTCCAAAAATCCAAAATCTTAGATGTATGCATACACAAATTATAAGAACATGAAATTTTAGCACATGTACCTTTGATAATGCTCCCCCTTTCTTTAATCTTCTCCTTGTTTGGGTTGTAACAAACACCAAACACCTTCCTTGATCACTCAAGAACATGCAAAGATGAAGAAAAAGTATTGTGTAAGGGTGGTTAGGGCACCAAACAAGATGAGTTCAAGTACATGCTCAAATGGAGAGATAGATCAAGATTATGTTGCATGCAATTAGATTCATGCAACAGTTGCATAAATTGCATGAACAAGATTCAAGACCATTTCTCTCTATCTCCAGAACACTTCTGGACCCCTTATCCTCTCACTTGAGAGTATTTTAACTTGTTAGTTTGTGTGTACATAAGTAAAGAACTCATTTATGCATCATCTGTCATGCCTTCGGTCACGATCTTGGCCTATAAGCTACGATCGTGGCCTACTTCAATGATAGCCATGCAAACTTTATTTTTCATCTGATCTTTTATGCATGTGACCCTTAGGTTTTCGTTTATTTTGGGCACTTAAATTAACTCTTAATCTGAGCAAATCATGAATGATTTCATACTACTTGAAATAAACTATTAATTCAAGAAAATCATGAAGAGTTTTATGATGCCAATTTACCAGAATATAAGTGGATTAATAAACAACTCTTCGATGGTTAATTATCTAACTTACTAACCTTTCTATCGACAATTACTGTGCAATTCGTCCCTTCACTATTCTATACTCTACTTGGTTCGGAGTATGGGTTATATGTCAACTCCCACTAGACTGACTACGTCACATCTAGTCTAAGTAATGTTAGTTCTTGTCCTGAGATCTCATTACTCTATGTGTCATTGAAGACTCTTTTCATGTCACATAACTGCTCTAGACTGAGACTCCTGAGTGATGAACCCAAAAAGAGATCGTAGGTATCATCTTCTTCTATCATGAGTGGTGAATTCATTATTGGCTACCCAATTACCTTCGGATATCAATAGAAGTACTCAATCACGACCCTATGAGCATCCTCATCTTGGAGCAACAAGAAATGATGTCTAATCACAGGAATAGTATCTAAGATATCCTTGAGTATCTCAAGTCTAAGGATATTTACATCATTTCTATAATGAGATTAATCATTGACATTTGATAGATCATCCATATGATAATCTTATAATGGGTCATCCGATGTACTTACTACTCTTAGTAAGCATCCACATGTTAACTTTAAACATCTCATGCTTACAGTTTGTGAGATTCACTGTTTGATCAAATCAAGGAATATAACATGTGCTAGTCTATCTGGATTAATAATGTCATGTCTTATTAATCCTATGACTAGGGATAGTTTAGATACTAACATAATTGCACATGATAGAAATCTCATTATCATGATCTCATCATGAATTCCTTTAAGCTATGTTTTGTATCATGGACTTCATTAATTCGATTTAAGATTGACATCAATTCATATATAAACGAACATCAAATTAATGAAAATTGCCTTTCTCTTTATTAATCAAAATAAAATTTTTACAAAAGTGCTAAAGGTGATTGCCTTTATAGCACTACTCTAACATATTCTAGTTTGTCAAAGTTTTCTATTAAAGGTCAAGTCTTCGGTAAGTTATAGTCAAGTCATATTGTTCTTATTCACCTTCCATTAATTCTTCTTGGGTTTTGCTCTTCTTTTCTTATAGTCCTAAGTATAATCTTCTCGCGTCTTCTCACTAGGGTGTTAAGAAGTCTCCTTTTAACATGCCTGAACAACTTAAGCCTTGTCTTCCTTAATTTACTATTGATGGTAGTCATCCTTAACTTGTGTCTTATCATTACATTCCTAATATTATTTCTTCTTATAAGGTTGCACATCTAACGAATTGTCCTCATCTCTACCATTATTGACTTATGACTATGCACATGTTTAATAGGTTAACACTCTGTCTCATAAAGCATGACTAACCTAATTGCTAAATTGTAGAATTTACTTTTTTAGTTTGAGTGATATTTTCTTGTCACTTAAAACTCATGAGATGCCTATCTATTTAATTCACTGTGATTTGATACGGTGAATTATATCGTCATCTATTTTGCCACTGTTTGAATGATAGATCCAAAGTACTTGAAACAATTTTTTGTAGTATAACTTTTGTTACAATCTTGATCTCCACATCAGATGTAATCATGTGACTCAAAAAATTACACTTTATATATTCAATCTTAATCCGATTCAATTTAAAGCCATTTGACTATGATGTTGATATAAATTCATAATTAAGGAGAAAATAGGTAATATTCTAAATAATAATCATAAGGAAATGGTGTTTGAGAGATTTGAGTAAGGCAGAAGTACCTAAAAGAGTTAGCCCCGTAGCTAAAGCACAAAAAAGAGAAAGGTTACATAGACAGGTAGACCAATAAGGATTTTTAGCAAGAGGCTTAATTTAAGCCAAGGCCACAAAGCTTCAAAGATAGTCGTGTAAATTAATAATCTCATATCATCCTCTTTGTTTAGACTGTTTATTTTCTGTTATGATCCATTCACATCTTTCCACCCCTAGGGATGATAATGGGCTAACCCGTGGGCCTAAATTTAGGTGTTTTTAATAGGCTGACCTATGGGCCAAATCAAGCCCAGATCAGTTCGAGGTCTAATTTTTCTAAGCAAAACAATATCATTTTGTTTAAAAGAGTTATGACTCAAGTAGACCTGGACTTTGGTAACCTAAGCCCAGACTCAATTAAAAAAAAAGCGTTGTTTTATACTTTTAGTTTTTAAAGAATTAGCGAGACCAACCCATGTCATCCCTATCCACCTTTGAGAGTTTTCTTTTATCGTATTCAAGTAAATATTTTAAACATTGACTTATGGAAAATAGCGTAACAAACTTTCTTTTTTTTTAGGATTTGAATAACAATTTAACATTTTCTCATAAATTAGGAGAATAAAAATACAATAGCTTTTGATCTCTTATTTCAATAAGTTACAACACAAAAATCAAGTTTACACATGACACATCATCTTTTATGGTAACAAAAGTTGAAATGAATTGAATTGAATGAATTTCAAATTCACCAAAGAAAAAAGATATATTACAACTAGAGATAGTATGCTTGTATGAGAAAGTTAGAGCATGCAAAAGAAGTATAATACTAAAGATAATAGTAGTTGTTTTATTATATCAAGTCCGAATCGAACCCATTTAGAGATGCTCAAACAGGTGAGATATTAGGCGAGGTTGGTCCAATTTAGCCATCAGTCTTGCGTGCCATAACGGGCCTCATATTTATATATTCGAACAAGCTTTTTGGCAATCCATTGATGACGAGACGCGTGTTAATATGACATTTCAATCATAATATGATGCAAATGTTTCTTATTTGTATTTCTATGTTAACATACAATTAGGCACGCAACTAGACGTGATAAAGTACACGTTTAAGTCTATACAAATTCAACACACACGTTCACAAGAGCCACATTGCACAACAGGGGAAGCCATGAGTTTGTATTACACAGATAAGTTAGAAAGTCAAATATGGGGTGCAAGAACATTGTTAACAAGTTGAAATAGAGAAGAAACAAAATAGAAGTAGAAGAGATGGATTTTTCTACCTGATCATCGATGTCTGGGTTTGAACAACTGTCTAAGAGAGGAGAAATGAAGAAGTAGTAAGTGGCAAACGTCAAGCGGTTCTTAATTACTGTAATCAACACACGAGCGAATAAAGCAATATCAGTGGCATAATTTCAGGTAATAGGGTATCATAACTTACCATCATTCTTGGCACTTGCCGCAGTGACTTGTGGAAAAGACTCTGCAACTACCGAGTTTTCTATTAGATGGTAATTTTTGTAAAGCAAACTGACTGACAAAGAGTGAAGAGTAAGAAAGAGATGTGACCCCCACTATCTCCACGATCTCTCCTCTCCCCAACTCTACCATGGAAAAGTCATCGTTGACCAACTGTATTCAAATAGTCATTAATAATATTTCAGTATATAACAAAATAACCATGATTATTTACAATAGCTTAATGCAGTCCTAGAAAGGAATATCATAAGAATAACATGTTGGAAAGTACATATGGTTTTACTTTATTCACATGTATCTTTTGAGTTGGCCTCCTAACCATTTTCTCTTTTGCAGGTTCTCTGTTGCTTCTTTTACGGGTACAAGGCCCTCGTTTTTACTTTTATCATCTCTTCGTTTCCTTTTTGACCTTTTCATTTTCGTGATTTCTTTCTGTTTTTTCACATGCTGTTCAGTCCTGGAATCAGATGGGATTCTTCATCATAACTTGGTACTACACTTCCCATAAGTGATAAGATGGTTTCCTAAATTCGGTGAATCATCTCTATACATGTATGTAAAAACAAGAGGTACACTTTTTTTTTCCTCGAAATTGAGATACCTTACATTATTACAGTTTAAAGTGTTAAACCATTTGCTTCCATTGAAAGAATCCTGAGGACCCATATAATGATGACCATGCGTGTAATCTTTATAATAATAGCCTGACTTTCATTTGATGTCGAATATAATAACACCACCATTTAGTATGAATTTATCAAAATATGAGATTCAGAAAAGTCTGATAATAAGTAACTTTATTTTTAACGATTAGATAAGTACGTTTGTTTTGTCTTTTTTTTTTTTATTTTTTCTTCCAACCAGCGACGAATTCAGGATTTTAGTTTTGGAGGGCTGGCGCCTACATATATGTATATATTCTGAAAAATTTTTAATCTGGGAGGCTGGCACCTATATATATATATGTATATTAGTATATATTCTAAAAACTTTTCAGTCTTTGGGGTATAGCCCCTGCTCCGGCTTCCAACACTGCAAATGGTAATGAGATAAATCTAATGCGTTAACAGGGAAACAAGAGAAAACCCATTACTTGTTTCCATCAGTTCATTTTCTTCTTATTTTGCTTACGTTTTCTTAGATCAACTTTTGTTGTTGGGCACAACTAATCAATGATAAGGAAAGGAATAATACGAGAGCTGACAACTTCATTAGATATGGTCAGCAGCAGGAAGTGGATGGGCACGAACATTTCAGGTCGCTTGGTTCAAAGGAAACTTTATGTAGGAGTAGGACCAATCACGGAAGTGAAAATTATTAATTATAATGAGAAATGGTTAAAATTTTTGTCCATTACTAATTTATTTAAAGGGCTCCCAAATCAGTTAAATTAGTTAAGGTAGGCGATAAGTAGTCAACCAACAGAACGGTGAAAAGGAGGCTCTCATCATCTCTTCTTTGTAATTTTGCTGTCCGTAATCCACGGGCGCGGAAAGGTGCCCACCTCTGTCCTTTTGTCCCTATGAGTTTACTCATTTCGGGTATAATTTTTACTCCAACATAAGCCCGTTAACTACAACTCAATAGTATACCGTACCTATATTCACAACCAAACCAACACTTATCTTATTGGCAATCAATTGATTTTAAGACTAAAGTGCTTAAATATTCAAAAACCATGAGGGGTTGAAAAGGATGAATCATTGAAATAAATAACTAAACCGAAAATTATTAAAATATTAAATCTTGGATTGTGAAATTATAAATTAGTGGACCTTCTGATCACAAATTAAGGAATAACCTTACAAATTGTTCCAAAGTACGTCCTTAATTTAGATCGGGTTAATGTAAACCAAAGTTTGACTTCTCTTTTTAAAATAAGTATGCTTGTGATATACCCTAATTAAGTAAGTAAATTTCACATTATAATTACTATTTTTATCGATTACTTCATCGTACATTAAAATTATTTTGGTCATACATAAACTTCAAAATCAATATACCACAAACTTATTTGCTACTGAACTTTTTTTATCAAAATCCTATTAGTACTTAATAAATTTTTTTTGATTAAATGGATATAAGAAACAAGCGAGAACTAACACCTCAAGAAGGGCACTGATCTCTGATCAGTCTGAAGCAACAATTGAAGCTCCGGAGTTGGAGTCTCCCAAAGAAACTATCGAGTCATAGCTGAGGAACCCTGCTAAGTTAGGAAATCCGCACATTGATTAGCTTCATGAAAAATATGCTGGAGAGAGCAACACTAATCTCTTGCAATCAACATCTTGATGTCTCTAATAAGAATAAACATAGGATGTGAACTGGAGCAAGAAGTCATCACAAGATTAACTACATCTTGAGAATCAAACTCAACAATAACTTTTCGATAGCCATGATCCCAAGCTAAAATTAAACCATGCTGAAGTGCTTGCAACTCGACTATAGTATTAAAAGCATGACCAATATATCTCGAGAAGCCAATAATTCAGCTTCCATATTCATCACAAATCAAACCTTCAAATAATAATATCTAACATTCTTTATTTTTTAAGAAGGTGGGTTTTAGAGTAATTGATAAAATTGTTCTTTTATGATCATAAGGTTTCAGATTTAAATAACGAAAACAGTCATTTGTAAAAATATAAAGGAAAGATTACATATATTATGACTTTCCCTATACTCGCAAAACGAAGAGTCTTGTGCACAAATTTTTCAAATTTTTTTTGTCTAATATATCATTTGACATTAAATAAATTTGACAAAAAATTAGGATAATTTATTGCATTACTTATCAAATATTTTATTTTATATGTGTGATTTGTAAATTATTACTTATATTATAGTAAAAATTTTGGTTATAAAATTTCAATTATCAATAAATTATACATCCAACTTTCACATTCACATACAACCAATAAAATAAAATTGAACAGAACCTATATTAATATTAATAACTCCGTTTGCCCAACCGCTCATCAAACCGGTGGTCCACCGTCGATTAATTACGGAATTGCCAAGTCTCAGGTGGCACGGATCGGACAACCTATCCCCACGCTCCACGTGATATCCCTGCATCTCAAACATGAAAACAACAAGGGGCAGAATTATAATTACACATCATTAGACCAAGAAAGAGTTTTTGTATAAGAAGAAAAAGAGAACCAGAGAGGGAGAGAGACCATGGTCGACGACGTTGACGCTGTACCAGCTTTTTAGCTCCTCCTCCTCAAAGAGAGAGGGTGTGTTAAACTTCCGAACGACGCAGTTTCGTTGTTTTCTTTCCTTTTCTGCTTTCAACTTCTAAGCTACTGCGTGTTTTTCAAGCTTTCCGGCACTGAAATGAAGAGTCTTGCTTATTTTCACTATTCCATAGCCTCTTGTTTTTTTTGTTTCGTAGTCTACTTTTCTTGTACTCTTCCCGTTTTCAGTTCACATTATCTTCTGTGCTAACTCTCTAAGTGATGAGTGGCATTTGATGTAATTAGTTAGTGTTTTCAGATTATATTTGTTTCTATTGCTAGTTTGGTTACCGTTTCTTCTATCAAAATTGGTTTTTGCGATTTAGTAGCAACGGTTAGAATGCGTGCAAGTCGGAGGATGTAACTGAAACCAGGTGTTAAATTTGATATTAAAGACGGTGGGGTGATTTTGTAATTTGTGCTTTTTTGGTTTCTAGGTTGCAGAGCTCGAGACTTGGAGGACAGAGCAGAGCAGAGAGAGAGAGAAAGAGAGAGGCTTCAAATACTCCACTTTCAGGTATTAATCTGTTTCGTATATAAATGCTTACAAAAACTCCACGTTCAGGTATCGACCTGTTTAGCATATAAATGCTTCTTCATGTATGTAGCTATAAAGTGAGATGGGCGGTTAGAATGGGGACCATACCCGAGTAAAAGTTGCTAACTTTGATTGTCCTGTGAACCTTTTGGAGGGAATTCTGTTAACTTAGTTTCCAAGCATAGTTGGTAACAGCTTTTTTCTCTGTTATACGGTTGAAATGGGTCAGTTGTTGATGGGAAGACACAGAAATTTTTAAAGGGCAATTTAAGATTTTGTTTTTGTTTCTTTTCCTTTTGAATTGTTTTACTTGGGACTGAAGATTAAGCAAATTGAGAGTTTTCCACATTCTAAGCATAGTTTGTCAGTTATCAGCAGCTGTCCATTTTTTGGGTGGTTTGTGATGCTGCCGTCAATTGGCTTCTTCTGCAGTTTGAGCAATTAACTTCTGTTTGTCATTATTTTTAAGGTTGCTTTTTAAGTTTTCTTAAATTGGTCTTTTATGGTTGATTGAAACTGATGATGTAGGAATTCTTTCCTTGATATATATATATATATAACAAGTTGTAGTTAGTGATGTTTATTGTTACTTGTCTTTTGAGTTAATTGGATGCTACTCATAGAAAGCTTCTTGTTGCAGACACGCTCTTAGTAAAAGCAATGAACCTACTATCTTTTAGGCTAATCCAACAACCTTGCTTTTAACAGCTAGACTGTCTAGCATTTTGGGAAAGGAGAAGCAGTTGTGAGTATTTACTCCTTTACTTTGATTATTCAACTCTTAGGATTTAGAGATTATGGGTTTATTTTGATTTCTTTTTGTTGATCTGAGAAGAAGCAACGTTGTAAAAGAATGGGGTCAATTGGAGAGGAACAGCTACCCAAGGTTGAGAAGATACAAATGACACGTGCTCGTGAGGAGAAGATTCTTGTTTTGGTCAGGTTGAGGCCTTTGAATGAGAAAGAGCTTGCAGCTAGTGAAGTTGCAGATTGGGAGTGCATCAATGAGACCACCGTCTTGTATCGGAATACCCTTCGTGAAGGGTCCACATTTCCTTCTGCCTATACTTTCGGTAAGCAATATGGTCGTTGCATCTTGTTTATAGTTGGTATTGGGAATGGTAATGTTTATATGTACGATATGGAGGATATCATTGTTGCGTCAAGTTTAAAAATTTACAATTATCACTGTCCATTAGACTTCCTTGTAAGTCATTGGATCTGATCATTTTGTGAGGTGAGGGTGCTTATTCACTTCAAGTTTCATGCTTAGATATCTCGTGTCATTTTCCTTACTTCCAGATCGTGTATTTCGTGGTGACTGTGCTACAAGGCAAGTATACGATGAAGGAGCCAAGGAGGTTGCTCTATCAGTTGTCAGTGGCATTAACTGTAAGTATGATGCTGATGCCTTTGTGTTTGGCTTATAAAGAAATGAAAAAGGTCTCATCTGCAATTGTTTTCAGCAAGCATTTTTGCGTATGGACAAACAAGCAGTGGAAAGACATACACCATGATGGGGATAACTGAGTATACAGTAGCAGATATATTCGACTATATAAACAGGGTAATGATAAATTCTGCTGCAATTTGCTTCTGCTATTTTTTTTTATTCCTTAAAATAAAGTTGTTGATGATGGAATTCCTTGCAAAAATATTACTTTCTCAGCATGAAGAAAGAGCATTTGTTTTAAAGTTCTCAGCTATTGAGATATATAATGAAGCCATCAGGGATCTTCTCAGCACAGATAATACTCCACTGAGACTGCTGGATGATGTGGAGGTAATTCTTACCATTTTAGTTCTCAAAACCGTTCGAGAAAACACTCTAATCGGTAGAGATTTTCCATCAGAAAGGGACTATAGTAGAGAAAGTCACTGAAGAAACACTAAAGGATTGGGGCCATCTCCAAGAACTCCTCTCTTTATGTGAAGGTAAGCCGTTTAAGACTCTGCTGTTACTGGAAAATGTTGTTTTCCTACTTATATCGTTATGCCGTTGCAGCTCAAAGACGTGTAGGGGAGACCTTCCTGAATGAGAAAAGCTCCAGATCTCATCAAATTCTGAGATTGGTGAGCTCCTTACCCTTTTTCCTTCTTCTTCTTCTCTTTCCTGTCCATTGGAGCCTTTATGGAGAAATTGTGCAATATCCGGGTCGTCGGGTGCTTATTTACTTTCCTGAATGAAAAATTTCTGCAGACGATTGAAAGCTCAGCTCGTGAATTCTTAGGCAAAGAAAATTCCACCACTCTTTCAGCCACTGTGGTATGTGTCAACATTTGGTTTGTTATCAGTTGTACAGGAAGTGAAGACCTGTCTATCTTATCAATTCGGGATTGAAGTTCATAGAAAATAACAATGACCTTTTTATGTGCAGAATTTTGTTGATTTGGCTGGAAGTGAACGAGCATCTCAATCAATGTCCTCTGGGGCAAGATTAAAAGAAGGATGTCACATAAATCGTAGTTTACTGACTTTGGGAACTGTCATTCGTAAGCTAAGGTTGGCTTCCTTTCTTTACTATGACAACTTTGAATTTCACTTGACATCTGAACTGCAATAATGTATCACATGAAACTTGTTCGAGTAAGCTGTGAATCAGTTAATTTAAACCTTGCTGTTAAACTTTTAAAACTGTGTTTGGAAAACCATGTTTTAAAATCCTTTGAACATATCCTCAGAATGCCATCTTACAGTTCTTGAAATCCCTGACGTCGACTAGGACATTCATCACTTATTACAAGTTAGCTTGTTGCTTCTCCAAAATTATTACCTTTGAGTTGCTTTTCCTGTAATATGTGATAAAAATAAAAAATATTATCCAGCGTTATCAAGGTAGCAAATGTGCCGTAATCATACGTGCTAGTTACTTCTGCAGCGGTTTAACTTGCTACAGGAATATAAATGTTGAAGACGTATTGATATTGCTGATAGCCTGATATTGTTACTATAAGTGATGAACGGAAAGAGAGCTCAATCTGTCCTTGTGTTTCCACATGATTTTCTGCTGCTACATTTTTTTCTTTTTTGCCTACTTAATTTCTATTTAACTTGGTGAACCATACTAGACGTTTTTAAATTGTAAAATTAAACTATTTTCCATTTCCTACTGTGATGGATGCAGTAAGGGGAGAAATGGACACATCAATTACAGAGATTCGAAGCTGACCCGGCTTTTGCAGCCGGCTCTGGGTGGTAATGCTAGAACTGCTATCATATGCACATTGAGCCCTGCACGTAGCCATGTGGAGCAAACAAGAAATACTCTCTTGTTTGCTTGTTGTGCAAAAGAAGTGACAACAAAAGCACAGGTTAATGTAGTAATGTCTGATAAGGCACTGGTTAAGCATTTGCAAAAAGAGTTGGCTAGATTGGAAAGTGAATTGAGAACTCCTGTTCCTGCATCTTCAACCGGTGATTATGCAGCATTGCTCAGGAAGAAGGATCTTCAAATACAGAAGGTAATGTTTTCCTTTCTACACCTAAGGTTTAAATTCCTTTGCCTCTGTTGAGAACATCTATGGTACAAACTGATCGTTTGTTGTTGGCTTTCTGTTTTATGATGTTATTTTCTTTGGCATTCATGTAACTTGTTTTTTGATTATGTAGATGGAGAAAGAAATTAAGGAGTTGACCAAGCAACGAGATCTTGCTGAATCACGGATTAAGGATTTGTTAAGTATGATTGGACATGAACAAAATCTGGAAAAAGGGGTAATTCCTCTAATTAACTGTCCAGTGATATAGACCTTTGATACGATTTCTCTCCGAATACTAATAGTTCATGCTCTCTAATGACAGTCTGGGATCAGTGGTCATCCTACTCAGCAAGCAGGGGGTATATGGGAAGATGAATGCTCAGTATCAGAATCATCAAGTATGATTGACTCTCATTTTCCAAATGGAGGTATCGGAAGGTTCAACGCAATGGATCATGATAAAGACAGCCGGACCAACATTGGCGAACCATACCAACTTCAGGTCAACACCGAAGAGCATTCTTTTTCTGATGCTTCCTCAATGCTGTCAATTGGAAAGCAACTTATTTGTTCCAATTCATATGCGAGCCTGGAGGATAATGCCGTAGGAGCTGCGGGAGATGGGGATGAGTACTGCAAGGAAGTTCAATGTATTGAAACAGAAGAGGCAAGGTGTGGGAACTTGTATGAACACAATTCTACAGATGATTACGACGGAACACTGTCTTTGAGTGTATCTGGAGATGGGCCTGTAGCAGGGCGGGGGGTATCAATGGTAGCAAATGGAGATGGAGAAGCAGCAAGTCACATGCAAAATGGTTTTACATACGACACATTGGAACAGAGACTTAATCATGTACAGAGAACAATTGATGATCTTGTCAGTAATCCTAATGAACAATATCCATTATCTTCTACAGCCGAGATATCAAATTCCGCAAGAACGAATTTACGAAAGACCTGGAGTCGGAGAGAGAATGCCATGAATGGCTCTTCTTCATGGTTTGAGAAGCTAGACCAAAGTGAGAGCACCCCACCTAACGGATTAGAGAAACAATTTGGTGGAAGACCAGAAGGTTTCCACAGAAAGTTTCCTGCACTAAATTATGATGCTGATATTGGAAAATTGTCAAGAAATGGTTCTAGATCATCTTTTGAATCTGGATCGGATGACATAAGATCACAGAGTGTCCAAGCATCTGTAGATGAAGATATCCCCAGCATTAATACTTTCGTTGCAGGTTTGAAGGAGATGGCCCAGAAAGCATATGGAAGGCATCTTGTGGACGCTGAGGTGAGAATGCTCTCTTCTACTTTCCCCTCGACGTCCTTTCTATGAATTGGGTTACTTTTGGTCTCGTAACGGCTCTCAACTGCACCTTTGACATGATTTATTTTCTGCGTGTTAGGCTCAAGAGACAGAGTCCATGGCTGATAAATTAGAAAAGAGTGTGAAAGATATAGGATTGGATCCCATGCACGGAGTGGAGAACTCTCATGATTGGCCCTTGGAATTCGAGAAGCAGCAAAAAGCAATATTCGAGCTCTGGCATACATGCAATGTTTCAGTAGTCCACAGAACTTATTTTTTCCTGCTCTTTCGAGGTGACCCGACAGATTCCATTTACATGGAAGTAGAGCTCAGGCGCTTATCTTTCCTCAAGGAAACATTTTCTCAAGGAAGTCAAGCTGTGAGAAGCAACCGGCAACTCACTCTGTCTTCAAGGTTTGCTCTCTCTCCCAACTTATGAATACAATGTACCCAGGTTTTTTCTTGTGTCTTTTAGACAATCATACTCATGACCTTGAAATGAACCCACATGCAGCTATCCATGATCAGCCTAATGGGGTAATATAAGAAGCTAAGAAAGAAAATATTTTGTTCATCTGAAATCTTTGGAAATGGTACAAAGTTTTCATTTCCGGCGAGGGATTCCAGTTGTTTGCTTCACCTAGACTCTTAAGAGATTTTCACATGCTTAATACTTCAATACAACATGTTGCATGCCAATTCCTGTCTTGAAACTCAGCTTTGAATAATGAATGCCCTGCACCATTTTTTGCGACTCACAAAAGACCTAAGACTTACGTTATCTATTTACCTGGCAAACAGCATCAAGGCCCTTCACAGTGAGAGACGCATGCTGAGCAAGCTGATGAGGAAAAGGCTGTCAGAAGAAGAAAGGAAGAAGCTGTACCAAAGGTGGGGAATTGGGGTCAACTCAAAGCGAAGGAGGCAACAGTTAACTAGTCGTTTATGGAGCAATCCCAAGGACATTGATCACATCAGAGAGAGTGCTAGTGTAGTTGCAAAGCTGGTGAGATTTGTAGAACAGGGACAAGCTTTCAAGGAGATGTTTGGGCTTAGCTTCACTCCCCCAAGCTCGAGGCGCAAGTCCCTGGCTTGGTCTCACAGCAGGTCCTCACTTATGTAGGCCCGAGGCATATGTTAAATTGTTAATACATGCAACCACGTTTCGCCACGCGGATTCTTTTCATGGGTGAAGTAGGAACAGATTTTTTTGATTCTCATAGTTGTACAAACTGAAATGTATTTGAAATTTTGAACCAAATCGGCCATCATTTTTTCTTCTTCCGTTTTTGGTTTACTTTAGAATATTCGTGTTTTGTTGAATAGTATTTTTCATACAAAGAATTTTTAATTTAATTATTGTTTTTAAAATTCTATACGAGTATTTTAAATGTTAAATTGATATGAAATCAATCAATATAAAATCAGTATAATTATTATATTCATAAAATATATTAAATAAATAATTTATTTTTTAAAATTAAAATACTTTATAAAAGTATAACATAGAAATAAAATACATTATTGAATTAACTTAAAAATTCTAAATAATAAAAAAAAGTATAATTACTTACAATAAAATTTAATTAATAAAATATTATTCTTCATCCTCATTATAAGTAGCATCAACAAGGTTATTGAATCTTTGATGTTTCAAATAATTTTGTTTTTTTTTTGTACGAATATATTCAAAAATAATCATTACATTTGTAATCTGATGCAAATATCATTTGATAGAATGATTTAATAACAAAATTTCTTACTAAACAATCTCCAACACATTTATTTTTTAAATCATGAGATAATACAATACTTTTTTGGTCATAAGTTCTCTTTTTATAGATGATCTAACAAAACTTATTTTCAATAATTTACAGGGCCGTTCCTATCGTTTTATAGGCCCTGAGCGAAATAAAAAAAAGGACCCCAATAAATTGACAATGTATTTAATTTTACATATTTGTATGAAATATAAATGACTCAATTTATAAGTTTACAACTAAATATTAAATTATCATAACACTAATAAATACACTAACAAATATACAAAGGATCATAATT